>JAHDVF020000366.1:0-385219 GCA_022606425.2 Lepidostoma basale | reverse complement strand
CTGTCTGCCTCTAGAATATTAATTTGAATGTCTCCATGGTATTTTTCTAATGCTTATGACTCGCCGTTCTACCATACTTATTGGCCTTGTGCACATTTTATCTTATCCCTCTTCCCCCCATTTTATATTCAAATATATTGCGTTGTTTTATGATTCTATATTTAGTGTTTTTTTAACCCTGACTAATCTTTGGCGGAAGCAAAGCTGGTTGGATGTTAAAAAATAAAATCGTGTAAAACAAATCAAATATGTAGTTATCACGATACAGACCATGCCTAGTGTGACAACTACAGTCCATAAACTTTTTTGGTAAATTATTGTTATAACATGTCAAATAAATAAATAAATAAATATCACATTTGATTAAAAAAAAAGATCAAAATTAAAATGAGGCTGGATGAAAAATAACGAACGATACGCATTATATTAAATAAAAAAAATCTAAGATTTTTTTTTTTTTTTTCAAAAAAGACTAATATCAAGGATTTACATCAATGATATTAGAATTTATTTTACAATATTCAATGTGAGCAGAAAATAGCTAAATAACATTTTGTTGCATCAAGTTCAATAGATTAAACATGTGATGGAATTTTAATATATTGGTGTAAAAGTAATGGAGCCATAGTGTGTTCTTGAAGAAGTGAATAGCCAGGTGATGAAAGCTTCGGTTGTATCAGGATGCTTGAATAAAATAATATGGAAAAGCAAGACATGCAGCTGAAGAGTAAAGTCCGAATTTACAAAACCTTTGTCAGACCAACAATGGCATATGCCACAGAGATGAAAACCCTGAGAAAAATAGCAGGCAGGACTCTACGCGTCAGAATGAGAAACATCACCATCAGAGAAACGTATCCAGGATGTCGTTAAATATGGGAAACAGAGAAAAAGATATTAAAGGGGCTATATGGAGAGAATGGATACATAAAGATTACCACACTTCGCCCTACATGGTACGATTCTAGAGGGACCATATCGATAGGACGGCTCCGATTCCTAAGATCGTGATCAATCAAATAAATCAATCAAATCAGTTTATTTTCTCAAAAGATATTACAAACCACCATTATAGTTTAAGGCATCTATTGAGAACAGGTAAAACATAAAAAAATACATAATACCAGGAACGCATGAGAGATGGTTCGACATTAGGAATACATAATACTCTCCAAAGTCAAGAGTATTTGTCTTCTGAACGTACTTTCACGAATATGAAAGACGTCGATCTCCGAAGCGATCATGTTCAGCAGTTTGATTGCTCTCCCCACCGGCATCACCAGAGGCAGGTAGGTTCTGCATGCTGGGAGATAAAACAGTCTGTGCTGACGTTGTCGAAGATAACCATCTTCGCGAGTGATACACGATACTCCAGAGGCCCGTCGACCACCAGGTCGACCACCAAAGAGATGAAGTGAAAGCTGGACGTCTTCATCACAGGAAAAAATAAGATATCCTGTATAAACAGATTGCAAGATCTAAAATAAGGAGAGGAATAATAAGTATTATAGTTATAAAGTATTACAATATAAATTTTTCATACACTCGCGATGTACTCACTTTGTGGTTAGACACTTTAAATATTAACGTATAAAAAATAAACGAAACGCTTCTACAAACCACATTCTATCATTCCGTGGTTAAAATACAAAGAGTTTTATTTATTTTTCTCGTAGATAATTAAAATGAAATATGACCTATCTACGGTAATATATTATTGATACTCAAATTTTCTTTGAAAGTAAAAACAAAAAATATATTCCGTTTAATTTTCTTTAATTTATTTTTATTTTTGACCGGTTTAAGCTGTGCTTTCGTTTGATAGTATACAGAAAAACGTATTTATGTCCGACCTGATGATGGCAGCGAAACGTCGAAACAGCTAGAAGTTAGAAGAAGGATCGTCACAGATCGTCAGATCTATTAAAAGAAAAACAGAAAAAGATTGGCGGAAAAAAATTTAATAAAATTAATCATAAATTTACAAATATATTAACAGTTTAAGGTATCTATTTGAAAACATGTACTAGTAAAATATTAGGCACGCATGAGAGATGGTTCGACTTTAGGAAGACAACATACTCTCTAAAGTCAAGAGTATTTGCACTTTCACTAATATAAGATATGTCAATCTTCGAGGAGATCGTGTTCAGTAGACTTATTGCACTTCCCACCGGTGTCACCAGAGGCTGGTTTGTTCTGGTGGCCGGTGGTAAAAACAATCTATGTTGGCGCTGTCGGAACTATCTTTCAGGAACAAATCATTCGAATACTCTCCAGTACGGCCAAGTTTTCGAAATATCCCGTAATCAATCTAAAAAATGGGTTACGAGAAACCCATCTCTTCGAAGTTGCAGAGAGTTGGTCCCCAGCATTCCCAAAAGGAGACTGCACTGCTGACTTGGAGACCGTGGACGGCAAAGAGGAGTGCAGGGCGACCGCAACTACGGTGGAAGGATGATCTGAACAGACACGTCGGAATAACCTGGATGCAGTCTGCACAGGACAGAGTGACATGGAAGCGAATGGAAGAGGCCTTTGTGTAGGAGTGGACGGGAATAGGCTGAGGAACAAGAAGAAGAAGAAGAAGATTCTCAAAAGGAATACTGTAGAATAACGGAAAACTACCATACTCCATGTGTCTATAGCTACCGTGTCATACTTAGGTATTATCCATTATATTGTATTACGAGTATATGTATTGTATATAACTGGGTGGTGGTCTAGGGATCATAAAGCTTGGCTCCTGGTCCAAAAGACTTAGGTCAAATTGCGGTTTATTTTCCATTATAATAAGCTATTATTTCTGCTCACAGTGGAGATAATGTGATAAATTCTAAAACTATTGTTTTAAATCATTGATTAACGCATACTTTTTTTTAAATAAAAAAATAACATATTGCATTAAAGAAAACGAACCTAATGTTATATGGATGAAAGTAGGATAAATACCATAGAAATGAGATCACTTAATATAATACAACAACATTTTGAATGTATACAAATTCTTGTAGACAAATACTGGATTTCACCCATTGCGGATAAATTATTTTTATTTTACAAGGATTAATTGTATCTCAATAGAGACGAAGATGCAAATGCTTTCTAATCTTAATATACGAGTAGATGACGCTAGTGTAGAGTGAACATAAAAAATGTGAAAATAGGTGTAGAAACCTACCATGTATACAAGTTCCAAAAATGTTTGTCAGACGTGGTGGTCATAACGGCGGAACGGGGAATGTTGTTAAACGTGAAGCGATCGCTCAACCCAACCAATGACAGGTCATAAGTCCTGTAAGCGCCTCGGCCACCACCTTCTGTTCCCAGAAACAATTTGCATCTTCGTCTCTATTGAGATACAATTAATCCTTGTAAAATATAAACTTAATATAATGTTGTAATTACATAAAGTGTGCGCTTAACCCAACCAATCAGGTCATAAGTCATGTAAACACCTTGATCATCCATATTCAGTTTCCAGTTTGCGTCTTCGTCTCTATTGAGATACAATTAAAATTTGAATTAACCACCCACCATGGGTGAAAATCCAGGTTTCGTATACAAGTATAAGTATACATTCACTAAAAAATAATATAATGTGTTGAAATCAGTGTATGATAGGGTGCCGAATGAAATTATAAGAAGCGAACTTAGTGCGATGAACAAAATATTGAAAGGATCATATAGAAGTTTAGGACACATGATAATATAATAATTAAAAAATAAAGAATCGTAAAAAAGTATATGTTCACGATGTAAGCAAAACTAAGAAGAGAGGAAGACAGAGGAACATGGCACGATCAAATAAATTAAATATTGAATCTCGGCCACGCGAGGAGTCGGACAAATCAACAAATTAATTAACAGTATACAACGTACACTATATTACAAAACGTATAGTTTGAGATAAATTAATTCATAGTAGGTATATAGTTTAACTAAAAATAATAGAGTCAAATAATATAGACCTAAAACTGAGAATACTCCTGAGAACCTATGTATGGAGTGTCTTGATGTACGGCTGCGAGACATGGTGCCTATCCGAAAGGGATAAGCGGAGACTAGAGGCTTTTGAGATGTGGTCCTATAGAAGACTCTTTGGAATTTCCTGGAGAGACCACATCACGAATGAGGAAGTTCTTCAAGGAATCGAAGGAGGAAGGCACCTCCTCAGAACCTTGTCCGAAAGGCGTGCAAGATGGATCGGCCATGTAATACGTCAAGAAGGTCTCTTGCATGCCATAATGGAGGGTATGACCGAGGGGACAAACTCTAGGGGACGCCCACGCCGAAAGTACCTGGAGGACCTGTTGGTGGACGTGCGTGACATAATAATATATGCAGATTTCAAAATAGCCGCACAAGACAGGGAAGAATGGAAGAGAATAATAGAGGAAATTGCTGCAAACCAATCCCAGGATTGATACCAGAGAAGAAGAGTTTAACATAAAGAAATTATTAATGAATGCGAAAATGGCCGTTCACAATGGAGTTCTGGTCGCAACCTTTATGTATTGAAGCGAAGTATGGAACTGGAAGTAGATGTATGAGGGCAGGAATAAATGCGGTAGAGATGAGGTCCTTAAGACGTTTGTGTAGTAGAATGATGTACGACAGAATTTCAAACGCTGATATAATAAAGGAGTGTAGATTTGAAGAAGGTATTATGCACAAAATTATGAAAGGATGGAGAAAGAATGGTTCAGAAAGTATACATTAACGATGTAAATGGAGTACAAATTGATCAAATTAATCAAAATTTAAAGGTTGCATAGTTCGATGTATGAATGTTGAGAAATCGAGAGAAGTATATCAGAAAAAAAACTGTGTGGCGGTCTATAATTCTGCCTACCCATTCGGACAGACGGCGTGATGGTTAGTTAGTTAGTTTTGAATAACTTCTGTACAAATAAGACTATTTAAATAACTTCTGAACATTTAATTAAATAAATCAAATGAAAATTATTTATATCGGGAGTTAAAGAGTTTAAGAAAACCAAGAGTAAGAACTTACCAGAAAGGCCGTCAAAAGATGGAGAGATGGCTGGACATCATTATCCCAGGATAGCTCACTGAGAGGAAGACGAAGAAGGGAGTTAATATAATACATAGATATATAATAAATGTTTATCAAATTATTCGGAACACAAAGAGCACCGTTAATAAATAATATAAAGGAATAAAATAGCAAATATAACTGAGTTATTTTCATCCATCTTTTGCCAGTTTTATGCTTCACTCCATACATAAGAGTCGGTACAACGTTTTTTTTCCTCATACACAAAATTGTAATGGGCATACTCAAAAGAATTTTTAAGGAAAATTAATATTAACCAACATGAACATCAACATAAAACAAGAAAGAAAAATAAAATTAGGCTCCCATTAAAAAAAACAAATCTCAGAATTCCTTTTATTATATAAGGCACCTAATATGTATGAAGAAATTCCGGAGGACGTTAAAAGTGAGTAGAAAATGAACAGATTTAGAAAAGAAATAAACAAATATGTAACCAAAATGTAATCTTTTATTAATATCCATGTAGATTATTATCGAAGCATGGAACTGGCAAAAGGAGGATGAAAGTCGAATAAATGCAGTAGAAATGAGATCTCTAAGACTAATGTGTGGATACTCTGTGTATGATGGTGTGTCGAATGAAAATATAAGAAATGAACGCGGTGCGAATTACTGTGTTATGAACAAAATAATGAAAGGACCATTAAGATGGTTTGGACATATGGAAAGAATGAATGAAGAAAGAACGGTAAAAAAAAATATATGTCAATGACGTAAATGGAACCAGAAATAGAGGAAGACCGAGGAAAACGTGGCTTGATCAAATAAATCAAATATTAAACGTCGACCACGTGAGGAGTCGGAAAAATCGACGCGCGTGTATGACACGATGTAATGTTGAGGAAGCGAGAGAAATATGTCTGGAAAGAAAAGTGTGGCAGTCCATTATTTCTGACCACCCCTTCGGGGAGACGGCGTGATGGTTAGTGCGTTAGTTAGATTATTAG
Source organism: Lepidostoma basale (assembly GCA_022606425.2). Taxonomy (NCBI): domain Eukaryota; kingdom Metazoa; phylum Arthropoda; class Insecta; order Trichoptera; family Lepidostomatidae; genus Lepidostoma; species Lepidostoma basale. The sequence continues at coordinate 379,189 of JAHDVF020000366.1, read as the reverse complement.
TCTAAATTCTTTAAGCTTTTTTAATAAGAACATGTGTTTATCAAATTAAACCAAATCAAATCAGTTTATTATCTCTAAAGACTTAACAAACAATACCAATGTCTATTGAGTACAGGTAACATATAATACATACAATATAATACCAGGAACGCATGAGAGATGGTTCAACATTAGAAAAACAAGATACTCTCTAAAGTCAAGAGTATTTGTCTTTTAAACGTACTTTCACTAATAGGAAAGACGCCGATCTCTGAGGAGAGCAGACTAATTGCCCATCCCATCGGTATCACACACCATATCACAGATCTTCTTTCGAGTCTGCTCCAAATCAATGCGTTATATAGGACTCTGAGTTTATGTTCTCTCTTTGTCCTGTCACACCTCCGTGGTGCATCGGGCCTCAAGGAATCTTCTCCACCCGACTCTATCGCATGCCTGATGCTTAACATCGTCCCAAGTGAGACCTGCTGCCTTAACCTCGTCCTGCAGGGTTCTTCTCCAGGTGGCTCTAGGTCTGCCTCGCTTTCTCTTTCCCCCATAGGGGACCAGTCTAGTGCGCCCTGAGCGATGCAGGCTGGGTTCCGTCTCAGAGTGTGACCGATCCACTGCCATTTGCGCCTAGCGACTTGTTCTCTAATTGGTTTTTCACCTGCCATGGTCCAGAGAACGGCATTTGACACTGTTTGGGGCCAATAGATTTTGAATATTGAGCGAAGGCAACTATTTATAAACACCTGGAGTTTACCAATAACGTCTGCGGTAGATTTCCAAGTCTCACATCCGTACAGCAGTACGCTTTTAACGCTACTGCTGAATATTTGGAGCTTGAGCTTTCTCGAAATGATACCGGAGCGCCATACAGGGCGAAGCATAGCGAAAGCTCCCCTTGCTTTGTCAAGTCTGCTGGCTACATCCTCCTCCGTACCTCCTGAGCCTGCTATCATACTACCGAGGTAGCAGAAGCTGGTCGTGGTCACAAGGGGACACCGTGGAGCAGGATTGGGGTGGAGTCATTTGTCGACACTCGTAGGTCTACTGTCTTGGACATGTTAATCTTGAGACCCAATTTTGCCGCTTCCTCGTGAAGTTTCCGCTCTGCTGAGTTTATGTACATTTGTACTATTTCAAAGAAATAAAATAATAGTCCATTGTTTTGGCCAAAACAATATAACACTAAAAAATTTTCACCGTTAAAATTTAAAACTTTGTTATAATATTCACAATTGTATTTGATTACAAAACGGTGGGTTCGTGGAACATAAATTAAATAGACAATATGTGCACCATCTAAAAATAACATTTTGTGTTAAATTATTTTTATTTTGTTATTTTATTTTATTTTATATCATTGTATTTTATATTATTTGTTTTAGATTTATTTTGTGGGTGTTGGAGATCGAAGTGTGCGCGGGAGATGCCTATTGGTGGCGATGAGGTTCGCAACCCATCACACCGCGTCTCCCGCGGAGCGAAAAGAGAAGGATGGAGTGCCGTATCAGTAAAAGTGTGACAGTCCATTCTTTCTGCCTACCCTTTCGGGGAGACGGCGTGATGGTTAGTTAGTTAGTTTTATTTTATTTTACATTTTTGAAACACCTGATAATGTATTTTATTTTTTTGATGATGTCAACATTGGTTGATGAAACAGCTGTCGCGTAAAATAAAATACAATTGTGATACAAAAAACAAAGTTTATTCATCAACAGTTTAAAATGTTCAGGTATCATAGTGTTTCGGCCAAAACAATGGACGGTTATAATATCACAATTTATTTTTATTCACTGAGAGTGTCGCGACAGCTGTTTCGCTAACCGATGTTGGCATCATCAGATGTAACAATAAACTGTTACAATAATGTCTATTGTAAAACTAACTAACTAACTAACCATCACGCCGTCTCCCCGAAGGGGTAGGCAGAAAGAATGGACTGCCACACTTTTCTTTCCTGACATATTTCTCTCGCTTCCTCAACATTCATACATCGTGTCATGCAAGCGTGTCGATTTCTCTGACTCCTCACATGGCCGACATTCAATATTTGATTTATTTGATCGTGCCACGTTTTCCTCGGTCTTCCTCTATTTCTGGTTCCATTTACATCATTAACATATAATTTTTTTACCATTCTTTCTTCATTCATTCTTTCCATACGTCCAAACCATGTTAATGATCCTTTCATTATTTTGTTCATGGCAGCATCATTCGCACCGCATTCACTTGTTATATTTTCATCCGACACTCCATCATACACAGAGTATCCACACATTCGTCTAAGAGATCTCATTTCTACTCCATTTATTCTACTTTCATCCTTCTTTTGCCAGTTCCATGCTTCGCTTCCATACATAAGCAACACCATTGTGCACTGCCATTCAAGTTTATTGTAACACCTGATAATACCAACATCGGTTGGCGAAACGGCTGTCGCGACATTCTCAGTGAATAAAAATAAATTGTGATTTTATAACATTGTTATAAATTTTAATAGTAATAATAAAATAATTATAATTATAACAAGAACACTATTGTGCCTTGCCATTGTAAAAATGATATCAAAATTTTCATTCAGGAAACACCTTAAATTAAATATGCTATTGGTTACCTTAACGCAGTCCCTGCCGGCGGCACGGTATCTACCACAGTTAGGCCGCCCCAGATTAACTAATCCCGTCTTGCGCTAACTGGATGCTGTGTCTCGGTGAAGGTTAATTAAAGATACAGACCGGAGATAAAATAGTCAAATTGTAGAAATTTATTGTGTTTCCGAGCCTGTCTGCGATGGTATATTATGTAATCAATATATTTAATTCGAAATTGACATGAAGGTTATAAAATAACAAGAAAACAGTGGCAAGAGCTATCACACCGAAGGTCCGAAGGAAGAAAGGGTCTTGAAGATGGTTTGAACGTATAGAACGAATGAATGAGGGACGAATGGTTAAAGAGATATATACAAGTAGTACACACCTATCCAAAAAAGCTAGAATGGCAGTGCACAATAGTGTTCTTGTACCGACCCTTATGTATGGAAGCGAAGCATGGAACCGGCAAAAGAAGGATGAAATTAGAATAAATGCAGTAGAAATGAGATCTCTTAGACGAATGTGTGGATACTCTGTGTATGATAGAGTGTCGAATGAAAATATAAGAAGTGTATGCGGTGCGAATGATGGTGTTATGAACAAAATAATGAAAGAATCATATAGATGGTTTGGACATATGGAAAGAATGAATGAAGAAAGAATGGTAAAAAAAATATATGTTAACGATGTTAATGGAACCAGAAATAGAGGAAGACCGAGGAAAACGTGGCACGATTAAATAAATCAAATACTGAATGTCGGCCATGTGAGGAGTCAGAGAAATTGACGCGCGTGCGTGACACGATGTATGAATGTTGAGGAAGCGAGAGAAATATGTCAGGAAAGAAAAGTGGGGTAGTCCATTCTTTCTGCCTACCCCTTCAGGGAGACGGCCTGATGGTTAAATATATTGTTACAAGTAGTACTGATAGCCTTAAAAGGTTGTGAACGAATGTTCTAAAAAAGCTGGCGATGGAAAATATAAGTTTGTGACTCACACGGCACTGATTTTTTATTTTATTTATTTTATTTTTTATTTTTTTATCATTTTTTTTTTACGTACACATCAGGTCGTTTGGACCCAATTACTGTATTCAATTTTTATTTTTTAGCTATTATTTTGATTCTCGTGACATGTGATAGGTAGCCAATCTATCGCCATATTATTGTCACGTGAATTCTACACCAGACCAACGACAGTGTGACAATCACACCGCCATCGCCGGGAATCGAACCCAGGACCTTCGGCATGGAAGTCAGAGCTCGTAACCACTCTGCCACGAAGGTCGTCTGATGAAGCGATGTATACAACGTACTGTTCAACAACTCCACAGTTATATGTTTGTTGTGTTTTTGGGTAACCCCGTGTGATAACTCCTTCTCACATTACCCTGAAGATGGAGACTGCAACGATCTCCGAAACGTCGGTCGAGAAGGAGTTATCACACGGGGCTACCCAAAAACACAACAAACATATTGCTGCCAACCGTGAAAATCTACGCAATTACAACTCCACAGTTCTTCTCGGGTTGAGCAAGAGGATGTTTGAAGGGCTGCAGGCGAGACCGCGTGAGCGCCCCTGGCTGGGGCTTCTTTGAAGGCAAGGGGCTCTCTGGGAAAACTGTCCATCCGGTGGAGACTCAGCCCGCTAAGCCGTGGTGCAATCCACGTCGCTGTCTGCGCTTTCCTAAGAAGAAAATACCCATCAAAATTTTGAAGACAACTCTAAGTACTTCATTTTTATATAAATAGCCGTTTTTTATATTTATAAGAATAGTAGAAATGAGGTCACTAAGAATAATGTGCGTAAAAACAATGTACAATGGTGTTCTTGTGCCGACCCTTATGTATGGAAGTGAAGCATGGAACTGGCAAAAGAAGGATGAAAGAAGAATAAATGCAGTAGAAATGAGATCTCTAAGACAAATGTGTGACAAATCTGTTTATGATAGAGTGACAAATGCAAGTATAAGAAGTGAATGTGGTGCGAATGAAAGTGTTTTGAACAAAATAAGGAAAGGGTCATTAAGATGGTTTGGACACATGGAAAGAATGAGTGAAGACAGAATGGTAAAGAAGGTATATAAAACGTGGCACGATCAAATCAATCAAATATTGAATGTCGGTCACGTGAGGAGTCGGAAAAATCGATGTGCGTGCATGACAAGATGTATGAATGTAGAGGAAGCGAGAGACGTATGTCAGGACAGAACAGTGTGGCGTTCCATTCTTTCTGCCTACCCCTCCGGGGAGACGGCGTGATGGTAAGTTAGTTAGTTAGTTAGTAAAAACAATGTATAGTAGAATATCTACTGATGAAGTAAGAAAGGAGTGCAAGGCGGATGAATGCTGGATAAATAAAATTAAGAAAGGGTCACTAAGATAATTTGGACGTATGGAACGAATGGATGAGGGAAGAATGGTTCAAAAGTTTTATACAATTATGTAGTGTGAATGGAAAAAGAAGTAAAGGTAGGCCAAGTAAATGAATTACTGAAAGGCGGCTATGTTCGAAGTAGGAACAATCGACGAGCTGCGTGTTACGGTGTGTGAATGTAGAAGAGGCGTGAGAGTTATATTAGTATAGTTTTGAATTTTAACAGTAATAATATTGAAGTATCATAGTGTTTCGGCAAAAAACAATGGACTATTATTATATTTATTAATGTCACACCACAAATAAAGTGCTTCATACGAAGTTTTAGATATTATTACTTTAAAGAGTTCAGTGTCCGATGGTTGACGATTACTCAAGGTGACGAAAATCTGAAATTCGTTTATTTCATATCATTTTCCAACCATTTGGCTTCACATTTAATAATACTCCACAATTATCTCCATACAAATTTCCACCAACACAATATTCGTTGATAAAGGAGTTGAATAACCGTGAGAAGGAGGCGGTGATTGGGATAATGGAAAATTATTTTATTTCGGTTGAAAAACGCTTTGCACAACGGCCCAATTTATATTTAAATTATGATATTTAACACTAGCTGTAGATAAACCTCTTTAGATGCAAGTATACAGAATTTGTGCGTACTTTAAAGATAAGTGCAACGAAGAGAAAACTGTTATATTTCTAAATCAGTGATTCCCAACCAGTACTCCACGGTGTCCCCTTTGTGACTACAACCAGCTTCTCCTACCTCGGTAGTATGATAGCAGGCTCGTGAGGTACGGAGGAAGATGTAGCCAGCAGACTCAACAAGGCAAGCCGAGCTTTCGCTATGCTTCGCCCTGTATGGCGTTCTAGTATCATTTCGAGAAAGCACAAGCTCCAAATATTCAGCGGTAGCGTTAAAAGCATACTGCTGTACGGATGTGAGACTTGAAAATCTACCGCGGACGTTATTCGTAAACTCCAGGTGTTTATAAATAGGTGCCTTCGCTCAATATTCAAAATCTATTGGCTCTGGACTGGTTGTCCTGATCTCTCCGAGCGGACAACCTTGAAAAGCTCATCATCATGGGAAAAGTGGAGGGAAGGCGTCCGATCAAATCAAGGATCTGACTGGACACTCATTAGCTGCAGCCTGGAGATTGACGGGTGACAGGAGCGCAAGGCGTGCCATGGTCAATGGTTTACAGGATGGACATGACCCTCAGTCATGAGGAATACGACTGAGTAGAATAAGAATAATAGATGTATTAAACTGATTTGATTTGATTTGATTCGAAAGGCGTTATCCTGTTACACGTTAATGCCAAACCACACACGACAAATGTGACTAAGAAAAAAATTTGGAGTTCAACTGGTCTGTTTTGCCACATCCATCCTACTCTCCAGATGTCGCTCCTGCTGACTGCCACCTTTTCTGTTCCTTACAGAATTTTCTGAATGGTAAATTTTTGATTAATGATAATCAAGTCAGTCATGGGATCGATAAGTTGTCAATAAGATGAGAGAAGGTTGTATTTAAATACGTTAATATAATGTGGTAATTATTTTTAAAGCAAAATAAAAATATGTCAAAATTTGGAAGTTATGTATGATTCAACTTAATAATTATAAGATAATCCATTGTTTTGGCAAACACTTTGATATTTCAACATTATTAACTGTTTAAATAAATCCTCCGGGGAAATGGCGTGATGGTTAGTTAGTTAGTTAGTTAGTTAGTGAATGCAGAAATGAAAATGGATAATGAATGGCAAGTCGATGAAGGGTGCGAATGAAACGGCTTTAACAAATTAAATTATTACTTGACGTTAGAACATTCGACGAACGTGCGTATCTTGGTATGTGTTTGTAAAAGAAGCGCAAGAGGTATGTCAGGATAGAACTGTGTGGCGGTCCATCTACTGAGTCTTCTACTCTGGGGAAACACTGTGATAGTTAATTAGTTAGTTAGTTAAAAATGAACTATGTTTTAAATTAATATGTGGGTTCATTCTTACCGCTTACGCCTGCCGCTTTCAATAAATGAGGTACGGAGCGACGTTTTTCAGACTTGGCAAAATATTCACCGATACTGCCAACAGAGCCGATTCAGGAACCGAATGGCCCTCTCGGAAATATTCGGCAATCCTCGGCATAATCGCGACTGCGGCCAACACACGGCCTATAATACACGTGTTATCACTGAGTGTTCAAGTGAAATGGTGACTGTGAAATTATTTTTTAAAATAGTGTACAAATGTTTTTATAACTCAGCATGCGTGGATACGATGCGGAAGATTCTGGCAATCAATGGCAAACAAATCACAAATGATAAAATAACTGTAAAATATTAAGAAAAATACTGGGATATCAAACTGCGATCTGTCACGTGTCACAGGTAAATTGTTCACATATTTATTTCCCCATCATCAGCAAATAGTCGTCCAGTGTTGAATAGGCTTCCCTTCCAGACTTCCACGACTCTCTACCCCTCACCACTCTGAGTCATTGACCTCCTACCACTCTTTTGATGTCATCAGACCATTTTGCTCGATCGCCAAACTATTTTTATTAAAAACGTTATTATTGCATACATATTGCACAATTTTAATAAATATTACATTCGATTTCAAATATGTACACAAATATTTTTCCATATTTATTGTTTCTTGATGAATCACTCCAAATCAAATCGTTTATACGAATGAAAACGTCTGTTTTCTAGAAGTTTTATTATGAATAGTCCATTGTTTTGGCATTTAAAGTTGACCTCGCAAACAAAACCTTTCCAAAAAAGCTAGAATGGCAATGCACAATGGTGTTTTTCTACCGACGCTTATGTATGGAGGCAAAGCATGGAACTGGCAAAATAAGGATAAAAGTAGAATAAATTCAGAAGAAATGAGATCCCTTAGACGAATGTGTGATTTACTCTGTGTATGGTAGAGTGTTGAATGACAATATAAGAAGTGAATACGGTACGAATGATGGTGTTATGACCAAAATAATGAAAGGATCATTAAGATGGTTTGGACATATGGAAAGAATGAATGAAAAAGAATTCTAAAAAAAGTATATGTAACGATGTAAATGGAACCAGAAATAGAGGAAGACCGAGGAAAACGTGGCACGATCAAATAAATCAAATACTGAATGTCGGCCATGTGAGGAATCAGAGATATCGACGCGCGTGCATGTCACGATGTATGAATGTTGAGGAAGCGAGAGAAATATGTCTAAATATAAAAGTAAGGCAATCCATTCTTTCTGCCTACCCCTTCGGGGAGACGGCGTGATGGTTAGTTAGTTAGTTTTTTTGTTTTGGCAGTTACACTATGATACTTTAATAGTGTTGATTGTTAAATTAAAAAACTTTGTTTTATATATCACAATTGTATTTTATATTACGCGATAGCTGTTTCGTCAACCCATGTGGACATCATCAGGTGTTACAATAATCCAAAAATTTCGAAAATTTGACATTTGATATACTGTTGTAACACCTGTTGATGTCAACATAGGTTGACGAAACAGCTGTCGCGTAAAATAAAATACAATTGTGATACAAAAAATAAAGTTTTTTAATTTAATCATTCATTAAGTTTTATTATAATTTATGCGAATGACATGTTTCGCCTGTCTAAGGCATTATTAAATGTTAAAATCATTTGATAATACCGTAGAGAGGTGAAACATGTCATGCATCTTGATTGTAATAAAACTTCTAGAAAACAGACGTTTTCATTGGTATTAACTATTTTTTCGTGAGACTAGAAACAAAAAGAAGAGCCAAAAATAAGTGGATTTTAACAACGAGTACATATGCATTTAAAAAATATATACATTTTTATTATACACGAGTTCTAGTGCCGACCCTTATGTATGGAAGTGAAGCTTGGAGTTGACAGAAAAAGGATATAAATAGGATTAATGTCGTAGAAATGATATCACTTAGAAGAATGTGAGAAATAATAACTTATGATATAATATCAAATTATGAATTAAAAAGGAATGTAAGGCGGATGAATTCTTGATAAATAAAATAAAAAATGTCACTAGGATGGTTTGGACATGTGGAACGAATGGATGAGGGAAAAATGCTTAAAAGATACATACAAGTAGTGTGAATTGAAAAAGAAGTCGAGGAAGGCCAAGAAAGACACGGCATGACCAAATTCATCGAATACTGAAAGGCGGCCACGTTCGAAGTAGGAACAATCGACGAGCGTCACGATGTGTGAATGTAGAAGACGCGCGAGAGTTATGTCAGGATAGAACCATGTGGCAATCCATCCTCTCTGCCTACCCCTTCGGGGAAACGGCGTGATGGTTAGTTAATAAGTTAGTTAGTTATTTTCATTATACACCCTTACGGTGATCACAGCACAAAAACGGCACATTAAAAGTTAGTGCACTATTATTATAAATTTTTAATTGTATCTCAATAGAGACGAAGGAACAAACTGGAAACTGAATATGGATGATCAAGGTGTTTACAGGACTTATGACCTGTCATTGGTTGGGTTAAGCGCACGCTTTATGTAATTACAACATTCCCCATTCCACCATTGTTATTATGATCATGCATGATACATTTTTGGAAGTTGTATATATACTCCAAATCCATACCTATCTTCACGTGTCAGTTCCAGTTAGCCATCTATGTAGATTTGATTGTACTAATTAATTTTTTAAGATTAATCTATACAATCCACCCACTAACGCCATCTATGAAGAATGATTGTTTAGCATTTAGCAAACTACTTTATTAACACAATGCGAAGAGGCTACCGCCTCCTAGCGCACTGTTTTAGAAGTCGCCTGGAGTATCACTCCTATTTTATACGCCAAAGAATTGACCAGAATATTTACAAATATTTGTGAAATGTATACTTATATCTGTATACGAATCCTGGATTTTCTACTGTGGGTGGTTAATTTAATATTATTATTATTATAAATGGCCATTGTGCAAATCGATTGTTGGCGTTCCAATACTATTACAATAGGATCGCTTCTGTGATTGGACAGCGGCTGAACAAAAGAAGCCGAAAGTCAAAGAAGTTGGAAAACAAAACGCAGACAAAGGAATACAGTCGACGGACCGATACTCGCATTCAGATGCCACCTTCCTTTGTGGACTCTTTATTAACTCCTGTACTCCCAGCGTGCCACGCGGTCCACGGTCACGTGATTAGATCGTGTCAGCTATTACAATTAACCCTTAACGTACCGTGTTCAAAACAAAACGCTTGCTCCCATGTGGTAAGTTCAGTTTACCGCTAACTTTATCTAAATATCAAGCATATGACTAGATGAATCAAAATTTAATTTATGTCATCTTGTAGGGAATTTCATTAGGAATAGATCGATATCTATAACATACATGGATTATTTGAAAAACATATCATTATTAATTTTTTTCTGGAACCATGCGATTTCTGATATATAATGCGTCACAGCATACGGCTGACTGAACATCGGGTCGGGTCGGGTCGAAACTTGTCTGTGGCGGGGCGAGGATAAAGGCACCTAGGCAAAATGTATAGTACGTTCAAGACAACGAGTACGTATTAATATTTGTTCCTTTTGGTAAAGTGTTAATATTTTCACAGTTCTGATATTATTAAGTTACGTGGTGCGTTTTCATCCAGTCGGTATTATTACGTACCTATTGAAAAGGTCAAAGATATAATTCATAATATGTTCAAAACAGCGAGTAAGTATTTGTCACTTTTGATAAAGTTGTAAATATTAGCAAAACAAATTCTACCTTAACACGAATGAAGGTGAGGGCAGTCTTAGAAAATATTTTTTTTTGGGATGAAGGAAGTAATTTTTTGCTTTTTTTTTATTACGAAATATTGAGAACACTTCAATGGAGGATTACAATTTTTTTTATAATATTAGGGTCCATAGGTTTTAAGAAAATCAACTTTAAATTGGCAGTGGAAACTCAATTGACCACATGGCAACGCGACGGTTAAGAATGAATGATACGAGAAGGGTAAAAAAAGAATACGCAAATGAAGGGAAGGACCACAAAAAAGTATCTTCTTCTTCTTATTCTTCTTCTGTCTCTTAGTTTAGGTCGGATGACCTATCCAAAAAAGCTAGGCAGTGCACAATGGTGTTCTTCTACCGACCCTTATGTATGGAAGCGAAGCATGTAACTGGCAAAATAAAGGTGAAAGTAAAATAAATGCAGTAGAAATGAGATCTCTTAGACGAATGTGCGGATACTCTGTGTATAAATATAAGAAGTGAATGCGTGCGAATGATAGTGTTATGAACAAAATAATGAAAGGATCATTAAGATGGTTTGGACATATGTAAATAATGAATGAAGAGAATGGTAAAAAAAGTATACGTTAACGACGTAAATGGAATCAGAAATAGGGGAAGACCGGGGAAAACTTGGCGCGATCAAAGAAAGGAAAAATTGAATGTCGGCTATGTGAGGATCAGAGAAATCGACGCGCGTGCATGACACGATGTATGAATGTTGAGGAATCGAGAGAAATATGCCAGGAAAGAAAAGTGTGGCAGTCCATTATTTTTGCCTACCCCTTCGGGGAGACGGCGTATTGGTTAGTTAGTTAGTTAGTTTTGTATTATCCGTGCGGTCCGCGTGGTCTCTCCAAAAGCGCCTTCTGCTTCTTCCCCATCTTACTATGTCTTCAACACCACAGTATCGTATCATTTCTGATCCGATCTCTGAGGGTTTAGCCTGTGATGGAGCGTAGGGTTCGCATTTCTGCTACTCTAAGAAGGTTCTTAGTTCTATTGGTATCGGCTCTGACCTCTATTCCATACGTCATGATGGGGCGAACGCATGCCTTGTATGTACAACAAGTATATAGAATCAAAATGTAAAATTTGAAAAGGCAGCCACGCGACGGGCTCGACCTGTTTGCATGACGAGATTTATATATATATAAACCATTTCTATTGGCAAAGCTAGGAACCAATTCTTTACAGCCTCGAAGAGATGAGCATCTCATTACTATTTCGTATCTATTTCGTGAACTCTGCCGTACTAGAGGCTGTTGGTATTTTTGTCCCTGATAGATTTCTCCGACAGCGACAGCACAGATTGTTTTACCTACCGGCCACCAGAAACAATCTGCTTCTAGTGACACCGGTGAGAAGAGCAATTAGTCTGCTGAACGCGGTCTCCTAGTAGATCGACGTCTTTCATGTTAGCGAAGGTACCATCAGGGAATAAATACTTTTGACTCTAGAATGTATCTTGTCTTCCTAATGTCGAACCATCTCTAATGCGTTCCTGGTATTATGTTGTATTTTAATAATATTTTACCTGTACTCAATTGATGCCTCAAACATTTTGCTGTTTGTTATGTCTTTTCAGTTAGTAAACTGATTTGATTCGATTTGATCACGCCGTTTCCCCGGAGGGGCAGGCAGAGAGGATGAACCGCTACTGCTCTGTCCCGAAATACCTATCTAGATTCCTCTACATTCATACATCCTGACATGCACGCTCGTCGATTTTCCGGTTTTGAAAGTAGCCACCTTTAAGTAGCCTCATTTTACTTCTTTCTCCTTAAATACTTTGTCTTCTTTTAATCTCCCAAGCTCTCATTCATAATCATATGCAAATTTATCATTAATTTTTTTATGTAGGTTTTTTCTAAATTAAAATTTGATATTTTTATTTTATCATTATGTATTATTATTGTTTAATATTATTTATTAGTTCTTACTGATTAAAAAATATTTATTAGTACTTAGCCAAATTAGCCAAAAAAATAATTTTGTTTTTTATAGTTGTCTTTCTTTCTTTAGTTTTTATTATATATTTACACCTCCGAAACATGTCGTTATTTTTAAATATTTTGTAAAAAATTAACAAAGTTTTTTTTAAATTTTCGTTAGTATACCATATTTTAGTATTTGATTGATTTGGTCATGCCATACTTTCTTTGGCTTCCACGGCTTCTCTTTCCACTCACACTGCTTCTATACAATATTTTAACTATTCTTTTCTCGTTCTTTTGTTTTACATATACAAACAATCTCAGGGATATTTTTTTAATTTTACTTATGGTGCAATCATCTGCCTTACATATCTTCCTTATTTTATATTATTTAAAAATATATAATTACGTAAACAAAATTTTAATAAGAAGCTTAAATAAATGCAATTTTATGTAAGCAAGTTCTTTTAAGGGCGAAAAATCGTTCTTGCGTTGCATCTTTCGCGCTATTCTCCTACATTTGCGGGGTAGTTTTTACCCTTTAAAATTAGCGACACTTTAAATTCATGACTCCCACTTTGGCAAGAGTACTATCACTAGAATCTTGCATCAGCGGATGCAGATGTGCTCCCTTCTATTGCAATCTGCATCTGGGTTCCAAGATGAATAATAAAATACAGATTTAGTTTTCAAATACAGAAAATAGTAGTTTCTGAAATCTAAGGAATGATATTCTGCAACTCCTAATCCATTTATTGATTCTTTTTATTATCAAAAATTTAATTAATATTCAATAATGTATTATTTCTTTAACAATGATATAAAACTGCATATAAAATAATTAATACAAATGAAAATATCTGTTTTATTATGATTTATGGGAATGACATCACCTGTTTCACATTATTAAATGTCTTAAACAGGCAAAATATATCATTCCCATAAATTATAAAAAAAACTTCTAGAAAACAAGCCTTTTCATTCGTATTAATTATATAATCTATTTTTTTGGCCGAAATACAATGATATTTAAACATTACTAACATTATATTTAATTTTGAAACAATGTTATAATGCATATCACAAAATATTAATTAATTACTATGAAACAGCTGTTTCGCCAATTTATGTTTCTCTGTTCTGTCTTGAGATTCCTCTTCATTCACACATCATAATATGCACGCTCGTCGATTTTTTCGACTTCGAATGTGGCCACCATTTACTATTTAATTAATTTGGTCATGCTAAGCTTTCTCTGGTCTTCCACGGCTTCTCTTTCCACCCACACTGCTTTTATATAACATTTTAAACATTCTTATCCAAACCATCTCAGGGATCCTTTTTTAATTTTACTTACGATGCAATCATCTGCTTTACATTTCTTTCATATTTCATGATTCGTTATTCTTTTATATATCGTTTTCCCGCACATTCTTCTCGGTGAACTTATATCTACGGCATTTATCCTACTTTCATCCTTCTTTTGCCAATTCCAAGCTTTGCTTCGTCGTATCACGACTAGATTACTGCAATGGAGTCTACGCCAACATCCCCAAACAGCAAACTAACACAATCCAGTCTGCATTCAACGCAGCAGCAAGACTGATAAGAGGTGTGCCGAAGAGTTGTCATATAACACAGCATCATGAGGAGCTCCACTGGCTGAAATGTCTAGAAATGATACAATACAAGCTCTGCTGGACGGTCTTCAAAGCGTTGCATGGTATGGCACCAACTTATATATCTGAACTCTGCATCAACGAGAACCTGAATGCCAGACAGTCTACATAGCGATCAGCTAAGACTTCTGCGATCGGTAGATTGACTGTGCCAAAACTTTGCTGTGTTCTCGAATATTTTTTTTTAAATTGTCTTCTGTTTTTCTTTTTTCTGACTTACTCTTATTTGTTTTCTTGTTATATTATTTGTAAATATGTTTTTTTTAAATTGTTAATTTTATTTTTGTGGTTATAAACGATTTGGATGTGTTTCTGTAATGTTTATAATTTTTTTGAATAAATTGAAATTGAAATTGAAAACGCTGTTACTAACTTTGAGGACTGAGCCTTCGCGGTAGCCGGCCCATCAGCTTGGAACAATCTTCCAGCACACGTTAAGTGCATTGAGAATCAGTCAGAGTTTAGATCGAGACTCAAAACGCACCTTTTCAAATTATCCTTTCCTGATAAGAAGGGTTTATCGACTGCGTTGGGTGCAGACCTCATTCTAAATATATTTATTATTTAACTACTTCCTAAAACGGAGCATTTTCTACAGCGCCCTTGAGATGAGTAATTCATAAAAATAAATTAACTCTATAAATTAACTAACTAACCATCACGCCATCTCCCCGAAGGGGTAGGCAGAAATAATGGACTGCCACACTCTTCTTTCCTGACATATTTCTCTCGCTTCCTCAACATTCATACATCGTGTCATGCACGCGCGTCGATTTCTCATATGGCCTACATTCAATATTTGATTTGTTTGATCGTGCCACGTTTTCCTCGGTCTTCCTCTATTTCTGGTTCAATTTACATCATTAACATATAATTTTTTTACTATTCTTTCTTCATTCATTCTTTCCATATGTCCAAACCATCTTAATGATCCTTTCATTATTTTGTTCATGACACCATCATTTGCACCGCATTCACTTCTTATATTTTCATCCGACACTCTATCATACACAGAGTATCCACACATTCGTCTAAGAGATCTCATTTCTACTGCATTTATTCTACTTTCATCACTCTTTTGCCAGTTCCATGCTTTGCTTCCATACATAAGGGTCGGTAGAAGAACACCATTGTGCACTACCATTCTAGCTTTTTTAGATAGGTTTTTGTTTTCGATGACAACTTTAAGTGCACCATTCACTTTGTTGTTTGCCCCATCCCTTCTTTCAATCTCTATAAATTATCCATGTATTATCATTTTTATAAAAGTTGGCACTAGAACTACATTAAAATACTGCCATATTTTAAATATTTTACCATATAAATCCACATTTCAAAGTAATCAAGCTATCTAGTATTAGCTTTTGTCAAAGTCCATGTTTCCATATAGTAGATAATTCTTAATATTTCTTTTTAATTAAAAAAAACATTTTCAATCATTTTTTGTTACGGCTATACCTGTTTTCAAATCATCTAAAATGTCTTAAAATCAGTTTGCTAGAGTAGACACATTCAAACGATAGACAAACAGGTTTAGGTTTAACCTTGACTGGAAGTTTGGTTTGAATTGAATCTCACTAGAATTGCTGTTCATATGGAGGTCTGCATTAATTATATTTTATTGTGTAATAATACGAAAAGTTAATGATCATAATTTTGAATGTTTTAGCTATAATTTTACATAATAATTTTTTAATAACAAATTAAAGCAAAAGCAATTCTGAAATGATTAAACATTGACATACTAATTAACTAGCTAACCATTACGCCGTCTCCCCGAAGGGGTAGGCAGAAAGAATGGACTGCCACACTTTTCTTTCTTGACATATTTCTCCCGCTTCCTCAACATTCATACATCATTTCATGCACGCGCGTCGATTTCTCTGACTCCTCACATGGCCGACATTCAATATTTGATTTATTTGATCGTGCCACGTTTTCCTCGGTCTTCCTCTATTTCTGGTTCCATTTACATCATTAACATATAATTTTTTTTACCTTTCTTTCTTTATTCATTATTTCCATATGTCCAAACCATCTTAATGATCCTTTCATTATTTTGTTCATGATACCATCATTCGCACCGCATTCACTTCTTATATTTTCATTCGACACTCTATCATACACAGAGTATCTACGCATTCGTGAGATCTCATTTCTACTGCATTTATTCTACTTTCATCCTTCTTTTGCCGGTTCCATGCTTCGCTTCCATACATAAGGGTCGGTAGAAGAACACCATTGTGCACTGCCATTCTAGCTTTTTTGGATACTAACTAATTAATGAACATTAAATAAAACGATGGTTTTTTAACTACTTCCACTTTTGTCTTTATTTCGACAGAGACCGGTTTCGCCAGGCTCGCTGGCATCGAAAGACTGGTGGCACTATTGAAAACCAAGTATTTTATATACATACAGATCAGGGGTGGTAAACATGATTCTATACAAAAATAATCTTAAAATATTTATGTAAAATTTACTGAATTTAAATATTGGTATTACAGGTATTCAAGAAGATTCATATTCAATACAATGGATTAAAAATATTATAAAAGCTTACATATTCATAAATAACGTTTGAAAAAATGGTACCTTTTTTTATTTACATTTTTGTTTACAAAACATTGTTTAAACTTACCCTCACATTGTCAACCAGGAAGGGAAGGCAGAAATAATGGATCGCCACACTGTTCTTTCCCGCTACTCATCTCGCTTCCTCAATATTCATACATCGTGTCATTTCTCGCACGTTGATTTCTCTGACAACTCACGTGACCAAATTAAATATTTTATATATTGGAGATAAATTTTATAAATGAGTAGGTACTTATTTCATTTAAAAAAAATACTAATACCATTTATATAATCAATACTAACTCACTAACTAACTAACCGTTATGCTGTTTCTCTGAAGAAGTAGGCAGAATAAATGTACCGCCACATATTTTTTCCTGACATATTTCTCTTTCTTCCTCATTATTCATACATCAGGTCACGCACGCACGTCGGTTTCTCCGATACCTTGCGTATTTAATCAATGGTATAAGAAAATGTTTTACAAACTTCAATTTTCTTACTCTTTCGGTGCCGTATCAGGTCCCCTCAACGCTGGCGATCACTGAAGCAAAGGCCTATCTGTCCTGCGCCACTTGGAACAGGTTCTGAAATCTTGTTATTCCTGTCCATTCTTTAATGTTTCGCAGCCAGAACAGCTGGTTTCTACCAACTGCCCGATGTCCCTTCACTTTACCCATTAATATCAGTCGAAGGAGGTGGTATTTTTCTCCCCTTAGCACATGACCCAAATATGAGACCTTTCTAATTTTTACACACGACAACAGCTCTCTATTGGCTCTGGCTCTCTGTAGTATGTCTACATTACTGACCATATCGGTCCACGGTATACGGAGCATTCTGCGGTATATCCACATCTCGAACGTCTCCAACCGGTTCATTACATTTTCTTTTTAGAGTTCAGGTTTCGCAGCCATGTCGTAGAACAGACCATATGTATATAATACTTAATCATTATTTGTCGGAGTTTCAAGTTAAGACTATCGTTGCAAAATAAGGTTCTCACAAACTTCAATATGCTTCTTCTTCGATGGCCCTACCGGTATTATTCGCCTCCAACTCCTCCTGTCTTCCGCTTCAACCCTCCAATCTGACTCTCTTAACAATCTTGCTCCATCTCTCCCAACATCATACTCTTATCGCAGCCTTGGTCGTCCAATTGGTCTTCTACCACCTGGGTGCCACTCCAGCAAATATTTTTGGGGTTCGCGATGACGGCATCCTCTGCACGTGACCGGCCCATCTCAGTCTATTCAGTCTGACCTGTGTGGAGAGACTGGGAGCTTTGTAAATATGGTACAGCTCGTCATTATGCCGCACTCTCCAGCCTTCACCGTCATTCACATGTCCCAGAATTCTGCGTAGCACCCTTCTCTCAAAAGTATCCAGTCGCTCTGCGGATTTCGCTGTCATTGTCCATTGCTCTGCGGATTTCGCTGTCATTGTCCATTGCTCTGCGGATTGCGCTGTCATTGTCCATTGCTCTGCGGATTTCGCTGTCATTGTCCATTGCTCTGCGGATTTCGCTGTCATTGTCCATTGCTCTACGGATTTCGCTGTCATTGTCCATTGCTCTGCGGATTTCGCTGTCATTGTCCATTGCTCTGCGGATTTCGCTGTCATTGTCCATTGCTCTGCGGATTTCGCTGTCATTGTCCATTGCTCTGTGGATTTCGCTGTCATTGTCCATTGCTCTGCGGATTTCGCTGTCATTGTCCATTGCTCTGCGGATTTCGCTGTCATTGTCCATTGCTCTGTGGATTTCGCTGTCATTGTCCATTGCTCTGCGGATTTCGCTGTCATTGTCCATTGCTCTGCGGATTTCGCTGTCATTGTCCATTGCTCTGCGGATTTCGCTGTCATAGTTCAGTATGAGCAGAAAATATCTCATTATTATGAATAAAGAATCTGGTCGTGTTCAGGATTGAACCCAAATATTTTGGATCAGTAGCCAAGTGTTCTGTTACTTAGACCATCACCCGATTATATGTATATAATATGAATAAATTCTAATCTTATAGAAGATGATACAGGCAACAAATACGAAATATTTATAATGAGCAGT
Source organism: Lepidostoma basale (assembly GCA_022606425.2). Lineage (NCBI taxonomy): Eukaryota > Metazoa > Arthropoda > Insecta > Trichoptera > Lepidostomatidae > Lepidostoma > Lepidostoma basale. The sequence continues at coordinate 360,182 of JAHDVF020000366.1, read as the reverse complement.
ATACGAGTATACGAAATTTTATGTGAATACCATAGACAATGTAAGAATTAAGATATTTTTAGTAAAATAAACAGCATGAGACTTTTGTTAGCTTTTCCCTTTTCAGAAGATTCCTAGAACATCCTTTTGTCTTCTCTCGCTCATTGTCCTCGTGACATTTCGTTCTTCTCGCTAGTTCTGCCCCATACCGTAGCAGCTCGCACTCGCGTGATCAGCTTTCATTAGTGAAATGGCACGTGGCGCCTTTGTGAAGACTCAAATCTACATTCTAAGGCTGTTTTGGACACGTCGTGTTTTTCAAGCGCTCACGAGATATATGTTTACATTTTCATAATACGGTTTCTATGTATTTATACAATTCTATGAAAACTGGTGTCTTATGTATTGAAACAAAACTTAAGAGTCTGTAAAATAAGAATAAATTACTGTTATAATTTAAAACACTTATCATATCACAATTTCTTTTTATTCACTGAGAGTGTAGCGACAGCTGTTTCGCCAATCGATGTTGACATCATCAGGTGTTACAATAATCATATGGCATCATTAGTACATTGTAGCACCTCATGATGCCAACATCGATTGGCGAAACAGCTGTCGCGACACTCTCAGTGAATAAAAATAAATTGTGATATTATAACAGTGTTTTAAAATTTAATAGTAATAATATTGAAGTATCAAAGTGTTTCGGCCAAAACAATTGACTATAAGAATAAATGTATAAATGAGCGAAAACTGTATTCTGTTTTTATTTTATTTATTTATTTATTTATTTAGTAAGGGTAACATACAGCGATATCAGTAACATGTATTAGATAAAAACAAATAGAAAAAATAAAGTAAGGCCAATCGGGTGGTGGTCTAGGGGATAGAACGCTTGGCTCCTGATCCAGGGGACATGGCCTAGACACGACCAGATTCCTTCTTCATAATAATGAGCTATTTTCTGCTCACATTGAAGATTGTAAAATAAATTCTAATATCATTGATTTAAATCCTTGGTATTAGTATTTAAAAAAAAAAAAAATTACATGCTACCATAAATACAAATCAATATAATAGTTGACGGACGACAGTATAAAACGAGATTTAAGTTTAACTAAATCAATTTGAAATTAAAGTAAATTAAAATAATAATAGTAGTGGAAATAAAAAGAAAAAATAATCAAATCAGATCAAATCAGTTTACAAACTCAAAAGACATTGCAAACAGCAAAATGTTTAAGGCATCTATTGAGTACAGTTAAAATATTATAAAATTGCAAGATACCAGGAACGCATTAGAAATGGTTCGACATTAGGAAGACAATATACTTTCTAAAGTCAAGAGTATTTGTCTCCTAAACGTACCTTCACTAATACGAAAGACGTCGATCCCCGAGGAGACCGCATTCAGCAGACTAATTGCTCTTCCCACCGGTGTCACCAGAGTTATATTATACAATAATGTAACATTATGGTCTCATTCACGCCGAAAGGTTACTCTAATCATTTTTCTGAAATGAAGCTGGTTTAGGTGGAAAACATCAATGTCATCAAATTTGCAAATTTCTTCATTGGGTATCCTATCTTTACCTAAGGGCTCTCCCCACAATAGGTCGCAATATTCTCATTTCTGCTACTCTTAAGATATGTTTGGTTCTGACAGTGTCTGCTCTTGCTTCGATTTCATAGGTCATTATGGGCCTGTTGCATGTTTTATAAATGGTGTTCTTCTACCGACCCTTACGTATGCAAGCGAAGCATGGAACTGGCAAAAGAAAGATAAAAGTATAATAAATGCAGTAGAAATGAGATCTCTTAGACGAATGTGAGGATACTCTGTGTATGATAAAGTGTCGAATGAAAATATAAGAAGTGAATGCGGTGCGAATGGTGGTGTTAAGAACAAAATAATGAAAGGATCATTAAGATGGTTTGGACATATGGAAAGAATGAATGAAGAAAGATCGGTAAAAAATTATATGTTAACGATGTAAATGGAACCAGAAATAATGAAAGACCGAGGAAAACGTGGCACGATCAACTAAATCAAATATTGAATGTCGGCCATGTGAGGAGTCAGAGAAATCGACGCGCGTGCATTACACGATGTATGAATGTTGAGGAAGCGAGAGAAATATGTCAGGAAAGAAAAGGGTATATGAAAGAAAACTAAGTTTTTAAAAATTTAATATATTTTTCTTGACACGTTTCGAGAGATTTTAGACATTCATCATCGGGGAAAGGATATAAACTTCGAGAATTCGAGAAACATATAAAATTAATGTGAGCGCTTGAAAACACGGCGTGTTCAAAACAGCCTCTCTCTTACACTCGTGGAAGATATGTGAACTTGAACTTGTGTCTTGAATTGAACTTGAAAAAATAAGGCTGAGGGAAACATGGAACTATCAACATTTTGAATGTATACAAATACTTGTAGACGAACAACTGGATTTCACCCATTGCGGGCTATCAATTCAAGAATCAATTGTATCTCAGTAGAGACGAAGATGCAAATCGGAAACAGAATATGGTTGATCGAGGTGTTTACAGGACTTATGACGTGTCATTGGTTGGGTTAAGCGCACGCTTTATGTAATACAACATTCCCTATTCCACCTTTTTTCTTATGACCACCATGTCTGATAATTTTTTTTGGAAGTTGTATATATGTCAATCTGTAACACCACCCTTTGCGTGGTAGTTTATTCAATCTACACACTAACGCCATCTATGAAGATTGTATTTTTAAGCACTAAGCAGAATATCTTTTTAACGCAATGTGAAAGGCTACCGCCATTTAAGCGCATTGCTAGAAACTGCCTGGAGATGTCACTCCAATCTATATGCTATAATTATATGCTATGCTACTCCAATCTATATGCTATAATAATAGCAGGTCATAAGTCCTGTAAACACCTCGATCAACCATATTCTGTTTCCAATTTGCATCTTCGTCTCTACTGAGATATTGATGGAACTATCAAATCAATAAAATAGTAAGAAGTCGGAAACTTTGTGTCTAGTTGTATGAACGTGGAATATTTGGAGGGGTAAGTCAGGATACAACAGCTTTGTGTTCTATCCACTCTGCCTACTATTTGCAAAATGACGCATAATTGAAAGTTAGCATTATCATTAACACTATTTGCGACACGTTTATTTTTCAGTATATTTTGAACGATAAATTTAAGTTTACGTTCACTTTCAGAATTCAGGTTTCGCAGCCAAATTGTAGAACAGACCATATATAACATTTAATCATTCTTCGTCGGAGTTTCAAGTTAAGATTATCGTTGCAAAATAATGTTCTCATTATATTAAATGCAGCTCGTGCAACTTCAATTCTGCATTTTATTTCAATGTCCGGGTCAAGCGGTCTAGTGATAATGCTAACCAATTTTTATAATTCCAACCATAAATTGAGTGCCCATTACGAAATCATTCTTTCACTTGTCCAAGCCACCAAAACACGCCAGTAAAGAGTTACGTCGAATTGTTAATATCTGAGTGTTTCTATACCACCGTAAGGAAATGCAGATGGCAACGAGATGTGGTGTGTTATTAAAGAACCACAGAACGTATTTCCTGGCAGACATTTTGATTAAAAGCGCAGTTTCCGTGTAAGAATTCGGTCCGCACGCCTTTGACAAGAGTGTGCTGTCCCGCACACTCCCACCTGTGCGGTCAGTGGTGTCCGAGGAGTTTAACAAAAAATAAAAATATTCATAGAATGTTGGAACTAGAATTCTAATGTAAACGGACATTTGGTTTTATTGTCAAAGTGTCGTCTTCAATAACAATATTTATAATTTAAATTACACAATATTTAGATTTTTCTTTTTCTTTTTTATATACTTTGTATACAACACTAACATTAAAAAAAATAGAATTAAATATCAGACACGTTTCGGACAACCTGGTCCTTCCTCAGTGATATTATAAAGATGATATAAAACATTTAAAAATTGTTTACAAATATGATCAGTTTTGACAGATGTTAATAATATTTATTACTGTAATAATATTTTTTTATATTTATTTATACACAATATTTATAACTGTTTCTGGAACAATGATATAAAACTCTATATTAAACAATTAACACAAATGATAACGTCTGTTTTCTAGAAGTTTTATTATATTTTATGGCAATGACATGTTTCGCCGCATTTTCGCATTATCAAATGTGACGAAATTTCAGCTCGTTGCTGTTTATATACGCTAGTAAATGGAGCAGAATTTGGTAATTAACGAAAAGTGATGTGACATTATAAATTTTTAACAAATAATTATTTGTGTAGGCCCAGAAATATTGGAAAGTGTTTCTTGGGACTCGTTTAGATATTTTTTGACAATGATAACATAGTTAGGATATACTTTATGATATTATGTTTATATATCTAAAATAAGGTATTTGAGGTAGGACGAAATAAAATGTTTTTAAGAAAAATTTCTTCTTACAAATTGTTTAATAATGATATTACATATTTCAAGGTGACTAATGATTCTAAGTGTTATGTAAACAATAAAATCGCCTTCCTGCGCGCGCAGACTCATTCGATGTATTCTTCTCTTCTGCATCTAAAATGTGATATCAATACAGCCCAGAATCAAGAGTTCTTTAAATCTAATTATATATCGGAACTACATTAAGGAGTGGGGATGAATATATGTTACTTTTTTCATTGATTAAAGTTAAATAAGTTTTTTTTAAATAATCAAATGATTTAACTGAAATCTCTTGATGGAAGTTCATTTTAAATAATAATTAAATATAACAATGTTTTTTAACTACTTCCACTTTTGTCTTTATGTTGACAGCTACCGGTTTCGCCAGGCACGCTGGCATCGACAGACTGGAGCCTGAAGTCAGCGAGCCTGGCGAAACTGGTCGCTGTCGAAATAAAGCCAAAAGTGGAAGTAGTTAAAAAACATTGTTTTTATTTAATTATTATTATTTAAAAAAAAAGACTAATACCAAGGATTAAAATCAATGATATTAGAATTTTTTATTACAATTTTCAATGTGAGCAGAAAATAGTTCATTTTTATGAAGAAGGAATCTGGTCGTATCCAGGCTTGAACCCAAGTCGCCTGGATCAGGAGCCAAGCGTTCTATCCCATAGACCACCTATTATTTAGGGTTTTTTGTTATGCTTATTAATTTCTAATCTAATCATTTTTTCTAACTTTGCAACCAACACTTCTTCTTCTTTTGATGTTACTGTCCTTCCGGCTCTACAAAAAAATGCAATGATGTATAAAAAAATCAAATTTTATTATTTTTACTGTATTTTTTATGTAACGCCACTGTGTTGTAGAGTGTACTTCGGTGCACTAGCATTTCTCCAGTCAAATAATGTGTTTCCATTGTCTAAGATTAAAATTCAGGAAATTGCATTTACAAGGACTGTTTTCTAACCTACGAGGTTTCTGTGTATTTTAAGACATTTAATACATTAGTTATTTATTGCTTCTTCTGTATTCGCTTTCTCTTTGTGTTGTAGATTCACATTTAAATATATAAAATTAACAACAACAACAACAACAAACCATCACGCCGTTTCCCCGCAGGGGTAGGCAGAGAGAATGGACCGCCACACTACTCTATCCTGGCAAACCTCTCTAGCTTCCTCCACATTCATACAACGAGTCATACACGCACGTCGATTCCTCCGACTTCTAACAGGACCAACCTTTAAAATTTGATTAATTTGGTCATGCCATGTTTTCCTCGGTCTGCCTCGACTTCGTACCCTATTTACATCATTAACGTATACTTTCTTAACCATTCTTTCTCCATCCATGCGTTCCATATTTCCGAACCAACGCAGCGATCCTTTCATAATTTTGTTAATTATACCTTCTTATGTCCGCGTAAAGCAGACAGTTTAAAATTAAATTTTCTATATTCCTAACACTTTATTTAACTTTTCACAGGCATATTTCGGTTGTGACATAACATTTTTCGATGCATAAATTTTAACAATAAAATAAATCCAAATCATCACATTATAAATTGGTTAGAGTTATGTCTAAGGAATAATAAATGTCTAAAAAAAGGGATGCCTTCGTGGCAGAGTGGTAAGAGCTATGATTTCCATACCGAAGGTCTTGAGTTCGATTCCTGGCGATGGTAGTGTGATTGTCACAGTTAGTCTGGTGTAGAATTCAAGTGACAATAAATTCACCTGAAAATAAAATGGCGACAGATAAGCTACCCATTATATGTCACGAGAATCAATATAATAATAGGTTAATAGAAATTGGATTCATACACAAACTTAACAGTTTGTGTATAACCCTGACGAAGCTTGTTACATAGTGAAACCGGTTGGCGCTCCTGACTCAAAATAAAGTCGATTTATACAACGTTTTAAAAAAAAAATCTATTTTTAAATATCTCAAACTACCAAGTAATAGCTTCTTTCCAAAGTTTTATTACATTTTATGGAAATGACATGTTTCACCCTTCTAAGGCTATTTTCAATGTTTTTTTCTTCTTCTTCTTAAAGTGCCCTCTCAGGTCCCCCTGACGTTGGCGATCACTCTCGTAAACTCCTCCCTATCCTGCGTTATCCGGAATAGCTCTTCTTCAGTTCCGATTCCCGTCAATTCCCTCACATTACGCAGCCAAGAGATCTGCCTTCTCCCTGCCCTCGTGCGGCCCTCTATTTTTCCCTTCAATATTAGATGCAGCGGCGATATTTCTCTCCTCGCAGAACGTGACCCAGATATGAAATCTTGCGGACTTTGATTAATGTCAGCAGCTCTCTATTTACTCCTGCACGATTCAGGACTTCTGTGTTCGTCACTCTGTCTGTCCATGGGATCCTGAACATTCTTGGGTGAAGCCACATTTTAAATGCCTCTAACCGGTTCATTGTATTTACTTTTAACATCCTCTGTCTTAGTTTTAAGTGGACATGAATGTTATTTTTAATGTCTTAAATTTCAAAGTTATGTAACGTTAAGTTTCAGAAGAAACTGGAAAGACCTGGTGAATGAAGAGGAATTGGCAGGAACAGGAAGACTGTTGTGGAGGATGCCGAATCGCACACCTGGATGTAGCCCCCAGAAGAAAAAAAAATAAGGTATCTAACTGATGAATTAATCACTTTAAACGTTTCAGAGGTGTTTTAAAGAAACACGTTTAAAATGCTTAAACCAAATTTTCGGATAATAACGTCACTTGAGCTGCAGTGATTAAGGATATTTTTAAGATATCTCTGACATATACTAAATAAAAGTTATAACAGGGTCGTCATACACATAGTTGAGGTCTTTTCGAGTGAAAATTGAGTGTAATGGATATTACAGGCTGTAGTTCCTGGGCGCCATTATTTAGGACAAGAGTTAACCTCGTAAGACCTGAAATACAATTTAATTTTTTCTCGAACAACGATGTAAAATTTCATGTTAAATAATTAATACGAATGAAAACATCTGTTTTCTAGAAGCTTTGTTATATTTTATGGGAATAACATGTTTCGTTTTGCTTACAATTTACTAAAAACTAACTAATCATTACGCCGCCTCCCCGAAGCAGTAGACAGAAAGAATAGGCCGACACACTGTTCGGTCCTGACATACTTCTCTCGCTTCCTCTACATTCATACATCTTGTCATGCACGCACGTCGATTTCTCCGACTACTCACATGACCGACCATTAATTTTTGATTGATTTGATCGTGCCACGTTTTCCTCGGCCTTCCCCTATTTCTAGCTCCGTTCACGTTGTTTACCTTCTTCACCATTCTGTCTTCACTCATTCTTGCCATGTGTCCAAACCATCTTAACGACCCTTTCATTTTATTTTAATTATAACGTTTTCATTCGCACCGCATTCACTTCTTATACTTGCATTTGACACTTTATCATCTACAGATTTACCACACATTCGTATTAGAGATCTCATTTCTACTGCACTTATTCTTCTTTCGTCCTTTTTTTGCCTGTTCCATGCTTGACTTCCATACATAAGGGTTGGCCCAAGAACACCATTATGCACTGCTATATAAGATTTTACAATTTATTAACATATAATAATGCTTTATCATTTCGAAACATGTCATATGGGTGTGAGACATGGATATTAAAAGTAAATACAATGAACCGGTTAGAGGCATTTGAAATGTGGCTTCACCGAAGAATGTTCAGGATCCCATGGACAGACAGAGTGACGAACACAGAAGTCCTGAATCATGCAGGAGTAAATAGAAAGCTGCTGACATTAATCAAAGTCCGCAAGATTTCATATCTGGGTCACGTTTTGCGAGGAGAGAAGTATCGCCTGCTGCATCTTATATTAAAGGGAAAATAGAGGGCCGCAGGGGGCAGGGAGAAGGCAGATCTCTTGGCTGCGCAATGTGAGGGAATGGACGGGAATCAGAACTGTGGAGTAGCTATTCCGGACAGCGCAGGATAGGGAAGAGTTTACCAGAGTGATCGCCAACGTTGGGGGACCTGACAGGACACTTTAAGAAGAAGAAGATGAAATATGAAGATTAATTTTATCTCAATAGAGACGAAGATGCAAACTGGAAACTGAATATGGTGATCGAAGTGTTTACAGGACTTATGACCTGTCATTGGTTGGGTTAAGCGCACGCTTTATGTAATTACAATATTTCCCATTCCACATTTCTTATGACCACCATATCTGACAAATTTTTGGAAGTTGTATTTATGTTAATATCCAACACCACAATTCACATGTCAGTTTCAATTTACAGACCAGCGCCATCTATGCAAGATGAAAGATATTTATTTCGACAATACTTTTATACAATTATTTTATACAATATGAAAGTTTTTTTTTTTTTTTTTCAATATTCGGTTCCAACGGGTAAGGTGCTTGTTCCAAGAAGAGGGAATACATGAAGATGTATGATAATACATGCCATCCATCTCTTCCTCGCACGTTAAACATTAAACGTCAGACATTTTTCATTTGATGGAGCAATCAGGCTCGCCGAACCTGGTCCGCGCACTGCTCTTAGCTTGGGCCCGGCAGTGAACATAATTCTCTCCTTATACGCCTGACTTATTATTAAATCAAAATTTCAAAACCGTTTTTATAACATTACATTAACGTTGTGTATTAAAATTTATTTGTTCATTGTAAATAACAAAAAATAAAACTTTTATGATATCAATATTGTATACGAACACTGGATTTCACCCATTGTGGGTTATCAATTCATGATTATGAATCTGAATTGATATTTAATCAATATTAAATCATGAATTGATAACCCGCAATGGGTGAAATCCAGTATTCGTATACAAGTATATGTATACATTCAAAAAAATATTGTCATCATATCTGGTCTAAAGTTTGGCATATAGATAGGAGTGACATCTCCAAGCGGCTTCTAACAATGCGCTAATGGCGGGGTAGTCTTTCACAATGTGTTAAAAAGATGTTCTGCTTAATGCTTAATAAACATAAATCTCCATAGATGGCGTTAGTATGTAGATTATATATAGAGTAATCTTAGAGATTAACTTATATAATTAAAATCTTCATAGATGACACATTGAAACTGGTGAAATCTGGTGTAGGACTTTAACATATATACATAGGAGCTCCACTGGCTGAAATGTCCAGAAAGGATACAATACAAGCTCTGCTGGACGGTCTTTAAGGCGTTGCATGGAATGGCACCAGCTTATATATCTGAACTCTGCATCAACGAGAACCTGAATGCTAGACAGTCTACATTGCGATCAGGTAAGTCTTCTGCGATCGGTAGATTGACTGTGCCAAAACGCTGTCCAAGCACAAACTTTGGCGACTGAGCCTTCGCGGTAGCCGGCCCTTCAGCCTGGAACAGTCTTCCAGCAGACCTTAAGTGCATTGAGAATCAATCAGAGTTTAGATCGAGATTAAAAACGCACCTTTTCAAATTATCATTTCCTGACAGGAAGGGCTGATCCACTTCGTCAGGTGCAGCCCTCATACTAAATATTTTTTTTTTATCATCAATATTATTATTATTATCTAGTTGATAAAACGGAGCATCTTGTACAGCGCCCTTGAGATGAGTAATTCATAAAAATGGCGCTTTATAAATTATCCAATTTATTATTATTATATAACTTCCAAAAATTTGTCAGACATGGTCATAAGAAAGGTGGAGTGGGGAATGTTGTAATTACATAAAGCGTGCGCTTAACCCAACCAATGACAGGTCATAAATCCTGTAAACACCTTGATCAACCATATTCAGTTTCCAATTTGCATCTTCGTTTCTATTGAGATACAATTAAATCTTTTATGATATGTTTATAACGATCGTTAAAATTAATAACACTCTTATGATACCACAATTTTTATAACTGTTAATTCAAAAACTTTGTTTTATATCACAATTGTATTTATTTTACTTTACGACAGCTGTTTCATCAACCAATGTTGACATCATCGGGTGTTACAAAAATATATATCAAATGTCAAATTTTCGTAATTTTTCGAATGATTGTGTATTTGTTCCTAAGTCAATTTGAATAATTTCTTTGATATAATTTTGAAGTTCTTGTTCCGCAGGCAGGACAACTGCCTTCTACCAACTCTCCGACGTCCCTACACTTTACTCATTTAATATTAGTCGAGGAGTAGTATTTTTGTAATAATATCTGGTCCCTTATGTATGGAAGTGAAGCATGGAACTGGCAAAAGAAGGATGAAAGTAGAATAAATGCAGTAGAAATGAGATCTCTAAGACGAATGTGTGGCAAATCTGTTTACGATAGAGTGACAAATGCAAGTATAAGAAGTGAATGAAAGTGTTATGAACAAAATAAGGAAAGGGTCATTAAGATGTATGGAAGCGAAGCATGGAACTGGCAAAGGAAGGATGAAAGTAGAATAAATGCAGTAGAAATGAGATCTCTTAGACGAATGTGTGGATATTCTGTGTATGATTCTGTGAGTGTCGAATGAAAATATAAGAAGTGAATGCGGTGCGAATGATGGTGTCATGAACAAAATAATGAAAGGATCATTAAGATGGTTTGGACATATGGAAAGAATGAATGAAGGAAGAATGGTAAAAAAAATATATGTTAATGATGTAAATGGAACCAGAAATAGAGGAATACCGAGGAAAACGTGGCACGATCAAATAAATCAAATATTGAATGTCGGCCATGTGAGGAGTCAGAGAAATCGACGCGCGTGCATGACACGATGTATGAATGTTGAGGAAGCGAGAGAAATATGTCAGGAAAGAAAGGTGTGGTAGTCCATTCTTTCTGCCTACCCCTTCGGGGAGACGGCGTGATGGTTAGTTAGTTAGTTAGTTAGTCATTAAGATGGTTTGGACACATGGAAAGAATGAGTGAAGACAGAATGGTAAAGAAGGTATATGTAAATGGCGTGAACGGAGCTAGAAATAGAGGAAGGCCGAAAAAAACGTGGCACGATCAAATCAATCAAATATTGAATGTCGGTCACGCGAGAAGTCGGAAAAATCGACGTACGTGCATGACAAGATGTATGAATGTAGAGGAAGCGAGAGACGTATGTCAGGACAGAACAGTGTGGCGTTCTAATCTTTCTGCCTACCCCTCCGGGGAGACGGCGTGATGGTAAGTTAGTTAGTTAGTTAACGACCTTCGTGGCCGAGTGGTAACTGCAATGACTGCCACCCCGAAGGTTCCAGGTTCAATTCCCGACGAGGAAAGTCTGATTGTCACACTGTCTATGGTCTGGTGTAGAATTCACGCGACAATAAAATGGCGATAGATTAGCTACCTATCACATGTAACGAGAATCACTATAATACCCTTTACTTTAATGACCAATGTGCAAGAAATAAGAACTTAGTAATATGAAGATGGCAGCGAGCTGTCTTGAATAGAATTTAGTTAAATTTATACTGCAAAGACATTTTAAATATATTTAAAAAAATTCATAGTTACAATGAACTTCTACCAAGAAATATCAAATAACATTTAGAAAAACTAAACGCGTTAACACTTTGGAAACCATAACGACGATTTTTTATGAATTAAAACACGTTTTTTTCCACTTCCCATTGATATGTCTATTGTTATCTCCCTAGTACTAGCCAAGTTAACTAATACGTGTTCTTGCGCTCAGTTTGTAATTATTAGTTTATATGATGATGGGATGGGATGGAAACTGTGACCCTCACCAAGAGAAATGTTGAAAGATTGAGAGTCACGCAGCGTTCCATGGAAAGACATATGCTCGGCGTCAGTCTCCGAGATAGAATCAGAAATGAGGAGATTAGACGCCGAACAAAAATAACGGACATCATGGAACGACTAGCGAGACTGAAGTGGCAATGGGCGGGTCATGTGGTGAGACAGAGTGAGGATAGATGGACCCAGAAAATAATAAGGTGGAGACCATGGGAGAATAGGAGAAACGTCGGCAGGCCGCAAAAAAGGTGGGCCGACGACATTGCTGCCGTGGGGGGGAAAATGTGGCTACGGCTGGCAGGAGATAGAGACGAGTGGAAGGGAAGGGATGAGGCCTATATCCAGCAGTGGACCGATAAGGGCTGACGAAGAAGAAGAAGAAGATGATGATGAAGGTGTAAGCCTACGAAACATGTCGAGAACAATAAACTAAAAAGTTGAATAAACAGTCGTCAATTACAATATAGTATTTTTTCACGATTTTCTCTCTTATTTTCATTATTTTGAAACGTTTAAAATCTTGACACGTGTTTTCGAAACGTTTACAAATATTATTATTTAGAATATTCCTAGATAAGATATCTCAAAAAGCCTCGACGCGAATACGTTGAAGAGAATTTTTGGAATTTAAGTTCTTAAGACGCAAACCCCTTATCTCCAAAATATCTCATTTCTAAGTTCTTATGAAGAAGCAGGAAGAAATATTTTTGTTTCTACGTACGAACAACATAAATTCCTGTTATACTTTAGGGGTGAGTAGGATATACGTTGTACAGTTAGTCGCATAAATACTTATACAACCAATTGCAATATTTATCTTTATGTTAATAAATGTAGTATCGTAAAAGACTGTCGGGGTTAAATGCATAACCCAGATAAACATATTTCATGAAGAAATACATGACACGAATAAACACAAAAACGCTGACCCAAGACCTACTTATCAAATTTGATGACACGGAGGCATAGATTCGTTCAGGTTTGGTCATTAGGTCGGGCATCGTAGATGACGAAAGCAAAGCATATAAAAGCAGTACTTCCGAGCACCCAAGAGGATCAGTTACTCTTACGACTCCTAACAGACGCGAGTCTACGCCACGAGGGATGTCGGACTCCCTCCGACGCCAAGCTACGAAGCTAAGTCAGTCCACTCTAAACGTCAGTCAACTCTAAACGTCAGCCAGTATCGCGATCTCGAAGAGACACGAGTCTCCACTACGCAGTCTACGTACGAGAAACCTCCGACGACTCCTCGCCCCAGCCACCCGACGATACCTCCCAACGAGCCCTCATCCTCTACGACTCACCACCGGACTCCGCCCCGCTGCCATCGACATCCAGCCACGCTCCATCACGAGTATATCATACAGTTACGTGTAATTACTTGTAATCCGCAATAAACGCTGAAACCTCCGCCGTCTTTCAACTCTCACCGCCACAAATCCCCACAAGACTTTTATTATTACTTTTATTATTATGAATTTGTGACAAATTTGTTTCACCTTGCGAGGGCATTTTCAAACTGTCCTCGCAAATGAAACAAATAAGTCGCAATTTATATAATTTATTTAAATCAAATCCGAGTATATCACTAAACAATCGTGTTTACTATAATATTATAAATTAAAGGGTAAAAATTGTATTGTATATGTTAGTGATGTAAATAGGACTAGAAATAGAGGAAACATGGCAAGATCAAATAAATCGAATATTGATTGTCGGTCACGTCGGGAGTCGGAGAAATCTATGTGCGTGCATGACACGATGTATGAATGTTGAGGAAGCCGGATAATAAAAGTGTAATGCTCCATATTTCTGCTTTCCTCTTCAGAACGACGGCGTGATGGTTAGTTATTCAGTTAGTTGTCAATAAATGATACCATATTTTTACTGTGCAGGATTCTTGAAATATATATACAATATTGTTCGGTTCATATATTTAAGAATCGATGCGGAAGTTTGTAATTCACAGCCTCCTCCCCTGAGCCACACGTGTAATTTTCTTTGTTCCACAACCCCTTCATCTCAGGGGATATAATTATTTGTCGCGAGCAATTCTAAAATGCATTTGTCAGAATTGTATATAAGCAAAAGATTCCCTGTGTATTTATTGTGGTATTTTACTGCTTCAGAAATACTCTCAGTCATAAGATAAAATCTATTTTAAAATATATATTATCCTATCAAACAAAATGATAAAAAGACAATCATTTCATTTATTTATTTAAATACATCCAAACCAATACGGAATTATTTTTCAATACACTAAAGAAACAAGTTAGAGAAACGCAATAGTAAGTAATAATTTTTTTTTTAAGGATTAATTGTATCTCAATAGAGACGAAGATGTAAATTATTTGAAAACAGAATATGGTAGTCGAGGCGTTTACAGAACTTATGACCTGTCATTGGTTGGGTTAAGCGATCACTTTATGTTAACAACATTCCCCATTCCGCCCTTCTTACGACCACCACGTCTGCTAAATTTTTGGAACTTGTATATATGCTACTATTTTAAATAACTTCACATTTTTTAGGTTAATCTTAAAATCTTAATTCTGTAAACGCCTCGACTACCATATTCTGTTTCCAAACAAAATTACATCTCCGTCTCTATTGAGATACAATTAATCCTTAAAGAAATTATTAACCCGCAATGGGTAAAATACAGTATTTATCTTCAAGTATTTGTATACATTAAAAAAATTGTATTAAAAAAATTTATACATAATTTATTTTTTATTATATATTTTGTGTGCTTCCATTTGTATTAAACGTCAACCGGTTTAGGCAGCTTGCTGCCAACTTCTGGTATGGTACCAGAAGATGGCAGCAAGTTGCCGAAACCGGTCGATATTAAACACATGTGGAACCTAACTAAATATATAATAATAAAGAAATTTTAAAATGAACATCTACCAAGAAATTTCGATAAAAATATTAATTACAATAATAAGTAATACATAATAAAATAATAAAGAGAGCGAGAAACATAAGATGCTTGACAAATAAATAAAATGAATATACACAATTAAAATAAAGACAGTGCTTCCCTCTCAGGTGAGCTTCACTATCACAATATACGTCAGGTGTTACAAAAAAACTGTTTGATGATACCAACATTGGTTGGCGAAATAGCTGTTGCGACATTCTCAGTGAATTAAAATATATTGTGATATTATTTATTTAATAATAATAATAATAATAATAATATGCTAACTTATAAAGCGCCGTTTTTGAGATGTAATCACCTCAAGGGCGCATTAAGACGTGTTTTAAATCTAAAAATCTAAATGTGACCGCTTAAAAAACGATCGGTTTAAAAGATAGAAAAAAGTATAAATGAGTAGAACAAAGTATAAATGTTTAAATTGGGTATGAAATATGAAAAAGATGGGTTTTCAGATATTTATATTAAGTGATAATAATGAAATAAAACGATGTTTTTTTAACTACTTCCACTTTCGTCTTTATTTCGACAGCGACTGGTTTCGCCAGGCATGCTGGCATCGACAGACTGGTGACACTATTGTAAACATAGTATTTTATATACATACAGATCAGGGGTGGTAAACATGATTCTATACAAAAATAATCTTCAAATATTTATGTAAAATTTACTGAATTTAAATATTGGTATTACAGGTATTCAAGGAGGTTCGTATTTAATACAATGAATTTGCAATCCTTTATATTATTAATTTGAAATCCATTGTATTAAATACGGACCTCCTTGAATACCTGTAATACCAATATTTAAATTTAGTAAATTTTACAAAAATATTTGGAGATTATTTTTGTATAGAATCATCTTTACCACCCCTGATCTGAATGTATATAAAAAACTAAGTTTACGATAGTGTCATCAGGCTGTCGATGCCAGCGAGCCTGGTGAAACCGGTCGCTGTCGAAATAAAGACAAAAGTGGAAGTAGTTAAAAAACATCGTTTTATTTAATTATTATTTAAAATGAACTTCCATCAAGAGATTTCAGTAAAATCATTTGATTATATAATAAGTGAATAAAATTAATAGTGTGGGTTGATGTTCCAATTTTGAAACGAAATATTTCAAAAAATTCCAGCATTCTGAGGTTATAAAAATAATTTGAAGAATATAAAATAAGTGTGCAAACTTGAAATCTTAGTTTTAGAAGTATCCTTGAATTTTCCAGACGTTCACTTTCCAAGGACGATACGTGTTTGAGATGTACAGTGGCAGCGAAAATTTTCTAGACGATTATAAATTTATGAGGCATTATCAAATGATAATAGAATGAGAGATACCCCTCCTGTAGCACCCAGTTTTATGGCGTTATTTTATAAAGAAAAAGTTTTCAAGATAATCTAATGTTTTTAGGTAATCCATTGTTTTGGCGGAATGACTTTAATATTTCAATATTATTAACTGTTTAAAAAAAAACCTTGTTATAAATATCACAATTGATTGTATTTTCTCGCGACAGCTGTTTCGCTAACCGATATTAGCACCGATGTTAGCGTCAGGTCTTACAATCAACTCCAATTGATTGTAAGACCTGACGATGCTAGCGAAACAGCTGTCGCGAGAAAATATAATCGATTGTGATATTTTTTACAAAGTTTTTTTTTTAGCTGATAAACCAATTCTCGTGACATGTGATAGGTAGCTAATCAATCGCCAAAGACTGTGTGACTATGAAGCTGCCATTGCCGGGAATCGAACCCTGAACCTTCGGTATGGCAGTCAGAGCTTTACCACTCTTCCACGAAGGTCACCAAACGGTTTTTAACAGATATTAATGTTTTTACTGAAATCTATAGATGGCAGCTCATTTTAAATAATAATTAAATAAAACGATGTTTTTAAATACTAATACCACTTTTGTCTTTATTTCGACAGCGCCCGGTTTTGCCAGGCTTGTTGGCATCGACAGAATGGTGACACTTTTTTAAAACTTAATCCTTTATAAACATACAGATCAGAGGCAGTAAATAAGATTTTATGCAAAATTATTAACGTGGTGAAAACTACGTTTTATTTAATTAAGGGTTACACCCCCTTGGCTCTAGGGAAAATAGGGTTATTGGTTATTATTGGAAATAAATAAATACACTGTTTATTATTAAGAATTGTAAAAGATACAGAGTGACGTAGGGGTGTGGATTTGATTTTTATTTGTAGAAATGGCAGCTGTTGGAAAAAAAATTCACTCAAATTTTGAGTTTAAAAAAATTATAACTTTTGAACATGAAACCCAATAAAAAAAAGCCTATGTCACATTTTAGAAAATATTATGAAAAATTACTATTGTAATTGCAACCAAAATGGGTATGTTGATCGGGAGATATCGTGTACACCGTTTTGAAAAAAGTGGTTTCCAGAAAAACTAATAGAAAAAAAAGTATGACGTCAGCGTCTTTAAATAAAGTTTTTTTTTAAATTACATTTATTCTACGATACCTGAACCTTACATAAGGTCTTCTACTTTTGCTGTGATATCCTCTGTTTTTTTTAACTCATCTGATTTTTTGAAAATTTTAGGGTGGTGTAACCCCTTAATAAAAAAATGTATTGTATGACGAACTTTTTCTAAAAAATCACGTACCATTCCGTTTTCATCGAAGGAACGAACAATATATCTTTTACATTAAACATGAATTCATACCCGGCACTGAGTCCTTTAGCAAGGGCGGCTTCACCCTCAGTGGAGGAGAACTAATGAACTATCTTCAGATATTCCTGAGAAAACTACCCACAAAGGGTTGAAGTCTCTCACGGTTCGTTTTTCAGCGCTTTTCTGTCGTGATCTTGAATCAGGAGATCAAAGGATAAAAATAACACCATTTATGTACCGGGTTCATCTTCTCTTTGCAGTTTCCAGGAGTTTCAAAAGATCTTACGAAACTATTTATTACTAACTAATAAGAATTTAGGCAAGGAAGTAAAGATTTTTTACCCTTTAAAAACTTGGTTCACTGTACAACCAGTAATAAATTTAACCTTTTAATAAACATTTCACAATCAACAACACCAACATTTTCTTCTCTTATTTCTACACACTTCGATCAAGGGGCCATAGATTGTTTAATCTCCCACGATGCAGAACCAACCTGCCAATGTTTATGCCGGTAGGTAGAGCAATATCTTTGCTTAATCGTATCACCTCGGAGTTTAACGTATTTTGTGATAGTTTGGCTCATCTGAGGGAAGTACTATCTTTATTATAATTGTATGGTCTATTCATTTTATTAATTTGTCGTGCATCTTATGTTTCTCTCTCTTTTTATTATTTTTTTATGTATTACTTATTATTGTGTATCTCTAACTTGTACCTTTAGTGTATGGGAACAAAATTCTGTAATGCTTTATATATAATATTAAGTAAAAAAGTGTTTAAATTTAGTTTTTTATTTTATTTTATTCAAGAAACATATAAAATCAAAATGGTCTATTGTGATCCTTTAAATTTAATATCAATATATCAAGATTTCAGCAATTCCCATGCATTGAAATGCAGTTTCACCAATAAATTCAGTAGCATTTATGCACGATCAATATACATATTTGCAATTGTAAATTTTGACTAATCGGTTAGTGGTCTACCAAAGTGCACATTGTACTCACCCCAATTAATGGTTTCCTACCCTTACCTGTTTCTCGCCCACCCCGCTACGTATTCCTGTTTCCTGCGGGGTGGTTATACTGGCGGAGCTTACAGCCTTACGCCCACTTCTCTATCTAAATACACATTGAAACAAGTTGGTTATAAAATAAATGGCTATGTTTTAAAGTTTGTAATAAACAACTTATTATAAGCTTTAAAACATAAACACTGTGGAATTCCATAGTAATATACTTAGGAAACTGAAAATAACTTTATTTAATTCACTAAATATTTTAAAATATTAAAAACCTACCTCCATTTTCAGGTGTAAAAATATAATAAAAACTAAACAAAGAAAGACTAATACAAAAACGCATTTAAAATTCGATACAAGAATTCAAATTTAAAAATTAACCTGAACTATTTGTAGATAGATTTACACTTCATATTTTCACCATACTTTATTTTACTTTTCACAGACGTGTTTTGTTTGTGGAACAAACTTTTTGATGCACATATATTAAACATAGTTAATTTTTTTTTGCAAACATATAGATTGTAAAAATACCATAGAGTGTTACGTAAATGTGTAATTCTATTTATTAAAATGTGAATCCACAAAAAGCGAAGATGAATACGGGTTACCTCAATTTCAAAGCGTTTTTAAATAATCTTTTTCTTCGTCTTTTTGTCCTGTCACACCTCCGTGGTGCATTGGGCCTCAAGGAACCTTCTCCACTCGACTCTATCGCATGCCTGATGCCTAACATCACCCAAAGTAAGCCTGCAGGGCTCTTCTCCAGGTGGCTCTAGGTCTGCCTCGCTTCCTCTTTCCCCCCATAGGGGACCAGTCCAGTGCGCCCTGAGCGATGCAGTATGGGTTCCGTCTCAGAGTGTGACCGATCCACTGCCATTTGCGTCTAGCGACTTATTTTCTAATTGTTTTTTCGCCTGCCATGGTCCAGAGAACGGCATTTGACACTGTTTGGGGCCAATAGAAATAGAATATTTAGCGAAGGCACCTATTTATAAACACTTGGAGTTTTCCAATAACGTCTGCCGTAGGTTTCCACGTCTCACATCCGTACACCAGTACGCTTTTAACGCTACTGCTTAATATTTGGAGCTTGAACTTTCTGAAAATGATACTGGAACGCCATACAGGGCGAAGCATAGCGAAAGCTCCCCTTGCCTTGTAGAGTCTGCTGGCTACATCTTCCTTCGTACTTCCCGAGCCTGATATCATACTACCGAGGTAGCAAAAGCTGGTCGCGGTCACAAGGGGGACCACACAAGTATTTAAACAATATAATATCTAATAAATAAACGCACAAATAATAAAAACATATTTTTATAAATATTGAGAATTATTTCAATAGTGATACATTTTATGATATTACTTATTTCTTACGATTTGAAGAAATAACGTGATAGGCATTAGGTTTTAAAAATTTATGATATTTTTACCGTAAAATTTATCGATCTTCAACATTCATACTCCGCCCGACCTAACGCAGCCGTCAATGCCGCAATAAATTCAGCTATAAACCCATCGAGCCCCGGCTTGAGCACAATTGCAGCACGTTCAGCCGCATTTACTTTCCGCATCGGCGCAGGCTCCCGGCATTATGCGCGGGAGCTCGTCCCATTACTTTTGATGAAATTTCATACCGCGCTCCGTAGAGGCTTTACTGAAAGCGGTCGGCTCACGGGACCACTGCGCCGATTCAAATTATTATGAAAAATAAAAATATAAATTTTTATAAAGAAAATACACTGTTTACGCGTTATTATTTTTTTTTACAAATTTTTAAGATTGAGAATGTCTCAATGCTAAAAAAATATATATTATTTTCTTATGTAAATAGTGAGTTTTATAAAAAAGTGAATAACTGTTTATTTTTATTTATTTAATTGCCAAATTATAGAAAATATAGCAGTTTTCCAAAGTAAACATTTAAAAATATCGAAATATTATATTGTTTCCACCAAAATAATTGAACATTTAAAAAATCTTTTTGACGTTCCTTAAAAATCTTGTCGATACTATAATAGCCAATGATGCTCATTATACATTTATAATATTGGTACAAACGCAACCTACATTCACAAGTTTGCGTTTAATTTTTTTATACAGTTATTTTTTTAAACTGTATTCTAATCAATATTTTATTAATACAACTAGCTTTTAAATACAATTTGCATTCAAGGATCGCTGCGTTTGTTCGGACATATGAAGCGCATGGATGGAGAAATAATGGCTAAGAAAGTATACGTTAATGATGTAAATGGAGTACGAAATCGGGGCAGACCGAGGAAAACATGGCACGACCAAATTAATCAAATTTTAAAGGTTGGTAATGTTAGAAGTCGGTAGAATCGACGTGCGCGTATGACTCGCTGTATGAATGTGGAGGAATCTAGATAGGTGTGCCAGGATAGAATAGTATGGCAGTCCATTCTCCCCGTGGAGAAACGGCGTGATGGTTTATTTGTTTTTGCATTCACGTAAAATTTATTAAAAAAATGTTTTTTCTATAAAGATAAATTATGCGTTTTCGTTACAATATATTGTAATAATATGTTTAGAATCGTTAGACGATTAGAGGGTGTTTGTAAAATTTAATTAATTATTTATTAATATGATATTCAATCGGCGCACATTTCAAATTAGAAATAGTTTCAGTTAACTATGTAAAATGGCCCATTCTGTATGCACTACTTTCTCCCCATCACTCCGGGAATTTATTGCACACATCACGCCTCGCTCGAAAACATCGACACATCAACAAACCAGCACTTTGCTTTTCTTATATAAGTGGAAATATGATGACAGGTGCTTAACAGTGCAAAGGTTAGTTAATATTAAAAATAAATATCTAAATATCTCTCATGCGTTCCTGGTATTACATATTTTTTTTATTTTTTACCTGTTCACAATACAATTGTTGTTTGTTATATCTATAGAGAAAGTTAACTGATTAGAATTTGAATAAGGATGGATCCTTCTAGAATCCCATACGTTTTGGCTCATCAGATTCCTGTTGGCTAGTTAGAAAGTTTCAATCCTGGGATTGGTTTGCAGCAATTTCTTCTATTCTTCTCTTCCATTCTTCCCTGTCTTGTTCGGCTCTTTTGAAATCTACATATTATGTCACGCACGTCCACCAACAGGTCCTCCAGGTACTCTCGGCGTGGGCGTCCCCTAAAGTTTGTCCCTTCGGTCATACCCTCCATTATGGCATGCAAGAGACCTTCTTGACGTATTACATGGCCGATCCATCTTGAACGCCTTTCGGACAAGGTCCTGAGCAGGTGCCTTCCTCCTTCGTTTCCTTGAAGAACTTCCTCATTCGTGATGTGGTCTCTCCAGAAAATTCCTAATAGTCTTCTATAGGACCACATCTCAAAAACCTCCAGTCTCCGCTTATCTCTTTCGGATAGGCACCATGTCTCGCAGCCGTACATCAAGACACTCCATACATAGGTCTTGATGAGGAGTATTCTCAGTTTTAGGTCGATATTATTTGACTATATTATTTTCAATATTTTATTAAATGCAAGCCTAGCCTGATGTATGCGGATGTCGACCTCGCTCTTAGACCGACCGTCCCATGTTATTTTGCTCCCGAGGTAGACAAACTCCTTGGTGTTCTTTAGTGGAACTCCAGACATCACTACTCTCATCTGATGTTGCGTTCGGCCTACAGTCAACAGCTTTGTTTTGTCTTTATTTATCTTCATGTTGTATCTATCTTGAAGAATGCCTTGCAATGTTGCTAAGGCCTCCTGCAGTTCTTCCTCACTTTCAGCAACCATAGCAATATCGTCAGCAAACCAGTCAGTGTTGGCTACTGTCCCCATAAAAGACCGCCAAAGAGATGGAGGTATAGCTGAGAGTCAACTTTCTAAGAAGCCAGCCTAAAATCAAGAACATACCAAATACCTAAAATGAGAAGAAAACGAGAAGAAGAAGTATATTGGATAGGCCAAAACAATGGATTTTACGGTATATAATAGCTTGTACCGTTTCATTAGCTGTTTAGATAATATGAAACATATTACATCTATGTCGTAGAATTATGGAATACAACATTAAACAGCTCATCATAATATGACAGATTTGCTTTGAGTCTTTAATACACCGCTTATTGAAATTAGACTGTAAGGGTTAAGAAGAGTGAGCTAACAACCCTTCAGCCGCTTTATACTTTGGGTTAAACAGGGTGTGAATCGGCCCTAGGGGAATGGGGCGATTCTTGGGGTCTGACCTTAAATTCTTTGCTAATTCAAGAGGCCTGCTTTGATATAACCGCTGGTCCTTAATATCGAATCCTTCCCTAGCCGACAGGGTGAGGAATTTTTAAATTCAATTAAAGTCTAATTAAAGTCAGGGTGAAAGTGGTTTGTTTTAGATTCCAAGTAAAGTTGCTTTTGGAGGTAATATACATATAATATTATATTACAGTTTATTAGTTTATTTTTTATACGAAGTGAAAGAGAAGTATGTTAATACTTTTAATACAAGAATGAGCAAATATGAGATGGATGATTTAAGTGTAGATGAAAAGTGGAACCATCTGAAAGAAAGTTTATATGAAGGAGCAAAAGAAGTATGCGGGACGTGCAAGACAGGAATAATGAATGGTGACGCTTACAGGGCCACAGGGCCATCAGTCTGTTGGCAAACTATACGGCAGGATACTGATAGAAAGAGTGAGGAAAGTGACACCTGGGAAGATTTGGGATGTACAAGGAGCCTTCATGAGTGGACCAGATTTTCGCACTCCGCAGACTAACAGAGAAGGTTTTGGCCAAGGACCGAAAACTTTTCTGTGCGTTTGTGGATCTGTGAATTTGTGGATCATTCACACTACTTGTATATATATTTTTAAACCATTCTTCCGTCATCTCCTTTTTTAATTTTACTTATGATGCTATCATCTGCCTTACATATCTTCCTTATTTCGTCATTTGGTATTCTATCATATATCGTTTTCCTACACATCCTTCTCAGTGATCTCATTTCTACGGCATTTATCTTACTTTCATCCTTTATAAATTTTATTCTTTATATATTTTTCTTTCATCCTTTATATATTTTTAATTCACAAACTATCACGCCATCTCTCCGAAGGGTTAGGCAACAAAATGTACACATATCGATTTCTGCGACTCCGACTCCGACTTCTGTGGCCGACACAATTTCTTCTTTTGCGAAAATCACCTTAGACTTATTCAAATTGATCATCAGATCACATCGTATGCATACCGTCTGGGGGGGTGTATTGTATTCGCGTAGAGAAGGATAATTTTATTTATTTATTTAAATAAATAAAAATTACAATATAAAATGACA
Organism: Lepidostoma basale; assembly: GCA_022606425.2. Taxonomy (NCBI): domain Eukaryota; kingdom Metazoa; phylum Arthropoda; class Insecta; order Trichoptera; family Lepidostomatidae; genus Lepidostoma; species Lepidostoma basale. The sequence continues at coordinate 336,074 of JAHDVF020000366.1, read as the reverse complement.
AAAATTGACAAAAAAAAAAAATTAAGGGAAGATTTTTCTTGCTTTGTTTAAGATTCGATTTTTTTTCCAAATATTATATATACTTGTATTCCAATCAAGTCTTCCAATGTATTGAAAACTCCAGCCTGGGAGTGAAGGTTAATGGGGTTATTATTAATAACATCAAGTATGCTGATGACACAGTTATTTTAGCTGATAGTATACCCGATCTTCAAGAACTCCTCAATAAAATTGATATAGCAGGAGAGGATCTGGGCTTGAAAATCAACGTTCAGAAAACCGAATGGATGACATTTGGGCGACTTTACTATTATTTATCCACTCTGCAACTGAATGGTGCGAATGTTGAAATGGTCGACTAATTTAAATACCTTAGCAGCATTATCACTAATACGCTTGACCCGGAAATTGAAATAAAATGCAGAATTGAAGTTGCACGAGCTGCATTTAATAAAATGAGAACATTCTTTTGCAACGATAATCTTAACCTGAAACCCCGACAAATAGTGATTAAATGTTATATATGGTCTGTTCTACTATATGGCTGCGAAACCTGGACTCATGCAAGTGAATGTAATGAACCTTTTTTTTTATTTTTTATAAGGAACATAGAAGTTCCCGCCACATACCCGAGGCTGTTATAGGGCGTAGCGGCGCCCTTTTATCAGCCTCGCTCGTACACTCCCTGGGCCTGTCCCCGGTCCATCCGGGACTTACATTTAAATACGGCAACAACAAGGGGGTGCCAGACCACATTTAATCTACTCAATTTCACTTCTATGCTCCGCTGTACTTTATTGAATAAATAAATAAGCATAATATATAATACATTAACATTTCAGGAACATTATATAAAAGATAAAATATACACTGCAGGAATATACAGCGGGAAGAACAGGAGAGGCAGAGGAGACAAATGCGGGATGGGGAAAAAAAAAATAATAACGTAGAGTACAGTTTTGGCATGTAGGACAAAGGACGAGGTTTAGGAAGCATTTCATAATATTAAATAAATAAATAAAACCACTGCACAAATTATTATTATGGCCAACAGGGAGAGGAACGAGACCCGTCACAGAGGGGCAACCCCGGTTGGATGCGTTCGAGATGTGGATATACCGCAGAATGCTCCGTATACCGTGGACCGATAGAGTTAGTAATGCAGACGTACTACAGAGAGCCAGAGCCAATAGAGAGCTGTTGTCGAGTGTGAAAATTAGAAAGGTCTCATATTTCTTCTTTCTTCTGATTGGCGGCCGTATACAGAACTCGGATATTCTGAGTGATGTTGGTCTATTTGTTCCTGATCGTCTCCGATCGACCTTCGTCAAAGACAGCACAGATTGTTTTATTTGCCGCGCTGCAAAATCAACCTGGTAATGGTTATGCCTGTGGGTAGGGCATTCTTACTGCTTAATCGGGTCGCCTCAGAGGTCGACATATTTCGTGATAGTGTGAGTTGCCTCAGGGATGCAATATCAATGTTATAATTCTTTCTAATTCTCTTATAAATTCTTATAATGTTATTGCAAACGATCTGGAATTTTATTAAAATAAATGAAATGAAAATATTTGGTTCATATGCTAAGGGGATTAAAATACCACCTCCTTCGACTGATATTAATGGAAAAGTGGAGGGACGTCGGGGTAGTTGGAAGAAGACAGCTGTCCTGGCTGCGGAACCTCAAATAGTGGACAGGAATAACAAGAGTTCAGAACCTGTTCCAAGTGACGCAGGATAGAGATTGTTTGCTGAAGTGATCGCCAATATTGGGGGGACCTGACACGGTACCGAAAGAAGAAGAAAATTAAGATATATACATATTTTAGGCGAATCATATGTTTTTATTTTACAAGGATTAATTGTATCTCAATAGAGACGAAGATGCAAATTGTTTTCTGGGAACAGAAGGTGGTGGCCGAGGCGCTTACAGGACTTATGACCTGTCATTGGTTGGGTTGAGCGATCGCTTCACGTTTAACAACATTCCCCATTCCGCCGTTATGACCACCACGTCTGACAAACTTTTTGGAACTTGTATATATGGTAGGTTTCTACACCTATTTTCACATTTTTATGTTCACTCTACACTAGCGTATCCATTATTATTACAAGTTCCAAAAAGTTTGTCAGACGTGGTGGTCATAACGGCGGAATGGGGAATGTTGTTAAACGTGAAGCGATCGCTCAACCCAACCAATGACAGGTCATAAGTCCTGTAAGCGCCTCGGCCACCACCTTCTGTTCCCAGAAAACAATTTGCATCTTCGTCTCTATTGAGATACAATTAATCCTTGTAAAATAAAAATAATTTATCCGCAATGGGTGAAATCCAGTATTTGTCTACAAGAATTTGTATACATTCAAAATGTTGTTGAAGCATATATTTGTTTGATATATGCAATAGGTTAGTAGTTTCTCGGAAGTATTGTGACTGTCATTGAATAACAGGGGGTCGCCAACACACGCGAAGAGGACGGTTTAATTAAGAAGACGATTAGGACGCTGGAGTGGGAAGATGATGATGATGAATCATTTTAATTAACAATCCTTTCTAGCTTCGGGTAGGGCCGGGAGATACAATTCCAACCTAGATTAAAATGACTTTTACAGCTGTGGAATGCGGGTCCTACGTGAAGCTAAGATCACACTAAACACGACAATAGTCCTTGCGACGACGTCATTCTGTATATTATACGCAAGGATCAATTCCTTAAATAACTGCGTATGTAGAAATATTATTTTTAAAATAACTAACTAACTAACCATCACGCCGTCTTCCCGAAGGGGTAGGCAAAAATAATAAATTGCCACACTTTTCTTTCCTGACATAATCTCTCGCTTCCTCAACATTCATAAATCGAGTCATGCACGATTTCTCTGACTCTTCACATGGCCGACATTCAAAATTTGATTTATTTAATCGTGCCAGGTTTTCTTTGGTCTTCCTCTATATCTGGTTCGATTTATAATTATTATTTTTATTATTATTTTGTTGTAAAAACTCTTTACATCATTACAGCGCGAGCCAAATCGATGTGAAGGGTGAAAAAAAAAGAATATCAAAGGAAATACACATATAACCTTATAAATAGGAATATGCCAGTTATTTCCTTGCTGCCTTTATCGTAAGGGTATTCACGAATTCGCCATAATTGCATCCAAAGAGGTCTATCTCTTTTGCAACGCGCATCGCTAACATATAATTTTTTTACATTCTTTCTTTATTCATTCTTTCCATATGACCAAACCATTTTAATAATCCTTTCATTATTTTGTTCATAATACCATCATTCGCACCGCATATACTTCTTATATTTTCATTCGATACTCTATCATATACAGAGTATCCACACATTCGTTTAAGATATCTCATTTCTACTGCATTTATTCTACTTTCATCCTTCTTTTGCCAGTTCCATGCTTCGCTTCCATACGTTAGTGAGTTATCTTTTTCATAAAATATAAATCAATTTCTAAAAAACAAATACTAAAATTCGTTTTTATCACAAAATTAAGCAGATTTTCCAATCATGCAGCACGATGCGTCAAAATGTATCGTCGCGAGTAAAACGATTCAGTTAGTGTGAGGGCACCTTAACGGATGCTACAGTGCTACCCAAAAGTAACTATTGTTAGTTATTTAACGTACCTGTGTTATAAGGAATTCATTCCCTTGCACGGGTATCCCGGGAAGGATGTTGTTAAAAATTAATTAGTTCTGTGAGCCTAAATACGAGGGGTATGTGCGTTATTTCATTCCTAACAAAAACAGTGTTCGTACATTTGGGCGTTAAATTGGTTTAATTCAAAGGATGCTGTTATGTCACTTTCAAATCATTAAATCAAAGAAACTATTATTATCAACAAATTCTATGCGACGGCAAGAAAAATGAATTTATTATTCTTCTTGTTCTTCGGCCTATTCCCGTCTACTCCTGGACAAAGGCTTCGTCACTCTGTCTTGTGCAGACTGCATCCAGGTTATTCCGACATGTCTGTTCAGGTTCGTTCCACCGTAGTTGTGGTCACCCTGCACTTCTCTTTGCCTTCCTCGTTCTCCAAGTCAGCAGTCTTCTTGTCCACTTTTCATCAGAGATTTTTGCTAGTTAACCTGCCAATCGCCACTTAAGAGTCACTATCCGGTGGATGATGTCATTGACCTTTGTTTTTTCTCTCACCGTATTGTTTCTGACTCTGTCTCTTAGGCTTATTCCTAACATGGCTCTTTGGATCACTCGTGGTTTCTCGGCACTTTGTTTGGACAATGTTACAGTTTCAAGACCATAAGTATCAACTGGCAGAACGCAGGCTTCATAGATCTTTCGTTTCAGGTTGATCGGTATTTTCCGTTTTTTTTTAAATTTTTTTCCGAAAATTGCCCCGCTTATTCCAAATCCATCCAGTTTAGTCCAATCCATTCCATCTTCAGAGGAGTTATAGCAATCCTGTTGTCTCCCTCGACGGACGTTTCAGATATTGATGCAAAGAGTTAAATCAGTTGGTACATAGGCACAGTTTATGTAATTGCCATTGAGTCGCTCTCCGGTGGATGAGGTCAGTGACCTTTGTTTTTCTCTAACCGTATTGTTTCTGACTTTGTCTCTTAGGCTTATTCCTAACGTGGCTTTTTCCATAGTTTTTGGGGTTGATCGTAGTTTCTCATAAGTAGCAACTAGCAGAACACACGCTTCATACTCTTTAATATTCAAGTTGATCGGTATTTTCCGGCTGCCCAGATGAGTTCAATTCTTCTCTTAGTCCAACGCTTCTCTTGAGCTCTGCGGAATTTTAATTATTATGTTAATAATTCCATTAACCATTGTTATGAAGGAAACACTATGATCTTCAGCCTGTATCCGTCCACTCCTGGACGTATGCCTCTTCCATCTGCTTTCATATATATCGATCCAGGGCAACACACATCCATGTCGTACCGGCGTACTTTTTGATGTTGTCCATCCATCGAAATGAAATTGGGGACGCCCCGTGTTTCGGGTAATAGTTCTAGGACACCAGAAAAGGAAGCGTTTTGTTCATCTATAGCCAGAGCTGGGTATAGCCTGCCCAGCGCCATTTTAGCGCGCTTTAACTTTTCCGATGATGTCTGAAACTCCTATTCTGGCTCAAATAGTGGTGTTTCTATGATACTTCAACATTATCAACTGCTAAATTTGGAGTTGTAACTTTAATTGTTTGTAACACTCGAAGAAGCAAACAATTGATGACGATGACGACCTTCGTGGCAGAGTGGTAAGAGCTCTGACTATCATGCCGAAGGTCCTGGGTTCGATTCCCGGCGATGGCAGTGTGATTGTTACACTGTCTTTGGTCTAGTGTAGAATTCACGTGACAATAAAATGGAGATAGATTGGCTACCTATCACATGAATAATTCATTAATAATGAAATAAAATATTTTTTTAATTACTTCCAATTTTGTCTTTATTTCGTCAGCGATCGGTTTCGCAAATGGTCGCTGGTATCGACAGACTGGTCTGTCTGTCCAGCCTGTCGATTCCAGCGAGCCTGGCGAAACCGGTCTCTGTCGAAATAAAGACAAAAGTGAAAGTAGTATCGTTAAAAAACATCGTTTTATTTCATTATCATTTGAAATGAACAAGAGATTTCAGTTAAATCGGCGTTTACTTCTTACTTATTAACGTTAGTAATGACGAACTCTATTCACGAATTAAAACACTATTTGTTCCTCTTTTGAGGTAATTTTTCACGACATGTTTCGAAGGTTTAACATCTTCATCATCGGGAAAACGATAAAAATATGTTAATTAAAAATAATATTTACTTCTCCAGATGATGAAGGTATAAAACCTTCGAAATACGTCGAAAATAATAAACTCAACAGTGGTAAAAACTGTGTTTAAATTCATAAAAAAATCGTCATTAAATTTATAAATTTTCACTACCCACAAGTAAATAAACAGAATTATTTGAAGCATGGAACTGGCAGAAGAAGGATGAGAGTAGAATAAATGCGGTAGAGATGAGGTCCCTAAGACTTATGTGTGGTAGAACGATATACGACAGAATCTCAAATGCTGATATAAGAAAGGAATGTAGAGCGGAAGAAGGTATTATGAACAAAATTATGAAAGGATCGCTGCGTTGGTTCGGACATATGGAACGCATGGATGGAGAAAGAATGGTTAAGAAAGTATACGTTAATGATGTAAATGGGGTACGAAGTCGAGGCAGACCGAGGAAAACATGGCATGACCAAAATAATCAAATTTTAAAGGTTGGTCACATTAGAAGTCGCAGGAATCGACGTGCGTGTATGACTCGTTGTATGAATGTGGAGGAAGCTAGAGAGGTTTGCCTGGATAGAGTAGTGTGGCGGTCCATTCTCTCTGCCTACCCCTGCGGGGAAACGGCGTGATGGTTTGTTTGTTTGTTTGTTTATTTGTCAAACATGTTAAATTTATTGTCTTTTACTGTTGCTCTTACAAACAAATATTTGAACAACCCCTGCCTATCAATACTGAAGGGTAGTTTTACACGTTATTGTTTATTGCTGACATTAATCCCCGGGCGAGTTTGTCATTTTAAGTATTTAACAAGTAGTTTAGAATTTAAGGGTCACTCTGTTTGCATAACAGAGGCGGTTCACCCTCATATCTTCCAGTGTTTTATTATACACAATAAAATATTGATGGAACTGGCAAAAGAAGGATGAAAGTAGAATAATTGCAGTAGAAATGAGATCTCTTAGACGAATATGTAGAAAATCTGTGTATAAATTGTATTGAATAGAGATATAACCAGTGAAAGCAGTGCAAATGAAAATATAACGAACAAAATAATTAAAGGATCATTAATAAGGTTTAAAATAATGGTAAAGAAAGTAAGAAAATAAAAAGAAAAATAGAGGAAGTCAGAGGAAAACTTGGTTCATGAGGAGTTGGAGATATCGACGTGCGTGCATGACACGATGTAGAGGAAGTGATAGAAGTATGCCAGGAAAGAACACTGTGGCGATCTATTCAGCTCAGTGATGGTCAGTTAGCTAAATATTTGTTGCAAATTTTGACTGAATTTTTTATTTATTTATTGATCATTTACCAATTTCAAGTACGGAGCAAGGAAGGTGTCTCTACTTATAGCGTAACAACAGCTGTTTCGTCAACATATGTTGGCATCATCGGGCGTCATAAATAATTTTTGAATCCGATAACATTTCTTAATTTAACTAACTAACTAACTAACTTACGATCACGCAGCGCCGTCTCTCCGAAGGGGTAGGCAGAAAGAATGGACTGGCACACTTTTTTTCCTGACATATTTCACTCGTTTCCTCAACATTCATACATCGTGTCATGCACGCGCGTCGATTTCTCTGACTCCTTGCGCGGCTGACATTCAATATTTGATTTCATTGATCGTGCCACGTTTCCCTCGATCTTCCTCTATTTCTAGCTCCATTTACATATATTTTTTTACCATTCTTTCTTCATTCATTCTTTCCAAGTGACCAAACCATCTTAATGATCCTTTCATTATTTTGTTCAATACACCATCATTTGCACTACATTCACTTCTTATATTTTCATTCGACACTCTTTTTCATCATACACAGAGTAACCATACATTCGTCTAAGAGATCTCTTTCTACTACATTTATTCTTCTTTCATCCTTCTTTTGCCGGTTCCATGCATCGCTTCGATACATAAGGGTCGGTACAAGAACACCATTGTGCATTGCCATTTCAGCTTTTTTGGAAAGGTTTGCCTATATTCTTAATTTGATAATTTTATAAGTGAATTGTTTTGGTCAATTTGATTGTTGTCGCACTTTATAATAGGTAATTCGGACACGTAATACGTTTGTACTGTTTTGATGTTAAAATTATACAAGTTTTTTCTTTTGTATAAAGAATTTTGACAGTGCCTAATTACTGCTAATTTAAAAAAAAACTGTGGATACGTGGAAAATTAAATAGACAATATGTGCACCATCTAAAACGAAAATTTTTTGTTAAATTATTTTTATTTTGTTTTGACGATTGAAGTGTGCGCGGTAGATGCCCATTGGTGGCGATGAGGTTCGCAACCCATCACACCGCGTCTCCCGCGGGGCGAAAAGAGAAGGAAGGAGTGCCGCATCAGTTAAAGTGTAACAGTCCATTCTTTCTGCCTACCCTTTCGGAGACACGGCGTGATGGTTAGTTAGTTAGTTAGTTAAAAAAAGAAAAATACAAGTAAACAAAAAGTAGAGTAACTAGTTTCATTCGCCCCGAAGGGTTGCTCCAAAGATTTTTTTAAAATCACTATCATTAAGATGGAACACATCGATGTTATTAAAGCACTTATTGTACATGTCGCACGACGTAGGCGCATGACAATATGAATAGATGTATAGGAACCTAGAGGTAGTATTATAATGTTTTGATGAATAAAATGAACCCGGTAAATTTAATATCGTATAAGTTTACGTATTTAACTGTTCTTAGTACAAAGTGAAATAGTATTATATATTATATTTACTTGTGGAGCAAAGCATGCCACCGCTGTGCATTGTGTTGAGTACGTGTTATGTGTGTGGGTCCACTTTGTTTATGATCAGAGCCGTGGGAGATGAAAAACAAGTGTATTAGAGGGTTTGCAACTCGTTTGCGGTAATTCGACATTAATAATTCTGTCCTCCGACTATTTCCGCCCCCGTGGGGAACACACCCCGGATGTAAATAACAGGAACTACTGCGAATTTATAATTAGAACTAACTAACTAACTAACCATCACGCCGTCTCTCCGAAGGGGTAGGCAGAATGAATGGACTGCCAAACTGTTTTTTCCTGACATATTTCTATCGCTTCCTCAACATTCATACATCGTGCCATGCACGCGCGTCGATTTCTCTGACTCCTCACATGGCCGACATTCACAAAACTAACTAACTAACCATCACGCCATTTACCCGGAGGGGTAGGCAGAGAGGATGGATCGCCACAATGCCCTATCCTGGCATACCTCTCGGGTATCCTCTACATTCATACATCCTACCATGCACGCACGTCGATTATTCCGACTTCGAATGTGGCCGTCTTTTAGTAATTGATTAATTTGGAAATGCCATGTTTTCTTCGGTCGTCCTCGGCTTCATTTCCCACTCACGCTGCTTGTGTACAACTTTTTAACCATTCCACTCTCATCCATTCGTTCCATATGTCCAAACCATCTCAGGGATCCTTTTTTAATTTTATTCATGATGCAGTCATGACGTTTTCCCGCACATTCTTCTTAGTGATCTAATTTCTACGGCATTTATCCTGCTTTCATCCTAATTTTGCCAGCTCCAAGACATTCAATATTTGATTTATTTGATTGTGTCACGTTTTCCTAGGTCTTCCTCTATTTCTGGTTCCATTTCCATCGTTAATTTTAAGAATAACTAGAAAATAAGTACGAATGAGATGGAAAAATCCGTGAAAGCAATTTATAATTAGTGTTTAAATAATCGGAACACAAATTTAAGCATTTAATATTTTTTGTTTTGGTGTACTCCTGGTGATCGATGATTGCAAAGCATAACAGACCGAACACGTTCAATGTTTTCATCAACACAGGGAGTCGACGGTCGTCCTGAACTTGCATCGTCCTTGCAGTCATCATCGCCCTCACTAAAACTCTTGATCCACTTAAAAATGTCAGTTTTCTTCAGTGTCTTAACTTCATAAACAGCCTTTAACATTTCTTGAATTTCCTGATAAATATTCCCAAGTTTCACCAAAAATTTGAAGTTGACTTGTTCCATATCTGTTATAAAACACATGCAACAAAAATATTCCCCGTTTGAGCGGTACGTTTACCTCGACGGTTTGGTGATTACGTATTCACTTAGTGGCTCACCCGGCAACAAAGTAGCCAGTGCTCTTGCACTAATTTCAACTGAAGACCACCCGTGCAATGCAGTTCCTGAATTTTTTTATTTTTTTTTTACGTATACAACAGGTCGCTTGAACCCAATTACAGTATACAATTTGTTTTTTTTAAGTTGATATATTGATTCTCGTGACATGTGACAGGTAGCCAATCTATCGCCATTTTATTGTCACGAGAATACTACGCCAGACAAAAGACAGTGTGACAATCACACTGCCATCGCCGGGAATCGAACCCAGAACCTTCGGAATGGGAATCAGAGCTCTTACCACTTTGCCACGAAGGTCGTCGAATTTAATGGACAGACCTCGTATAGACAATTCTTCTTCTTCTTCCCTAATGCAGATCTATGTAGTCTGTATCCCAATAGTTGGCTCCTCCTGTTAGGTAAATTCCCGGCTGTCCTCCTATCTTTTGGGAGGTCTTCCACGAGGACAAGTCCCGTGAGGCTGATTATGTAGTGCCATATAGGGGAGTCTGGTGGTGTCCATTCATTGGATATGACTGTACCAGTCCCTTCTTCGCTGTCTGCTCCATCTCACAATATCCTCAACCTTACATATCTCTCTAATTCTGGTGTTCCTAATGCGATCTCTCAATGTCTTGCGTGTTATCGTCCTTAGTGTCTTTTTCTCGGAAGTCTTCAAAACATGTTTGGTCCTTACTGTGTCTGCCCTTGATTCAACGGCATATGCTATTATTGGTCTTACTCATGCTTTACAAGTTCTCATCTTACTCTTAATGGCCATGTCTTTGTTTCTCTGGAATGTGGATTTTATAGTATCAGAGATTGCAGTTGCCTTGTTAACTTGGAAATGTAATTCTTCCCGCAGATCAGCTCCCCCCACCAGGCCTATGCCGAGATGTCTGAAGATTGTGAACTCTCCTATAGGTTGATTCTCTACAGTCAGGTTACATGTTTTTGGTGTGTTGGAAAAGGTCTTAAATTTCGTCTTTTCGATAGAAAATTTCATGCTATATTTTTTAAAGGCGTGTTGTCTTGTCTGCTATCTTCCAAATTATCTTCCTTTCGGAAGTCCTTAGAACTTATTTGTTAGAAAAAATATATAGAAAATTCCGGTTCAAATATTATGAACGGCAGTGTACCCGAATATATTGTATTAGCATGAAGTTTAGTTGCAAATTCTCGGGATGAAGTCCGAGATTTGAGTGTTTCCACATTGTTACTAGTTTAATAAATTAATGAAATCTAGTTTTAGTTGGTCAAACTTAAAAAAGGTTTGTTACATGGGTTAATTTTAACCGTGTGTTTAATATAGGTTTTGATATACCAATCATTGAGAAAGATAAACTTAAGGGGTTGAAGGGGTTAAGCCGGTTGCAGACCATGAGCTAAGCTTACTTACATACTTACTTCCTATGGCCATACAACTCTTGAAGTGTTTTCGTCTCCTTGATGATTTTCCTCCAAGCTCCTCGATCCTACGCTTTTTACTTTCAGCATTCCGATTCGCCCAACCTAGCCAGATCAGCCAGAACATTGTCCACTAGGCGCTGTCTAGGTCTTCCTAGAGGTCTTACTCCAGTCGGTCTAGACGCTTACAGGGTCTTGATTGCTCTGGTCTCTCCGGCTCGGCATAAGTGCCAAATCCATGCTAGACGATCGGCTCTCACGGTACTTGTAATAGAGGACTGTTGGGTTATTATACGGATCTCTTGGTTGGTCCTTTATACAATATGGTCGAGCCATAGACGGCTCCCTCCGCTTACCTGAAGCTGTTATAGGTGCAGCAGCGCCTTTCGTCAGCTTCAATCGCGTAGACCTGTTCCCCGTCCATGCAGGGTTAACGTTAAAAAATATATATATATGTATATTTGCAACAATGGGGGACCCAGACCACATTTAAGCTACGCTACTCTCCCTTAATGTCCCGCCGTACACACATAGCAATACAACAGCAAAAGAAAATACACAATAGAACATAAATAATATATGTTAGAGAAAGAATAAAAAATAAATAATGCACAGCAGGAGGCACACGAGGGAGGGAGGAGACAAAATGCAGGATGGGGGAAATAAGGGAATTTATTTAATATGTAGAATAGGGAAGGTAACATAGGAAGTTTATACTACATCCCCTATGCTTATCTCTCATAGTTGAGAAAAGTTTTCATACTTGTGTGCAGTTGGTAAATTATGTTACAAGTAGGCAGAAAAATTTGCTCTTTCCAAACACACTTTTCTTGCTTCCTCAATATTTATACATCGTGTCATGCACGCAGTCGATTTTTCAGACGTCATCATTTACTATACCCAGTTTTACTGACGATTTTTTATAGTAAAACGAAGTGATTTACGATATCAAAAGAGCCGCTCAGATGTAAACTGGTCATCGATAACACACCTATTGAACAAGTCATACGATTCACTAACCTAGGTGTAACCAGTGACCTATATGACAAAGCGCGAGCACAATCCAAAAAAGCGACAGCTGTGGCTGGCTGCTTGCGCGACACCATATGGAGGGACAAATACACGGTAACTGAAAGTAAAGTCAAGATATACAAGCCATGTGTCCGCCCCATCATGACGTATGGAATAGAGGTCAGAGCCGATACCAATAGAATACTAAGCAGACAAAACCCTCAGATATCGGATCAGAAATGAAACGATAAGGTCTGTCTGTGGTGTTGAGGATATACTAAGATTGGAAAGAAGCACAAAGCGCTTTTGGAGAGACTACGTGGACCGCATGGAGAATACAAAATTTACAAAAATTGTTAAAGATGAAAACCCAAGCAGCAAGAGATAACTAGAAAGGCCGCCAAAAAGATGGAAAGATGGCAGGACATCATTATCCCAGGACAGCTAGCCGTCATAAACAGGTCATACGTTTGTGTGTGTTGTTTTTTCATATTAGTCTTTCTTTGTTTAGTTTTTATTATATTTTTACATCTGAAGATGGAGGTAACCTCCAAAACAAGTCATGTTTTTTTAAATATTTTGTGGATTAAACAGAGTTATTTTCAACATTTTGAATGTACACAAATACTTGTATACAAAAACTGGATTTTACCCATTGTGGATTTATTATTTTTAAGGATTAATTGTATCTCAATAGAGACGAAGATGTAAATTGTTTTTATTTTTGGAAACAGTAAATGGTGGTCGAGGCGTTTACAGGACTTACATGACCTGTCATTGGTTGGGTTAAGCGATCGCTTTATGTTAACAACATTCCTCATTCCACCCTTCTTACGACCACCACGTCTAACAAATTTTTGAAAGATGTATATATGCTACTATGTCGAGAAACACTTCACATTTTTAGTACAATCCATACTAGCGCTATCTATTAAGATTATTTTTAATTTCCTCAATCAAAGTTATTTTCAATTTCCAAAATTTATTACTATGGAATTCCACAGTATTAAGGCCTATTATTATTATTGCAACAAGAGCGTTAGATGTAGAGCTCTTGAATACATTCTATTTATAACTTGTTTTAAGAATATGTTTTCACGTGCCACCACTGGCATAATATAATAATTTAATTTAAAAAACTTTAATTAACGTAAAACTGAATTCAAATTCATAATACTCTTACCGCTGCATTTTTAATTGAATATCTCATTCCACTAAATGAATCGCTTGGACTGCAAAGGGTAACAGTGCTAAGTAATGAGGTGGCGTTCACCCTTAGTTGAGTTTCTATTCCAACAGCTTCAAATGAAACGGTCTTACGCTTTTAAAGTGTTTCTCTGCCGAGAAGAGTTTTTTTGTATGCCCAAGTAAATGAAGTTGATAGCCATTAATAAGAATTAAATTTTATATTAAAATAGATGCGATGTAGATCTTGAAGCGTTTTCAAATTTGTAAAATAAACAGTTCTGTTCTCACCGAAATTTCAAGATAGATGTTCACCTGATTAAATATGTATATGTATGTAAGATACGTCCTTTACTTGGCGGCGCGCATGCGGGACGTGTAGGCGTATAACCGATTCAATGGCACTATACGGTTGTCGCCATCCGGAGAAAGTTATCCTTCCCAATTGACTCAAATAATTTCGCCTGTCTAAGGTATAATCAAATCAAATCAAATCAGTCTATTAACTCAAAAGACATTAAAAACAGGAAAATGTTTAAGGCATCTATTGAGTACAGATAAAATATTATAAAAATACAACATACTCGTAGTACCAGGAACGCATTAGAGATGGTTCGACATTAGGAAGACAAGACACTCTCAAAATCAAGAGTATTTGCCTTCTGAACGTACTATCACTAATATAAGAAGCCGAACAAAACTCATAGACACAATGGACCTTGTCGCTAAGCATAAGTGGCAGTGGGTAGGTCATGTCTCCATTTGAGCACCCAGAGTCCTCAAATGGAGACCATGGGATAGAAAAAGAGGAGTGGGCCGACCCCAAAAAAGATGGGCCGACGACATTATCCCTGTCGCGGGTAGAATGTGGCAAAGAAAAGTCCAAGATAGAGTGCAGTGGAAGAAAATGGAGGAGGCCTATATCGATGTCATCATAAATTGAGAGATGGCTGAGGAAGGAATAGATCACTTAAGAAGGACTGGTTGTCCGAAACATGTCTATGTAATTTTAAATTTTTAATGTAAGTGTTGTATAAACAAAGTGTATAAAAAAGAAAAAGAGAAATAATGTTCTTAGAGCTAATTATACGATACGATTTTTGTGTGAGCAGAAATAATAGTTCATTATAATCAAATAAAAACCGGGTCGTTTCATAAAGTTTCCTTGACCAAAAGGCAATCGTTTTGTCTCCTAGACTACCCGAATACGTGGAATGTTTCAATTATTACAAAGTCATGTTTGAATTCGTAAAAAACGGCGTTTGTCCACATGACATGTTTTTTGAATGTATAAAAGACATCGAGATATGAGAGTTTTGCCTTTCATTATTTTATTTTTTTTATAGATAAAACTTCTTTGGTTTGTTAATAAGTAATTTTTTTCTAAACATGTCCATAAAAATGAATTGGTATTATTTTGGATCGAAGTGAGATGATAATGGTATTAAATTTTGAGTTCAGCGTTAAAATAAGATTGTATGAAGGAGATCTCGTTTGGTGACGAAAGCAATCATCATTAGATGATATCTCCTTCCCTCGCGCGGATACCAATTTCAATGTAATAGAAGGAGAGGAGACATCCAGAATTAGAATTTTGAACTTCGGTTTGAGAAAACTGTTAAGGTGCGTTCGCATTGAATGCTTTTGATATTAGTTATTCGTCAGTGTTGCATTGACTATTTTCAAATAAATATTTGTATTAATTTGTTCTCTGATTACACGAATAATTATAAATTGATGGATGTTTTAAAAAAAAATAGGCTTATATCATGTCACTAATATGAAATAAACGTATAACTTTTGTGTTGAATCATGCAAAAACTTCGCTTGTCTAGAAGTATTTTATATTAAACATTTTAGCAGCCTAAAATATTATAAAACTTCTTAAAAATATAGAAAAATGTGTTTTCACTGTTCATCAGTATTAAATATTTAATTTAAAACCGGGTAGTGGTTTAGTGGACAGTCATTAATAATTTTGTCAACTGGAGTCACAGTAATCAAATGCAATTCAATGTCTTTAAGTGCTTTATGCTATCTTTTACTAGAGCATTGAGAACTGTGTATCATAGATACACGATGAACAACCAGCAACTGGCACATGTATCTACGATGAGAGAACTCGGGACTTGGGTTTAATCTTATACAAGGACGGGCTATGTCTGGTTATATTGGACATAGTAATATGAATAGCGTTTGAGATATGTACGAGTACTTAGTTAAATTCCACTTAGTGTTATGGCTTCGAATGGTTTCGGCTGGCTGATATTTTCTGAAAAAAAAAAACCCAGAAGATGGCAGCTAGTTGCCGAAACCGATTGAAGCCAGAACCCAAAGAGAAAATTATCTAAATATACCATATATTTAAAAAAATTTCAATTTTATTTTATTTTCATTATTTACAATGAACTTTTATCACGAAATTTAAAGAAAAACATGTTTTTACTTGAGTTTGTAGTATTATGTTTCATAGGTATACATCTTCTTCTTTTGCAGCATATCAATTACTGGATGACGGCGACCGCGTGCTCCATTTACTTCTGTCCCTCGAAGCGTGTATGAGGCTACCCACAGTCAACAATCCAGTTCATGATATTCCTCTGGAACTGCTCCTTCTTTCTTCGATCTTCCACTAAGGTACTATCCAATGAATTATTTTATTATTGAAGGTCAAGGCATGGGATTTTATTGTTTATTTGGGAGGAGAATATTAAACACTTTATTTATTAAATATTTTTACAAAATAAAAATATTATATAATACCTTACATATTTTGGAAGTGACCTCCACCATCCTCAGGTATCATATAACTATTTCACGGGAGGATGGAGGTCATAGATATAGTGTATAATATTTTTATTTTTAATAGTATTTTTTTAAAATAAATAAAGTGGATAAAACAAGGTTTAAAATTCTCCTTCCAAATTAAAACGATTTGATAGTTGGATGAAACATGTCACAAGAGTAAAATAATGGAAATATTTTTCATAAAGAATGTTCACGACCTTGGTGTTTTTTGTTTTAAATATGGAAATTTACAAATTTTTAAAGGAACGATTACTTGATAGTATGTAAATAATGCTAGAGAGGCATGCGAGTATGTTTTCTAGAGGTTTTATTTTATTTTATGGGAATGACATGTTTCACTTTGCTTAGCCATTATCAAATGGTATTATCATCTGATAATGCCTTAGCAAGGCGAATCTTTTCATTTGTATTTATTATTTGATTTAATATAGAATATTATGGAATAGCTAAAAAAACACATTAATTTTATCTATTCCGTTGTGTAAGTATAAGTAAGCGAAAATCCACATTTGTGGATGAGTGGTAAGAGCTCTGACATTCATACAGAAGGTCCCGGGCTCGATTCCCGGCGATGGCAGTGTGATTGTCACACTGTCTTCGGTCTGGTGCAGAATTCACGTGACAATAAAATGGCGATAGATTGGCTACCTATCACATATCATGAGAATCAATATAATAACTAAAATAAATTGTATACAGTAATTGAGTTCAAACGACCTGTTGCATACAAGAAAAAAATATATATGATAAATTTACAAATTAATATCTGTAAATGTTAGCACGTGTCTGATGTGTCTGAACAGACCTTAATCCCAACTTTTCGCGACGCCCCGACGTGCGTCGAATTTCCCGACGTCGGCGCCGTTATAATGAGCAAAGGAAGTAATTTATATAAAAAATTGAAATCAATTTCCCGGCGATGACGTTCGGGTAAATGGATCGGCGATGCCGAATGATATTTTCGCGATTCGAACGAAATGTAATAACCGTATTCGACGCTTGTCGCGGTCATATTACGCAGATGGGTTTTACAACGGCTTTTGGAACGAATTTCATACCTGTGAAATAGCCTTTATTACGATGAAGCAATGTTAAATTTTACTACAAAGTATTCCTTCACAAAATATGTCTCTCTAATCATATCTTTTAGAAAATCACTAACCTCCTAATTAAACATCATTCGTTTAATAAAGATGGCGGTGGTCTTCTCTTCTTCTTCTTCCACAGCTTATTCCCTTCCAATCCTGGACAAATGCCTCTTCCATTCGCTTATTCGCTTCCATGTCACTTTGTCCTGTGCAGACTGCATCCAGCTTATGCCGACGTGTCTGTTCAAAATAAGGTTTAAGGCATCTATTCATCATTATTATCATCATCACCAGCCGTCTGTCATCCACTGTTGAATGTAAGCCTCTCCCAAAGCCCGCCACCGCCCCCTATCCATTGCCGCTCCCATCCATCCATGTCCAGCAATCCTCTTCAGATCGTCGGTCCAGCGGGCAGGGGGACGTCCAACTCTACGGAATCCTGCACGCGGTCTCCACTCCAGAACCCGTCTTCCCCATCGGTTGTCGGTTCTCCGACAGATATGGCCAGCCCACCGCCACTTCAGTCCGCCTATCCGTAGAGCCACCTCAGTCACCTTGGTTTGTTGTCGAATAAATTCGTTTCTAAATCTGTCCCTCAAGGTTATTCTAAGCATGGCTCTTTCCATGGCGCGCTGGGCGACCTTGAATCTGTAGACTAGACCTGTTGTCAATGTCCATGTCTTGGCTCCGTACATCATGACTGACAAAACGCACTGGTTGAAGACTTTAGTCTTGAGGCATTGTGGTATTTTGGAAGTGAGAACATGACGTAATTTCCCAAAGGCCGCCCAACCCAACTGAATTCTTCGGTCGGTTTCTTTCTCGAAATTGTTTCGTCCTAATTGTATGATTTGGCCATCTGTATAATAAGGCATCTATTGAGAACAGGTAAAATAATATATTGTATATAGTATACTACCAGAAACGCATGAGAGATAGTTCGACATTAGGAAGACAAGACACTCTCAAAATCAAGAGTATTTGCCTTCTGAACGTAACTAATATGAAAGACGTCAATCTCCGAGGAGACCGCGTTAAGGAGATTTATGCTCTTCTCACCAGTGTCACCAGAGGCAGGTTGGTTCTGGCACCCGGTAGGTAAAACATTATATGCTATCGCTGTCAGAGATGTCAGGGACAATAAGCCGAACACCCTCCAGCACGGCCGAGTTCTTGAAATATCCCCTGACTAATCTAAAGAAGGGTTATGAGATGCTCATCTCTTCGAATCTGCAGAGGGTTGGTCTCAAGCACTCCCAAAATCTGTGTATGATAGAGTGTCAAAGAAAAGAAGTGAATGCGGTGCAATTGAAAGTGTTAGGAACAAAATAATGAAAGAAGATAGTTTGGACTTATGGAAATAATGAATCAAGAAAGAATGGTAAAAAAGTACATGTAAACAATGTGAATGGAACTAGGAATAGAGGAAGACCGAGGAAAACGTGGCACGTAAAATGTCGTCCACGTGAGAAGTCGGAGTAATCGACGTCCATGCATGACACGATATATGAATGTTGAGGAAGCGAGAGAAGTATGTCAGGAAAGAAAATTGTGGCAGTATATTATTTCTGCCTACCCCTTCGGAAAGACGGCGTTATGGTTAGTTAGTTAATTAGTTTTATTATTTTGCTCAGCAACACTTTCATTCACACTGCTTTCATTTAATATATTTTCGTACTAATAATATGTATTATAGTTTAGTTCTGTAGACTATTTTTTATCGGTAAGAACTGAAGAGTCATTTTTTAAAGGGTCATACTCTTCTTCTTCTTCTGCTTTATTTAGGACTGTGTCCTGTTATTTCTCGGAGCCTGTTCCTGGGATACAGATGACCAACTGTCTCGCCATCTTTTAGGTGGTCTTCCTGCAGGTCGATTTCCTGTTGGTACTTTATTTGCGGCTATATTGATCACTCTTTCAGGACATGCTCTTTCCGCGTGATCTCTCCAGTAGCGTCTTCTCAGTCTTCCCCATCGCATGACATCTTCTACATCGCAGATCTTTCTTATTTCCGAATCTATTATCCTGTTTCGGAGTGTCGTTCCCGCACCGATCGGAGAGTCTTCATTTCTGTGGTTCTTAGGAGACTTTTTGTTCTGATGGTGTCAGCTCTCGTTTCTATTACATATGTCATTATAGGACGTACGCATGTCTTTTAATAATAATTATAAGTGATAATAATAATTATAAGTGATAATATAAAATTAAATCAAATATTGAATGTCGGCCAAGTCAGAGAAATCGACTTGCGTGCATGACACGATGTATGTATGTTGAGCAAGCGAGAGAAGTGTCAGTCCATTATTTCTGCCTACTCCTTCGGAAGGACGTCGTGTTGATTAGTTAGTTAGTTACCTTGCTGGAAGTATTGTATAGTAAACCCAGTGATAGTAAAAACTTCTTATTACCTGGATATGGGAAGCTTTATGACAGGAGCAGTCTACAAAACAGTGGAGTCCGCCGTATCCTGCAACTTTGATAATCTCGCCCCATAAATACAGTGTATAAATCCTGCGCGCTTTATATGTCAGCGTCTCGGTTGTATAATTAATTCATTCATCTTAACTCGCCCTGAATACACTCCGCCGGCAGAGGCGCCCCGAGAACATTACAAAAAAACCTCGGCTCTAGACGATAATCAAATTTAGTCATCCACAAAGCGGCGCATTGAAAGTAACTATGATACATTTATACAATATAATAATTAATAAAAAAGTTTTTTCACAACACTTCGCACGCTCAATAGAACACTGGCTTAACTCAAAAAAGCAAGTTTTGCTCAATCTAACATGAGTCGGTGTTTTATAAAAAAGTCAAAAAACACGTACGAATGGATAGCGTTAACATTGTGAACGATTGTCATACGTAGTACGTACTATATTTTTCTTTTCTGACATACTTCTATCGCCTCCTTAACATTCATACATCGTGTCATGCATCCACGTTGATTTCCCCGACTCCTCACGTAGCCGACATTCAAAATTTGATTTATTTGATCGTGCTAGATATAGAGGAAACCGTTTTTCTCGGTTTCCTCTATATATAGTTCAATTTACGTCGTTTACATTCTTTCCAAGTCTCCAAACCATCTTAATGATCCTTTGTTTATTGAACTTTCATTCGCACCTTCAATTCTTATATTTTCATTCGACACACTATCCTACACAATTTTTTCACACATTCGTGTAAGTTATGTCATTACTAGTACATGTATTTTATTTTTTGCCAGTTCCATGATAAAATAAAACTTTTAAAATAATTTATTTATTTATTTATTTATTTTGTTGTTGACGGAATTAATTCCAATACATTATTCATAATACAGATAAGTTACTTAAATCTAGGAACATTTTAAAACAGTAACAGTAAACAATTAGCCTAGGACAAGTTAAGAGGATGATCTGGAAGAGAGTAAAGAAGAAAGATGAATAGATATGTATACTAGAGATGAGCAACAAGAACACGACTGCAATTAGCCAACGACATATTTGATTATATTGTGGAAGGATTACAAGGTACAAGTAGTCTCAGTGACAAACAATTAGTAAAAGCTGCATCTGGTTTAGACAATTTAAGGGTTTGATGGAGGTCGATATTTTTTAAGTTTAGACAAAAAAGAATTTAGATTTAATCCAAAAAAATCTAAGTCTTGACAACAGTTTACAAGTCTAGTCATTCTAGGTATAGGTGCATTATATCCGTAGTTTGTTTTATGGAGATTTTCGTGAAAAAGTTTAATTTGCCTTAGATTCCGGGTGGGTACATTGAATTTTATATTTTCGAGAAGACAGGGTGCATCAAAGTGTGAGTTTATTATTTTAAAAAAGGAGATTAAATCATTTTTATTTCTGCGATCAACTAATGGTGAAATATTTAGTAGCTTTTCCAAGTCAGAATAGGAGTATTCTTCTCTGTCAAGTCTGAGCATTCGACCAATTTTCCTTAGAAAACGATGTTGTGCAGACTTAATATTAGAAATGTGAATTTCATAGTATGGGGACCAGACTACTGAAGCATATTCCAAGTGTGGGCGAACTAGGGCGCAATAGAGTGATTTGAGGGTGGAAATGTTTTTGAAGTCATTTCATTAAAAATATTTTTAGCCGCCCCTGGGCGAGTTGGTGTAATGGATTGCAGCTATTATTGAATTTCAGGTGAGGGCCCTACATACATTAGAAGCCATTGCCCGTGAAATATCGTTGCGAATAATCTTAGCTCCGAGGGACATCTTGGAGGAGCTTTCAACAATAACCATTATTGTTCAGAGTGTAAAATGCAAAGTAAAGTGTAAGACCTCCGTGTTTTAATTAGACAAGTATCGTTTAGTTTTCATTAGGCTGCATTTTAACTCTTCTCGTATAGCCATTTTATATATAGCAAGCTAATTGAAATGAAATAAAATTAAATAATAATTAAATAAAACAATGAAATTTAATTTGTATCTCAATAGAGACGAAGATGCAAACTGGAAACTGAATATGGTTGATCAAGGTGTTGACAGGACTTATGACCTGTCATTGGTTGGTTTAAGCGCACGCTTTATGTAATTACAACATTCCCCATTCCACCTATTTCTTTAGACCATGTAAGACAAATTTTTGGATGTTGTATATATGTTACAAATCTAAACTTATCTTCACATAGCAGTTTCAATACGCCATCTATGTAGATTTGATTACATATGTTAATCTTTTTAAGATTAATCTATATAATCCACATACTAACACCATCTATGGAGATTAATTTTTAGCATTTACCAAACTACTTTATTAACACAATGTGAAGGCTATCGCCATTAGCGCATTGTTTAGAAGCCGCCTGGAGATATCACTCCTATCTATATGCCAAAGAATTGACCAGAATGATGAAATTTTTATTATTTTTTATTTTTATTATTTAAACAAAAAAAACAAAAAAACGATGTTTTTTAACTACTTCCACTTTTGTCTTTATTTAGACAGCGACCGGTTTCGCCAGGCTCGCAGGCATCGACAGATTGGTAACACTATTGTAAACTTAGTCCTTTATATACATACAGATCAAGGGTGGTAAACATGATTCTATACAAACATAATCTTCAAATATTTATGTAAAATTTTCTGATTATTTTTGTATAGAATCATGTTTACCACCCCTGATCTGTATGTGTATAAAGGACTAAGTTTACAATAGTGTTACCAGTCTGTCGATGCCAGCGAGCCTGGCGAAACCGGTCGCTGTCTAAATAAAGACAAAAGTGGAAGTAGTTAAAAAATATCGTTTTATTTAATTATTATTTAAAATGAACTTCCATCAAGAGATTTCAGTAAAATCATTTGATTATCTGAAATAAAATTGTAAAATTGCTTATGTATGGAAGTGAAGCATGGAACTGGCGAAAGAAGAATGAAAGTAGAAAAAATGCAGTAGAAATGAGATCTCTTAGACGAATGTGTACATACTCTGCGTATGATAAAGCGTCAATGAAAATATAATAAGTGAATGCGGTGCGAATGATCGTGTTATGAACAAAATAATAAAATAATCATTAAGATGGATTGGACATATGGAAAAAATGAATGAAGAAAGCATAGTAAAAAAATTATACTTTAACGATGTAAATGGAACCAGAAATAGAGGAAGACCGAGAAAAACGTGGCTCGATCAAATAAATCAAATATAGAATGTCGACCACGTGAGGAGTTAGAGAAATCGACGCGCGTGCATGACACGATGTATGAATATTGAGGAAGCGAGAGAAATATGTCAGGAAAGAAAAGTGTTGCAGTCCATTCTTTTTTCCTACTCCTTCGAGGAGACGGCGTGATGGTTAGTTAGTTAGTTAGTTTTAAAATTGTAACGATTTCACGTATTAGTATTAAAGCAATAGAATAACTATATAAATAAAACTGTAAGTGTTCACAACAACAACAACAACAACAACAAACCATCACGTCGTTTCCTCGCAGGAGTAGGCAGAGAGAATGGACCGCCACACTACTCTATCCTGGCACACCTCTCTAGCTGTCTCCACATTCATACAGCGAGTCATACACGCACGTCGATTCTTCCGGCTTCTAACATGACCAACCTTTAAAATTAGATTATTTTGGTAATGTCATATTTTCCTCGGTCTGCCTCGACTCCGTACTCCATTTACATCGTTAATGCATTCGTTTTTTAACCATTCTTTTTTCACCCATGCGTTCCATGTATCCAATTCAACACAGCAATCCTTTCATAATTTTGTTTATGATACCTTCTTTCGCTCTACATTCCTTTCTAATTATTTGAGATTCTGTCGTACATCGTTCTATCATACATACGTCTTAGGGACCTTATCTCTACCGCATTTATTATGCTCTCATCTTTCTTCTGCCAGTTCCATACATAAGGGTGGGGACCAGAACTCCATTGTGAACGATGTGATACTATGGGTTGAATTTCTATAACCAGGTTACATGTTTCACACGCTTAATAGTTAACTGACCGATTATGGTTAAGGCCATAATTGAGTTAACATTAAGGTCTCTGCCCACTACAACGTATCATACTATGACCGTACTAGGAACGTATCAGACATGAAAAGCACCACGATATGCCCTGCTATGCCCACTGAAACGGATCGACGGCGTTCTGTGTCCGTATACATCCCGTATGATGCCCGTATGCAACCCGTGTGTTGCCCGTATGTAATCTGTATCATCATACAGATCTAAATCCACCAAAATCGATAGGAAACCGTTTCATTCTCGCATGCGTATCGGTGTTACGTGGACGTCTTGGGAGTGCTATCAAGTTTTAAAATAATAAAATAGGTATGCCTATTAAAAAAATAACTGTTAGACAACTGGCAATAATTGCCATAATATTGGGTGAGGAAGAAGAAGAGAACCGTATCGGCACCGGCAAAATATTCTCGCCGACAATGAATGAACGCTCCGTGCATAGTAGGCGACGGTGCTGGTCGGTGAAGGAACGGTCTAGTGGCCATAGTCTCATACTTTTCAATACAAAGAATATTTGTTTACCCGACACGTTCCTATTACGGTCATAGTATGATACGTTGTAGTGGGCAGAGACCTTTAGACAGAGGCTTGTGTTAACGCTATCCATCGTTTCGCATTAAAATTAAGTCAAAATTCCGCCAATTGACCTCCATTACTCTATATCGGTCTTTTTCATTCGTACGTGTTTCTCGACTGTTTTTGTTAAAACACCGACTCATGTCAGATTGAGCAAAACGATTTGCTTTTGAGCTAAGCCAGTGTTCTATTAAGCGTGCGGTTTGTAAAAATAAACTTACTAACTAACTATCCATCACACCGTCTATCCAAAGGGGTTGGCAGAAAGAATGGACTGCCACACTTTTCTTTCCTGCCATATTTCTCTCGCTTCCTCAACATTCACACATCGTGTCATGCACGCGCGTCGATTTCTCCGACTCCTTACATGGCCGACATTCAATATATGATTTATTTGATCGTGCTACGTTTTCCTCGGTCTTCCTCTTTTTCTGGTTCCATTTACATCATTAACATATAATTTTTTTACCATTATTTCTTCATTCATTCTTTCCATATGTCCAAACAATCTTAATGATCCTTTCATTATTTTTTTCATGACACCATCATTCGCACCGCATTCACTTCTTATATTTTCATTCGACACTCTATCATACATAGAGTATCCACCCATTCGTCTAAGAGATTTTATTTCTACTGCATTTATTGTAAAAAAAATTATCTAAAAATATCATTTGACGGTTTAAAGAGTGTTGAATTCCAACATTCCTGTGAGAAATATTAAGGGGTACAAAAAAGTATAGTAGCTATACTATCTGAGGTATAAATATCTCAAGAATCGTTTTTGGATCCTTTTTGTTCCAATTTGACTGTTTTTACCTGTTGTCTCAAATGATGGAGCAGTACTCCAAATTACTGTAAACCAGCGCTTCATAGAGATGACGAATCATGGTTTCAGAAAATGGTTTTGCGTTTCGTAGAATAAAACAAAGCATTTTATTGGCTCGCGTGATAACATTAGATACGAATAATTTAAATGTAAACTTGCACTCAAACGTGATACTAAACTAACTAACCATCACGCCGTTTCCCCGAAAGGGTACACAGAAAGAATGGACTGCAACACTTTAATCGATGCTGCACTCCATCCTTCTCTTTTCGCCAACGCGAGAGACGCGGTGTGATGGGTTGCGAACCTCATCGCCACCAATAGGCATCTCCCGCGCACACTTCGATCATTCAACGTCTATAATATAATAAATCTAAAACAAATTAAATAAAATACCTACATATAAAATAAAATAACACATAAAAATAATTTAACACATAATGTTCTTTTAGATGGTGCACTTGTCGACAGCTGGACGATCCGGACATTTGTGTTTATTTAATTTTTTATTTCACTGTTTTCATTTTAATTAGACACTTAAAACAATCCAACACCAGCAAAAACTAGAAAATTTGATTGAAGAATTTATTCAAATTGTTATTGGAACAAATGAAAAATTTATTTTTACACCTGTCAAAATAATTTTTTTAAATAATTTTTTTAATTTTTATATTACCCAACAATAATAATACCCAAAACTAACTAACTAACTAACTAGTCGGAGAGGATGGATCACCACAATGATCTGTCCTGGCATACCTCTCGGGCTTCCTCTACATTCATACATAGTACCATGACGCACTTCGATTATTCCGACATCGAATGTGACCGCCTTTTTGTAATTGATTAATTTGGTCATGTCATGTTTTCCTCGGTAGTCCTTGGCTTCTTTTTCCACTCACGTTGCTTGTGTACAACTTTTGACACATTCTACTCTCATCCATTCGTTCCATCCAAACCATCTGGATCCTTTTTTAATTTTATCCATGATGCAGTCATCTGTTTTACATTTCTTTCTTATTTCATCGTTCGGTATTCCATCATAAAACGTTTTCCCGCACATTCTTCTTAGTGATCTCATTTATACGGCGTTTATCCTGCTTTCATCTTTCTTTTGCCAGCTCCAAGCTTTACTTCCATACATGAGAGTTGGCACTGTAACTCCATTGTGTACTGTCATATTTGCTTCTGTGGATATATTTCTATTTGCAGTAATGACTTTTAGTGCGCCATTAATTTTATTCCTAGCATCAACCCTTCTTTCCATGTCTTTCTCCATTTTTCCATCTCTTGTAAACATGCTTCCCAGATACGTTAATTCGGTAACTTGCTCCTATTTCCCAACAATAAATAACTAACTAACTAACTAACCATCACGCCGTCTCCCCGGAGGGGTAGGCAGAAAGAATGGAACGCCACACTGTTCTGTCCTGACATACTTTTCTCGCTTCCTCTACATTCATACATCTTGTCATACACGAACGTCGATTTCTCCGACTCCTCACGTGACCGACATTCAATATTTGATTGGTTTGATCGTGCCCCGTTTTCCTCGGCCTTCCTCTGTTTCTAGCTCCATTCACGCCGTTTACATATACCTTATTTACCATTCTTTCTTTCCATGTGTCCAAACCATCTTAATGACCTTTTCCTTATTTTGTTCATAACACTTTCATTCGTACCACATTCACATTCACTTGCATTTGTCACTCTATCATATACAGATTTGCCACACATTCGTCTCAGTAATCTTATTTCTACTGCATTTATTTTACTTTCATCCTTCTTTTGCCAGTTTCATGCTTCACTTCCATAAATAAGGGTCAGCACAAGAACACCATTGTAATAAATACACCAAATAAATATCTCCTTTATTGGACTGATGGTGAATTAGTTGGATTGAAAATAAAATTATAAATAGCCTAACCAACCAAATAAATCCTTACGATACCAAAACTGATTTTACAGCGTAACTCAGATTAAAGTTAATTTAAAAAACAAATGCGAACAGCGTAATAATGTGTCATGAACTTTCAGGCCCTAATGTAAAAGTTTTACAAAAAGGACAAAAATTAAGGGTTGTTCGTCAACTCTGTAAGGACTTTAAAATCGGCCGCGTCAAAATTTAAATACAAAGGACATGTTAAAGAGTCCATTAAAGGACTTTTCCGTGCCAAACCGGGGGAGATTATGAAAGGTAATCCAAGGATTTTGATGTGAACGTAATCTCCAAGTCTTCAGTAGGGCTATTTCGGGGGAATGAAATGTCTACGGGACAGTGGCGTTGCTGTTTACTTTTTAGCGTGGGGCACTATTTTACAAGTTCTTTTTATAATTACATATTTTTCAGCAATACGAGTTCTCACTTTTTGCTTAAAATTCACGTTTAAAGTATATTAAACATCGATTGGGCGCAAGAAAACTGATTATTTTGAATAATACTTCCTTTATTTCTCTTTAAAAAAAAAAAAAAAACTAACTAACTAACCATCACGCCGTCTCCCCGAAGGGGTAGGCAGAAAGCATGGACTGCCACACTTTTTTTTCCTGACATATTTCTCTCGCTTCCTCAACATTCATACATCGTGTCATGCACGCGCGTCGATTTCTCTGACTCCTCACATGGCCGACATTCAATATTTGATTAATTTGGTCGTGCCACGTTTTCCTCGGTCTTCCTCTATTTCTGGTTCCATTTACATCATTAACATATAATTTTTTTAGCATTCTTTCTTCATTCACTCTTTCCATATGTCCAAACCATCTTAATGATCCTTTCATTATTTTGTTCATGACACCATCATTCGCACCGCATTCACTTCTTATATTTAATTTTTTTTTAAATATACTTTGTATATACAACATTTACATTAAACAAATTTAAATTACATTGACATATTTCGGAAAACCAGTCCTTCTTCAGTGATACATATTATAAAGATACATATTTAAAATATTATAAAAATATTTACATGATCTGACAGATGTTAACATCTTATATATATAACATCTGTCAGATCATCTTGACAATTTTATAATATTTTAAATATGTATCACTGAAGAAGGACTGGTTGTCCGAAACATGTCTTTGTAATTTTAATTATTTTAATGTAAGTATATATAAAGTTTATAAAAAAATAAAAAGAGAAATAAAACATCTACAACACAAAGTATGACGAATATAGAAGAAAAATAATATTCTTCTTCTTCTTTGAGTGCCATTTCAGGTCCCACGACGTCTGCTCTCACGCCTCTCTATCCTGTGCCAGACAAAATAACTCCCCCCCCCCAAACTCCGGTCCAATCCTTGATATTCTCGAGCCAGGACATCTGGGGTCTTCCCACACCGTACCTACCCTCTATCTTCCCTTTAATGATGAGGTGCAGCAGATCTTATTTCTCGTTGCGGAGAATGTGTCCCAAATATGCCATCTTTCTAGAATTCAAATCAGACAACAATTATCTTTCTGTAATTAATATTTTTAATTGAAATTTCTGAGTAGAAGTTCATTTTAAATAATAAAAACAAGAAACAATTGATAGCGAATTTCTTTATATATAATATATCTGGTGTGCTTCCACTTGTGTTTATCGTCAACCAGTTTCGGCAGCTTGCTGCCATCCTCCGATATCTAGATCAAAATTTATTTGGTTTATATAATAAATGATAGTGGTGGGGGTTGAAATTTTTTTCCGGTTCTAAATAATGTATTACTGTTATAAAATTGTAAGTGTTGTAGTTTTCTATATAATTAAAAAGCATTTACAAAGGTGACTAATTTTTTTAATGATTCTGTATAATGTAAACTTGTTGTGTTTTGGGTTAGTTTGTTTACTATATAATTAAAAAGCTAGGGTGGCTGATTCTCGGATTGATTCCATATAATGTAATTTTTGTGTTTGGATTGGTTAAGTTTAAATATTTCAAAAGTCTTGTGGCCCGGTTACTGGTGTCTGGGAATTTCTGGGATTACAAATTACATATTCTTTAATTTAAATTCTCTTCCTACTCTGGCTCTATATAGCAGCTAATTGTTGGTGACCATATCAGTCCATGAGATCCGCAACATTCTGGGATGAAGCCACATTTCGAGTGCTTCTATACGGTTTATTGTGCTCACTTTGAGGGTCCAGGTCTCCACTCTGTATAGTCATATGAACTAAATGTATAGCTGTTGACCATCCTCTGTCTCAATTTGAAGTTGATGATGTCATTGCAGAAGAATGGTCTCATATTATTGAGTGCGGCCCTCGCAATCTCTATTCTGCACCTCACTTCACAAATAAGTGATTATTTATAAAAAAATATTTAAAATAATCATTATAATTGATATTTCAAAGGAAGTATCCAATCCTTTGAAATATTCTTGTCTACTGTATTATACGAGGTGTGGCAATTAAATTCCGAGAATTTAGTTGTGGCGTGTGAACCAGTAACATTGCATGACTGGCGCACATGCGTCTGGTTAGATAGGTCTTTCCACTCAGTCGCAGTGAGGATTTCATGGTAACCAGGCGTCTGATTCGTTTTTTACGGGTGTTTTTCGGATACAAGTTTTTTTAACTCGGTCACAGAAATGACTGACTCAGTTTTTAAGTAACGTGCTGTGATCCAATTTTTGGTCGTGGTGTAAAACCTGCAGAAATCCTAAGAAAATTATCGCAGGTGTATGGAGATGAGTGTCCGCCACAATCACGGGTGTTTGAATGTGTTTGTCTTTATATACCTTTTTTTACTTCTTATAATGTAATATATAATTAGAAAAAGGTATAATATTGAAATAGTGACATTACAACAGTGATTTCTTTCCGGCCCATTTACAGTTATTTTAGTAATTTGGTTTGTTACGCTACTTTTGTCGGTGAAGGCAGGCGGTTCGCGTTCTTCCTTCAGGGCTCTTCGTATTTTTTTTAAAGATTTTTCCAGTACGAATGAAAAACGCATCAAGCTTTTAAAGGAGAATAAAATAAGATGAGAGATTCGGTTTACGTGTACCCGGCCAACGTCATAAATTTTCCCTCTTTTAGAGCGATAATGTACAGGATGTAACTTTTTCAATTAACAAACTATTTAAACATTTTATCAACTTTTAAACGATAACTGCTATCCATAAAAATATAAGCATATTTTTTAGCAAACCTTCATATTTATTTAAAACTAAAAAGTTGGACATATACTTTATAATGCAGATATAAAAAAATCTTACATCTTGAATAATATATAACTAATTAACCATCACGCCGTCTCTCCACAGGGGTAGGCAGAAATAAAGGACTGCCACAATTTTCTTTTCTGACATGTTTCTCTCGCTTCCTCAACCTCACGCGCGTCTCTAACTCCTCACGTGGCCGACATTCCATTTATGATTTGTTTTATCTTGTCACGTTTTTCTCGGTTTTTCTCTATTTCTGGTTCCAT
The DNA here is from genome assembly GCA_022606425.2 of Lepidostoma basale. NCBI lineage: Eukaryota > Metazoa > Arthropoda > Insecta > Trichoptera > Lepidostomatidae > Lepidostoma > Lepidostoma basale. The sequence goes on along the minus strand of JAHDVF020000366.1, from coordinate 305,394 downwards.
TTACATCGTTGACATATACTTTTGAATAATTTATTGTGTATAAAATTAGTATTAAGAACTAGAAAAAGTGGAAGATTGAGGAAAACGTGACTAGATTAAAAAAGTCAAATATTGCATGTCGGCTACGTGAGGCGTGAATGAGAGTAGGCCTCTCCCATACTTCTCCATGTATGACATGTCATACGGGGGGTGGTTGGCATTACAACGCCACGCTTGCCAGACGGGTTGGTGAGGGGATGTCCTTCCACGTTGACATCAATGCTATGCTATGCATCAATCTTATCCACTGAGGTTATTCACACTCGATCTCTAACATTTCGCATGGTTTTCAGGGGAGACCAAAGTCGAGGAGGTATGGATATGTACTTGGGATCAGATCAATCCTCCAGCGTAGCATGGTCATCACCACGGCGATGGCCATGCACCTCTCGAAGAGTCAATAGGATCCCCTTTACTCCCATATTTCTATACGCCTCAAATATAATAAAACTTCTGGAAAACATACGTTTTCATTCGTATTAAATAAGTTTCATTTGAACCGGATGAACGATGCGCGAACGCATAAGGAACGAACATGGACATTTTTATACTAAACTAACTAACTAACCATCACGCCGTCTCCCCGGAGGGGTAGGCAGAAAGAATGGAACGCCACACTGTTCTGTCCTGACATACTTCTCTAGCTTCCTCTACATTCATACATCTTGTCATGCACGCACGTCGATTTCTCCGACTCCTCACGTGACCGACATTCAATATTTGATTGATTTGATCGTGCCACGTTTTCCTCAGCCTTCCTCTTTTTCTAGCTCCGTTCACGCCGTTTAAATATACCTTCTTTACCATTCTGTCTTCACTCATTCTTTCCATGTGTCCAAACCATCTTAATGACCCTTTCCTTATTTTGTTCATAACACTTTCATTCGTACCAAATTCACTTCTTATACTTGCATTTGTCACTCTATCATATACAGATTTGCCACACATTCGTCTTAGAGATCTCATTTCTACTGCATTCATTCTACTTTCATCCTTCTTTTGCCAGTTCAATGCTTCACTTCCATACATAAGGGTCGGCACAAGAACACCATTGTGCACTGCCGTCTTGGCTTTTTTGGATAGGCTTTTGTTTGCGATGATAACTTTATTAGAATTATTTAGCTTTTGAACGTATTTATTCAGCTTTTATATTAAATTTTCTACACCTTGTATATAAATCCTGGATTCATTAGCTCAGCGAAGTGAAACAAATCCAATTTTTATTTGTACTGTCTCTTTCCGTAACGAGAAATTCGATTTTGACAGAAAGAATATAAATTTGACATTAAATATAACAGTTTTTTTTCGTTTCGTAATTAAGAGTCATTCTAAAAAAAAAACTAACTAACTAAACATCACGCCGTCTCCCCGAAGGGGTAGGCAGAACGAATAGACTGCCGCACATATCTTTCCTGACATATTTCTCTCGATTCCTCAACATTCATACATCGTGTCATGCACGCGCGTCAATTTCTCTGACTCCTCACATGGCCGACATTAATATTTGATTTATTTGATCGAGTCAAGTTTTCCTCGGTCTTCCTCTATTTCTGGTTCCATTTATATCGTGAACATATACTTTTTTTACCATTCTTTATTCATTGATTCATTCCATATGTCCAAACCATCGTAATGATCTATTCGTTATTTGGTTCATAACACCATCATTCACACCGCATTCACTTCTTATATTTTCATTCGACACTCTATCATACACAGAGTATCCACACATTTGTCTAAGGAATCTCATTTCTACTGCATCTATTTTACTTTCATCCTTCTTTTGCTAGTTCCATGCTTTGCTTTCATACATAAGGGTCGGTAGAAGAACATCATTGTGCACTGTCATTCTAGATTTTTTGGATAGGTTTTTGTTTGCGATGACAACTTTAAGTGCACCATTCACTTTGTTGCCTGCCCCAACCCTTCTTTCAATATCCCTCTCTACTCGCCCATCTCTTGTTAACATACTACCTAAATACACGAACTCATCTACGTGCTCCAAATTTTCATCATTCACGCTAATGTTTCAGACTGTCATATTTTTCAAAGACCTTGGACTTATTAACATTCATCATCAGATCATTACGCATGGATACCTCATACATAAAATTCAACAGGACTTGTAGTTCATGCTCGTTGTCTGCAAGTAGGACAGCGTCATCCGCATACAAGAGACAGCTTACTGACAATCAACTCATTTTGGCACCTACATCCAACCCTTTCAGATCAAAAAGAATACCTTAAATTCATTTTATAATATTTATTCATCTTTATAAAACAGTTTTTTTAAATTAAATTTTAATATTATTTTTTTAACGATTCCTTCAACATGACATGACGATTACTAAATTAACTAACTAATTAACTATAACGTCGTCTCTCCGAAGGGGTCGGCATGAAGAATAGACTGTCACACTCATATTTTCTGACATATTTCTCTCGATTTCTCAACATTCGTAAATTGCGTCATGCATTCGCGTAGATTTCACCGACTCCTCACGTGGCCAACATTAAATATTTGATTTATGTGATCTTGGCACGTTTTTCTAGGTAACAAAGTGAATGGTAATAGTTTTCATTGCAAACAAAATACTATCAAAAAAACTAAAATGGCAATGCAAAATGGTGTTCTTGTATCGACCCTTATATATGCAAGCAAAACATAGAACTAGCAAAAGAAGGATGAAAGTAGAATAAATGCAGTAGAAATAAGATCTCTCAGACGAATGTGTTGAAAATCTGTGTATGATATGAATCGAATGAAAATATAAGAAGTGAATGCAAGTGTTATGAATAAAATAATGAAAGGATCATTTAGATGGAGCGGACGCATGAAAATAATGATTGATGAAAGAATGGTAAAAAAATATATGTGTTAACTATGCAAACGGAACTAGAAAAAGTGGAAGACCGAGGAAAAAGTGGAATGATCAAATATTCGGTTATTAAATGTTGGCCACGTGAAGAGTCAGGGAAATCAATGTGCGTGCATGACACGATGTATGAATATTAAGGAAGATAGAGAAGTATTTCAGGAAAAAAAGTGTGGCAGTCCATTCTTCTGCCTACCAATTTGTGAAGACGGCGTGATGGTTAGTGAGTCATGTGTTTAATTTTTATATAAAATTTCTATGTTTATGTATTTTTTTATTAATATCCGAACATGGATACATGGAAAGAAAGAATGAAAAAAAAAGTGTATTTTAACTTTAAACCCAAGTAAACAAGGCAACTGCAATCTCAGGCGGTCTAAAATCCACAATATGGAAAACAAAGACATGGCCATTAAGAGTGAGATGAGAATCTATAAAGCATGCCTAAGACCAATTATAATATATGGCGTCGAAGCAAGGGCAGACACAGTAAGGACCAAACAAGTTTTGAGGACTTCCTAGATGAAAACACTGAGGACGATAGCAGGCAAGACACTGAGAGATTGCGTGAGGAACACCAGAATAAGAGAGATATGTGGGGTTAAGGATATTATTAGATGGAGCAGACAGCGAAAAAGGGTCATGTTCAAAGAAAAGACACCACCAGACTCCCCTATATTGCATTACATAATCAGCCTCATGGGACTCTGTCCTCGTGGAAGTCCTCCTAAAAGATGGAGCGACAGCTGGGAGTCTACCTCACAGGAGGAGCAACACTCTGGAGAACAGACCACATAGTTCTACAACAAGGAAGAAGAAGAAGAAGAAAAAGTATTTTAACTATGTAAATGAAACTAGAAATAGAGGAAGACTGAGAAAACGTGGCACGATGATTTCTACTAATGTGGAAACAGAATTTTCAGAGCGGTCTTTCTTGCGTGAAGTATAAAGTACTGATCGAGCATAAACATTACATTATTTGCAGCGCGATATAAACTTCCGTGGTTGCGGAACATAGCGAAAGGTTATTTCATAGGTTCCCAAACTTTTTTGGACCACCGCCCCTTCTCCCATATTAGTTATCCCCAATATAAATATATTTATTTTTACTTTACTTTAATTCTAATCAGATAATCCATTGTTCTGGCTGAAATGGCAACATTATAAACTGTTTAATTGAAATGGTGTCATAATATCACAATTGATTTAATTTCTATGAAATTGACGTGTTCATATCATGTTTTTAACATCAGGTGATACAATCAATTGATCAGGTGTTATATTCATCTGTTGATTGCTTTTTTTTAAATTATTGTTTAATATCACTTTATGATTTTACTAAAATCTCGTTATGAAAGGTTATCTGAAGTAATAACTAAAAAGAACGATGTTTTTAATAACAAATTATTTTATATTTTTGTATTTATTTTGACAGCGACCAATTTCGCCAGCCTAGCTCTGGCATCAGATGACTGGGAACAGTCTGTCGAATTGAAGAACATCGTTTTATTTTATAACTAAGTAACTAACCATCACGCCGTCTCCCCGGAGGAGTAGGCAGAAATAATGGACCGCCACACTGTTCTGTCCTCATATACTTCTCTCAATTCCTCTAAATTCATACATTATGCACGCACGTCGATTTCTCCGACTCCTCATGTGACCGACATTCAATATTTGATTGATTTGATCGTGCCACGTTTTCCTCGGTCTTCCTCTATTTCTAGCTCCGTTCACGTAACTAACTAACTAACTAACCATCACGCCGTCTCCCCGAAGGGGTAGGCAGAAAGAATGGACTGCCACACCTTTCTTTCCTGACATATTTCTCTCGCTTCCTCAACATTCATACATCGTGTCATGCACGCGCGTCGATTTCTCTGACTTCTCACATGGCCGACATTCAATATTTGATTTATTTGATCGTGCCACGTTTTCCTTGGTCTTCCTCTATTTCTGGTACCATTTACATCATTAACATATAATTTTTTTACCATTCTTTCTTCATTCATTCTTTCCATATGTCCAAACCATCTTAATGATCCTTTCATTATTTTGTTCATGACACCATCATTCGCACCGCATTCACTTCTTATATTTTCATTCGACACTCTATCATACACAGAATATCCACACATTCGTCTAAGAGATCTCATTTCTACTGCATTTATTCTACTTTCATCCTTCTTTTGCCAGTTCCATGCTTCGCTTCCATACATAAGGGTCGGTAGAAGAACACCATTGTGCACTGCCATTCTAGCTTTTTTGGATAGGTTTTTGTTTGCGATGACAACTTTAAGTGCACCATTCACTTTGTTGCCTGCCCCAACCCTTCTTTCAATATCCCTCTCCACTCGCCCATCTCTTGTAAACATACTACCTAAATACACAAACTCAACTACTTGCTCCAAATTTTCACCATTCACGCTAATGTTGCAGACTGTCGTGGTTTCTTCCTTTTCAAAAATCATTACCTTGGACTTATTAACATTCATCATCAGATCATTTCGCATGCATACCTCATACATACAATTCACCAGGACTTGTAGTTCATGCTCGTTGTCAGCAAGTAGGACAGCGTCATCCGCATACAAGAGACAGCTTACTGACACTCCGCTCATTTTGGCACCTACATCCAACCCTTTCAGCTCTCTCATACAATTGTCCATATACAGATTAAATAACCACGGGACATTACGCAACCTTGTTTGACACCTTTATTGATATCAAACCAGGCTGTAAGATCTCCATTTACTCTGACACTAGCAGTGCTTTCCGTGTATAGTGACTTAATGGCCGTGATCAGTTTTGTACTTATTCCATATTCAGACAATATTTTCCACAACTTTTCTCTATCAACGTAATCATATGCTTTTTGTAAGTCGACAAATGCACAGAAAAGTTTGCGATTTTTGGCCAGAAACTTCTCTGTCAATGTACGAAGTCCAAAAATTTGATCCATACATCCTCTGCCATTCATAAAGGCACCTTGCACATCCCAAACTTTGTCACTCGTCAATTTTCTTACTCTTTCTATTAAAATTCTGCCATAGACTTTACCAACGACACTCAAAAGACTAATAGCTCTGTGGTTCACGTCGTTTACATATACCGATGGCAAATGTACATAAACGATGTGTCCGTTCACGTCGTTTACATATACCTTCTTCACCATTCTCTCCTTACTTATTCTTTCCATGTGTCCAAATCATCTTAACGACCCTCTCATTTCTTGTTCATAACACGTTCATTCGCACCGCATTCACTTCTTATATTTTCATTTGACATTCTATCATACACAGAGTATCCACACAATGGTCGAAGAGATCTCATTTCTACTGCATTTATTCTACTGATTATACATTCTTCATTTGCCAGTTCCATGTTTCACTTCCATACATAATGGTCGGCATAAGACCACTTTTTTGCACAACCATCTTAGTTTTTTTGCATAAGCTTATGTTTGCGATGACAACTTTAAGTACAACATTTACTCTGTTACCCGCCCCAACCCTTCTTTCAAATCCTCCATAACTCTGCCATCTATTGTAAAATCCTACATAAACAAATGTATCACTTCCAGATTTTCACAATTCACACTAATTTTACAGACTGTTATGTTTTTTTCCTTTTCGAAAATTATTACCTTGGACTTATTCACATTAATCATCAAATCGTATCGCTTGCATACCTCATACATACTAGATACCAGGGCTTGTAGTTCATGTTCGTTGTCTGCAAGTAGCACAGCGTCGTCCGCATACAACAAACAGCTTACTGACACACCGTTCATTTTTGCACCTGCATCCTTCTTCTTCTTCTTCTCCTTATAGACGTTTAGTCTGTTCCTGAAATCAGGCTGGCCTCTCTTGGGAGGTTGACTCCCAGCTATATCTCCATCTCTTCGGCGGTCTTTCGGGGGGACGGCAGCCGGCAGGAATCTGATGCGCCACAGCGTGTGGGATTCTGGTGTGATCCATCCTCTGCACGTGCGCATTCCAGTATCTTTTGCGTTGTCTGCCCCATCTCATACCCAGAACATACATCAGTACCCAGAAGAATTGGACTAGGTTGGGCAGCCTTTGGGAAACTCAATCATATCCTTAAAAACAAGGATATTCCCATGAATTTAAAAAGAAAAGTGTTTGAAAAATGTATCCTCCCTGTGCTTACATATGCCTGGAAACTATCACCTTAACTGCGAGGACCATATATAAATTAAAATGTACACAGCGATCTATGGAGAGACAAATGTTAGGCATAAGTCTGAGAGATAGAATCAGAAATGAAGAAATCAGACGCCGGACAAAGGTTGTCGACATGGTGGATCGTATTGCCAGGCTAAAGTGGCAATGGGCAGGTCATGTTGCCAGACAGGGAACAGACAGATGGGCACCCAGAGTCCTAGGATGGAGACCATGGGACATGAAAAGAGGAATAGGCCGGCCTCAGAAACGTTGGGCCGATGATATTGTCCCTGTCGCGGGTAGCAGGTGGATAAGAGAAGCCCAAAGAAGAGAAAAATGGAAGAAATTAGAGGAGGCCTACATCCAGCAGTGGAGAGACGGCTGAAGAAGAAGAAGAAGAAGAAGCCCCATCTCATGACATCCTCCACCTTGCAGATCTCGCGGATGGCCGTGTTCTTCACTCTATCGCGAATAGTCCTTCCTGCTATCATCCTCAGCGTCCTCATCTCTGCCACCCGTACTTTAGCCTTCGTTCTTGTGGTATCCGCTCTGGTCTCAATGCTATATATCAGTATAGGCCTTACGCAGGTTTTCTGCATCCAAACTTATTAAATATATATTTATACAAAAGCACTCACCTTTACTGCCTTAACGCCCCCATTTGTCTCTTGATCTGCTATGGCCACCATGGACAGTTCCAGCGACAACTGTTGGGAACCTATGGTTTAGCTTAAGAACAATGTTCCACTTGTAACACTTTGTTACTTTAGAGTTCAGAAGTCGTCTAATCTTCAGCTATATTCTATCCAGAGTCCAAGCTGAATGTCAGTGGTACTTCGCGAGCTTTTCTCTTTATTACTAATAAAATATTAAATTACATATTTATTGTTTCTTAAACAATGATGTAAAACTCCATATTTAATAATTAATACGAATAAAAACGTCAGATTTCTAGAATATTTATTATATTTTATGGAAATGATATGTTTCGCCCTTCTAAGAGTAAAGTGAATCGTTTCGGTCAATTTAATTGTTGCCACAATAGTTTTTGACCCGAAATACATTTTTACTGTTTAAATGTTAAAATTACATAAGTTCTTTCGTTTATAAAAACAATTTTGACAGGTGTAAAAATAAAATTTTCATTGGTTCCAATGACAATTTGAATAAATATTTTAAAGTTGGATTGTTGTAAGTGCCCAATTACAGTTAATAAAAAAAATGGATACGTGGAATATAAATTAAATTATACAAATGTCCGGATCGTCCAGCTGACGACAAGCGCACCTTCGAAAAGAGCATTATGTGTTAAATTGTTATATTTTTATGTTGTTAGTTTATTTTATATCATTGTATTTTGCGCGAGAGATGTCTATTGGTGGCTATGAGGTTTGCAACCCATCACACCGAGTCTCTCGCGGGGGTGAAAAGAGAAGGATGAAGTGCCGCATCGGTTAAAGTGTGGCAGTCCATTCTTTCTGTTTTCTTTCGGGGAGACGGCATGCGGCTAATTAGTTAGTTAGTTATTATTTTATGATAAAGCGTTAGCTGAATGAATTTTCTTGTAGCTATCGGCCTTATGTGTGGAAGCGAAGCATGGAACTGGCAAAAGAAGGATGGAAGTAGAATAAATGCGGTAGAAATGAGATCTCTTAGACGAATGTGAGGATACTCTGTGTATGATAGAGTGAATACGATGCGAATGATGGTGTTATGAACAAACTAATGAAAGGATCATTAAGATGGTTTGGACATTTGGAAATAATGAATGAAGAAAGAATGGTAAAAAAATTATAAATATAATATATCAAATAAATCAAATATTGAATGTCGGCCATGTGAGGAGTCAGAGAAATCGACGCGCGTGCATGACACGATGTATGAATGTTGAGGAAGCGAGAGAAATATGTCAGGAAAGAAAAGTATGGCAGTTCATTCATTCAGCCTACCTTTTCGGGGGACGGCATGATGGTTAGTTAGTTAGTTATTTATTATTTTACGATAAAGCGTTAGCTGAATGAATTTTCTTGTAGCTATCAGCGCGTTATAATTAACAATATTACGAAATTGTTCCATGAAGTCGGTGCTTGTGGAAAACGCCACAAGCTGTTACTGAAGCTCATGCACTCCGCGGTGCCTTTAATGGCTAGAAACTCTCGTTCGAAACCTTTCAGAACATTTAACCCCGTGATTATATTGAAGTTTAGTGCGGAGCACGGATGGACCAGACAAGGGAGCCGTTTGTGGAACGGCTGAGGAGCACTAATGGAACCGGAGTTTATGCAAGTTCTTCGCTTGCGGAACTAATGGTACAAGAGAGGTTGGCTCGTGTCATATTCTCCATGTGGCCGCAGTTGGATAGTGTGTGATTGAAAAATATCACTTCTTAACTTGTACATAATAAATAACACAAGTACTTAATTTATACGAATGAAAACGTCTGTTTTCTATAAGTTTTATTATATTTTATGTGAATGACATGTTTCACCTGTCAAAGCATGATCAAATGTGACATATTATAACGTCTCAGACAGGCGAAACATGTCATTCAAAAAAAAATATAATAGAACTTCTAGAAAACATAGGTTTTTATTCGTATACATTATTTAAAGTGGAGTATTACATCAATAAATAATGAAAATAAAAATCAATGAAAAATCTTTTAAAAATGTATATTTAGTTAAAATCCACTATTGTTTGTGCTTTCGATTAGTTTCGGTAGTTCGCTGCCGTTTTCTGGGCAGCGAATCGAACCATAAACGGTCAAAGGCGCAAACTTTGTAGTTTAACCAAATATGGTACACATTAACTACTATATTAAAAAATATATATATTAAAATTTCATTATTCTTATGATAGTATAGATATAACTTCTACTATTAAATTTCAAATAGAACATTTTTTTTTTAAATAACTATTCAATGAAAAAAATAATACAATTGTACTTAATATGAAGTTTAACATAATCGTAAAGGAACGATAAATACCATCGTATTCAATATGAAGTTTAACATCATTGTTCAAGGAACAATTAATACCATTGTAATTAATATTAAGTTTCACATCATTGTCCAAAGAACAATGAATACCATCGTTTGGCTTACGAAGTTTTACATCATGTTCAAGAAACAATGAATACCATCGTATAATATTATATATACTCGTAAAATCTTAACTCATTGTTCAAGGAACAATAAATACCATCGTATTTAATATTAAGTTTCACATCATTGTTCGTGAACAATAAATACCACCGTATTTAATATGAAGTTTTACATCATTGTTTAAGAAACAATAAATACCATCGTATAATATTATATATAAAATCTTATCTCATTGTTCAAGGAACAATAAATACCATCGTATTTAATATTAAGTTTCACATCATTGTTCGTGAACAATAAATACCACCGTATTTAATATGAAGTTTTACATCATTGTTTAAGAAACAATAAATACCATCGTATAATATTATATATAAAATCTTATCTCATTGTTCAAGGAACAATAAATACCATCGTATTTAATATTAAGTTTCACATCATTGTTCGTGAACAATAAATACCACCGTATTTAATATTAAGTTTTACATTATTGTTTAGGAACTATGAATACCATCGTTTTGTATATGAAATTTTGTCTCATTGTTTAAGGAACAATAAATACCATCGTATAATATTATATATAACATTTTAACTCATTGTTCAGGGAACAATAAATACCATCGTATTTCATATTAAGTTTCACATCATTGTTCGTGAACAATAAATACCACCGTATTTAATATGAAGTTTTACATCATTGTTTAAGAAACAATAAATACCATCGTATAATATTATATATAAAATCTTATCTCATTGTTCAAGGAACAATAAATACCATCGTATTTAATATTAAGTTTCACATCATTGTTCGTGAACAATAAATACCACCGTATTTAATATGAAGTTTTACATCATTGTTTAAGAAACAATAAATACCATCGTATAATATTATATATAAAATCTTATCTCATTGTTCAAGGAACAATAAATACCATCGTATTTAATATTAAGTTTCACATCATTGTTCGTGAACAATAAATACCACCGTATTTAATATGAAGTTTTACATCATTGTTTAAGAAACAATAAATACCATCGTATAATATTATATATAAAATCTTATCTCATTGTTCAAGGAACAATAAATACCATCGTATTTAATATTAAGTTTCACATCATTGTTCGTGAACAATAAATACCACCGTATTTAATATTAAGTCCCACATTATTGTTCTAGGAACTATGAATACCATCGTTTTGTATACGAAGTTTTACATCATTGTTTAAGAAACAATAAATACCATCGTATAAAATTATATATAAAATTTTAACTCATTGTTCAAGGAACAATAAACACCATCGTATTTAATATTAAGTTTCACATCATTGTTCGTGAACAATAAATACCACCGTATTTAATATGAAGTTTTACATCATTGTTCAAGAAATAATAAATACCATCGTACTCAATGTGAAGTTTTACCTAATTGTTCAAGAAATATAGTAATAGATGCTATCGCACTTAATTAATAAAAATAAAAACGTCTTCATGAAAATGAAGAAAGACATTGAAAGGAGGGTTGGTGCTGGGAATAAAATAAATGGCGCACTCAAAGTCATTACTGCAAATAGAAATATATCCACAGAAGCAAAGATGGCAGTACACAATGGAGTTCTAGTGCCAAACCTCATGTATGGAAGTGAAGCTTGGAGCTGGCAAAAGAAGGATGAAAGCAGGATAAACGCCGTAGAAATGAGATCACTTAGAAGAATGTGCGGGAAAACGTTGTATGATAGAATACCGAACGATGAAATAAGAAAGAAATGTAAGGCAGATGACTGCATCACGAATAAAATTAAAAAAGGATCCCTGAGATGGTTCGGACATATGGAACGAATGGATGAGAGCAGAATGGTTAAAAAGTTGTACACAAGCAGCGTGAGTGGGAAAAGAAGCCGAGGACGACCGAGGAAAACATGGCATGACCAAATTAACCAATTACTAAAAGGCGGCCACATTCGAAGTCGGAATAATCGACGTGCGTGCATGGTGCGATGTATGAATGTGGAGGAATCCTGCGAGGTGTGCCAGGACAGGCCAGTGTGGCGATCCATCCTCTCTGCCTACCCCTCCGGGGAAATGGCGTGATGGTTAGTTAGTTAGTTAGTTTCATTATAGAAAAGCCTGAAAATACATTACAAAGCCTTGAGGAAGCTTGGGTACAAGCGAAACTAGTCGGCAATTAAAATAACCGCATAGTGGTGAAAAACAAAGTGCAGTGTTTTTATTTATATTTTATTTTAAATATAAATATACATTTTTTAAATGTCTTACAACAAATTGAATACTTCATACAAAAAAATATAAAAATACATGACACAAAAAAAAATTGTTGATTTATTTTGATTTCAATGTGGGTTCTTTTTTAAAATATTTTTAATTGAAAAATTTATCAAAACGATCCCCAGTGTCGTTTTGAAAGAACTGCTAAGGAGACGCTGGATAAGATTTTCACAAACCACTTGATAATACAGAAAACAAAGGTAGTGCAAGTTTTACAAAGAAAACTCGAAATAAGTAATAATGCGATGTTTTTTGAATTTTATTTTAAATTAAGGTTGTCCAGAATCACAATATTACACAAAAGCTGATTACAAGAAAACAAATTGATAGAAAAGTTTGAAGTTGAACAAGAAAGAAGCATTTAAAAAAATATCTCTTTATTGTTTTGCCTTGCTTATCATCAAATGCAGATAAATTAAAATTTAAATTATTGTTAATTTTATTAAATTATTTTTAAGTCATGCACGCACGTCGATTTTTTCGACTTTTCACGTGACTGACATTCAATATTGGATTGATTTGATCGTGCCACGTTTTCCTCGGCCTTACTCTATGTCTAGCTCCGTTCACGCCGTTTAGATATACCTTCTTTACTATTCTGTCTTCACTCATTCTTTCCTTAATAACCCTTTCCTTATTTTGTTCAAAACACTTTCATTCGCACCACATTCACTTCTTATACTTGCATTTGTCACTCTACCATATACACTTACATAATAAACTTTAGTGCTTTATTCTACTCCTTATGTATGGAAGCAAAGCATGAAACTGGCAAACGAAGGATAAAAGTAAAATAAATGCAGTAGAAATGAGATCTCTAAGACGAATGTGTGTTAAATCTGTATATGATAGAGTGTCAAATGAAAGTAAAATAAGTGAATGCGGTGCGAATAAAAGTCTTATGAACATAATGAAAGGGTCGTTAAGATGGTTTGGACACATGGGAATAATCACTGAAAAAGGTAAACGACGTGAACGGAGGTTGAAATAGAAGAAGAACGAGGAAAACGTGGCCCGATCAAATCAATCAAATATTAAATGTCGGTCACCTGAGGAGTCAGAGAAATCGACGTGCGTGCATGACAAGATGTATGAATGTAGAGGAATCGGGAGAAGTATGTCAGGACAGAACAGTGTGGCGTTTTTTTCTTTCTGCCTACCCCTCGGGGGAGACGGCGTGATGGTTAGTTAGTTAGTTAGTTATAATAGTTTAAGGCATCTATTTGAGAAAGGGTAAAGAATCAGGAATTCATCAGAGATATTTCAACTTCAGGAAGACAATATTCTCTCTAAAGTTAAGAGTATATTTCTTCTGAACGTACTTTCACTACTGGCCGACTCCTCACATGGCCGACATTCAATATTTGATTAATTTGATCGTGCCACGTTTTCCTCGGTCTTCCTCTATTTCTGGTTCCATTTACATCGTTAACATATAATTTATTTTACCATTCTTTCTTCATTCATTCTTTCCATATGTCCAAACCATCTTAATGATCCTTTAATTATTTTGTTCATAACACCATCATTCGCACCGCATTCACTTCTTATATTTTCATTCGACACTCTATCTTACACAGAGTATCCACACATTCATCTAAGAGATCTCATTTCAACTGCATTTATTCTACTTTCATCCTTCTTTTGCCAGTTCCATGCTTCGCTTTCCTGTTAAAATATTATTATGTTTGTAATATCTTTTGAGTGAATAAATAAACTGATAAACAGATAAACTCAAACTACCCAATTTCCTCTATGTCCCGCCGAAATGTAAATTTATTTAACCGTCGCGTTGCCATGTGGTCAATTGAGTTTCCACTGCCAATTTAAAGTTGATTTTCTTAAAACCTATGGACCCTAATATTATAAAAAATTGTAATCCTCCATTGAAGTGTTCTCAATATTTCGTAATAAAAAAAAAGCAAAAAATTACTTCCTTCATCCCAAAAAAAATATTTTTTAAGACTGCCCTCACCTTCATTCGTGTTAAGGTAGAATTTGTTTTGCTAATATTTACAACTTTATCGAAAGTGACAAATACTTACTCGCTGTTTTGAACGTATTATAAATTATATCTTTGGCTTTTTCAATAGGTACGTAATAATACCGACTGTTGATGGAAACGCAGAACGCAACTTAATAATATCAGAACTGTGAAAATATTAACACTTTACCAAAAGGGACAAATATTAATACGTACTCGTTGTCTTGAACGTACTCTACATTTTGCCTAGGTGCCTTTATCATACGTAAAATCTCGTAATGTCTCGCCTCGCCGGCTGCGGCGCGCAGACAAGTTTATACCTGATATTCAATTGCTCGTATGCTGTGACGCATTCCATATCAGAAATCGCATGGTTCCAGAAAAAAATAATAATGATATGTTTTTCAAATAATCCATGTATGTTATAGATATCGATCTATTCTAATGAAATTCCCTACAAGATGACATAAATTAAATTTTGATTCATCTAGTCATATGCTTGATATTTAGATAAAGTTAGCGGTAAACTGAACTTACCACATGGGAGCAAGCGTTTTGTTTTGAACACGGTACGTTAAGGGTTAATAAACTTCTTCTTGAGTGCAGTGCTGGGAGAAAAATTCACGGACCACCCTAGCAGGTGGAGATAAGAGCAAAAACACAACATTCAATTACACGTCGCCACAAATTTAGCGGAAGAGCGAATATTCCAGATTAACATCAGCGAAAAGTGGTGCAAACTCCGGTTTTCTTAAAAACATTTATCTTCAACAAGATGCCGGCCCGCGGTGCCGTAGAGCACACCGCTTTTACTTGAGTACTGGAATTAATTTGTTTTGTTAAAAACAAAATGAATGTAAGATAAAATACATTTTGAATTTGTTTATAAAGAAAGAAAATGCGGAAAACGACAATGCAACACAAAAATTGTTTGACAACATAAGAAAGTTTATCCTGAAATCGTTCATTAAATTAAATCTTTCTCCAAAAGGCTGTTTTCTCGTGCACACATCGAGAGGATTTGTGACATTGCACTGCGGAATTCCTTCTTCTTTTTCTTCTTCCTAGCCTTCCCTTCACTGCTGGATGTAGGCCTCTTCCAAATGTCTCCATTTTTCTCTGTCCTGTGCCGCTTCAATCCATTTTTTCCCGGCGACCACAATAATATCGTCGGCCCATCTCTTCTGTGATGGCCCATCCGATCGACACCCCTTTTGTTTTCCCATGGCCTCCACTTAAAGACTTTGAAAGTCCATCTTGAACTTGGCTCTCTGGCTACGTGTCCTGCCCATTGCAATTTCAATGATATCGGCGACTTTTCTTCGGCGTCTGATTTCTGTATTTGTCATTCTATCACTCAGACTTATTTGCCCAACATTTGCCGCTCCATGGATCGTTGCGCGCATTTCAATTTGTGGACAATATTTATGGTCAGGGACATTGTTTACAAACCATATGTCATCACAGGCAAGATGAAGGTTTCATAGGTTTTCCTTTTTTTAAATTGATGGGGATATCCTTGTTTCTCATTATATGACTGAGCTTTCTGAAGGCTGCCCAACCAAGTCCAATTCTTCTGGGTATTTCAGCCACCTGGTTTTAAACTTATGTCCGAAATAGATATATTCTTCAACAGTTTCAATTATTTTGTCATCAATTTTAATATTTCTGTTGGACGGACTCATGATTTTGGTTTTTCTGTGGTTCATTTCTAACCCAAACCTCAGGGAAGCGTCATGGAGATCTTTAATCATGATACTTAGTTTTCCAGGTCGTTGCTAAGAAGAAACTGAGGAATTTGGGCATTCAAAATTAGAAAAAAAAACTAAAATTATAAACTAACTAACTAACTAACCATCACGCCGTCTCCCCGAAGGGGTAGGCAGAAAGAATGGACTGCCACACCTTTCTTTCCTGACATATTTCTCTCGCTTCCTCAACATTCATACATCGTGTCATGCACGCGCGTCGATTTCTCTGACTCCTCACATGGCCGACATTCAATATTTGATTTATTTGATCGTGCCACGTTTTCCTTGGTCTTCCTCTATTTCTGGTACCATTTACATCATTAACATATAATTTTTTTACCATTCTTTCTTCATTCATTCTTTCCATATGTCCAAACCATCTTAATGATCCTTTCATTATTATGTTCATGACACCATCATTCGCACCGCATTCACTTCTTATATTTTCATTCGACACTCTATCATACACAGAATATCCACACATTCGTCTAAGAGATCTCATTTCTACTGCATTTATTCTACTTTCATCCTTCCTTTGCCAGTTCCATGCTTCGCTTCCATACATAAGGGTCGGTAGAAGAACACCATTGTGCACTGCCATTCTAGCTTTTTTGGATAGGTTTTTGTTTGCGATGACAACTTTAAGTGCACCATTCACTTTGTTGCCTGCCCCAACCCTTCTTTCAATATCCCTCTCCACTCTCCCATCTCTTGTAAACATACTACCTAAATACACAAACTCAACTACTTGCTCCAAGTTTTCACCATTCACGCTAATGTTACAAACTGTCGTGGTTTCTTCCTTTTCAAAAATCATTACCTTGGACTTATTAACATTCATCATCAGATCATTTCGCATGCATACCTCATACATACAATTCACCAGGACTTGTAGTTCATGCTCGTTGTCAGCAAGTAGGACAGCGTCATCCGCATGCAAGAGACAGCTTACTGACACTCCGCTCATTTTGGCACCTACATCCAACCCTTTCAGCTCTCTCATACAATTGTCCATATACAGATTAAATAACCACGGGGACATTACGCAACCTTGTTTGACACCTTTATTGATATCAAACCAGGCTGTAAGATCACCATTTACTCTGACACTAGCAGTGCTTTCTGTGTATAGCGACTTAATGGCCGTGATCAGTTTTGTACTTATTCCATATTCAGACAATATTTTCCACAACTTTTAACTAAAATTATACATATTTTAAAATTTATTTTCCTCCTTTCTAGTTATAGAGCGATGGGCTGACTTCATTGCCTTCGAAGAACTTCTTCAGCCGACCCTATCCTGAGCCTCGGACTTCCTGGCTCTGCCTCCGGACCGTCTGACTCCTAACAATTGCAGGACCTTCAGATCACCGTTCAACCTACGGTCTTCTCATGCCATCTTGTCTCCGGTCTTGTAAATGACAAATATCTTGCTTTTGTGGTATGTACATTTTATTCTTTATTCAACGTGAATTTAGTGGCCTTTTACAAAATCTTGCGCAGACTTTAACATTTAAAGAATATTCGTAAAGAAGACGTTGCTTGGGCATTATTTTTGCTTGAGCAATATCCAGCCCGGAACAATGAAGCCATCTGGTCGTGTCGTTCATTTATAAATTTCTAGGGAAATAATGGCTACGGGAAGGAAAACATCCTATTGAGGAGATAAAAGAAACTTCCTGGTATCATTAGACGTAAACTCTAACGTTTTCACGTTTACGTTGAATATATTTGGTTTCAAATGATTTTTGGTAATATTTATTATACAATAATTAACCACATAGATTTAATACGTGACATGAGAAAAATATATTAACTAACTAACTAATTAACACAAGGACTGACTCCTCACAAGGCCGACATTCAATATTTGATTTATTTGATCTTGACACGTTTTCCTCGGTCTTCCTATATTTCTGGTTTCATTTATATCGATGACATATAATTTTTTTACCATTCTTTCTCCATTCATTCATTATTTCCACATGTCCAAACCATCTTAATGATTCTTTCATTATTTTGTTCATAACACCATCATTCGCACCGAATTCACTTCTTATATTTTCATTCGACTCTATCATAAACAGAGTATCCACACATTCGTCTAAGAGATCTCATTTCTACTGCATTTATTCTATTTTCAACCTTCTTTTGCCAGTTCCATGCTTCGCTTCCATACATAAGGGTCGGTAGAAGAACACCATTGTGCACTGCCATTCTAGCTTTTTTGGATTATATTCGCTATAATGTTAATCTTTGCATCATTGTATAGGCCAGTGAATATGTTTGAAAAGGATCACTTATGTTTGTCATATGAGATCAAATATTTAGTTAATGTGTTAGAGTCTATGGCGTAGAGTTGTATCTACAACATGTTGTCTCAAGACGTAAACGTAATACGTTTATATACCCAAGCAGCTATCAAAGGAAAATTAATGGAGCAACGTATGAATAATTTTAATTTGTGAACACAGAGAAACGATATTATCAAATTCAATGTGTGAGAATCATGCAAGTGCGCTGATGAGCGTGTTGTCAAAAGAGCTGAATATTGTCACTCATAGGCATTAACTCGAATTAACGCTGTTCTTAAGGCTAATTATATTTCAATGTATTGCAACCGTTTAATAATTCTACGCTTGAGAGATGTGCCATGTGTGCGGTCCATACTCTCTGCCTACCCCTGCGGGAAAATGACGTAATGTTTTGTTTGTTATATACGAGTATATACACACAATATGCACGCAATTGTGATACATGCCATAAATGGAATATCGGAACACAGCGTAAAGAATTTTAAATTTATACCACGCTACGAAGCAAGTGATCAGCGCATGCTTAAACGCAGAATTCGATATCAGCACCATCTATGGTATGGGGTATACGAGAGGAACAAGCTAGCTTCCGAAGTGGACGGTCTTGCATTGAGCACATAAACACCTCCGCATCATAATTGAGGAGGCTTCTGAATGGCAGTACAGCATGTACCTAACGTTCGTCGACTTTGAAAAGGCCTTTGATATAATATCGTGGACTTCAATCTGGTCAAATCTCATTTGCAAAGGAGTCCCACAGAATATTGTGAATATCATCAGGGCAACGTATGACGGATATTCTTGCCGTGTGGTGTACCAGAGCAAACTTTCTAAGGCCATCAAACTGCATGCGGGAGTGCGACAAGGATGTCTACTATCACCCCTACTCTTCATAGTGGTGCTGGAGGATGTGTTGCGCCGTTTTTTGGACAGTTCTCGTGGCGTTCCGTGAATACGTGATAACCAGTTGGAGGATCTGGATTATGCTGATGACCTCTGTTTGCTTTCGATAAACCGATTAGATGCAGAGCAGAAGCAGTGTAGACTTCACAAGGAAGCGGCAAAAGAAGGTCTCAAAATTAACATGTCCAAGACAGTAGACCTACGAGTGTCCACAAATGACTCCAGCCCAATCCTACTCCACGGTGTCCCCCTTGTGACCACGAGCAGCTTTTGCTACCTTGGTAGTATGATAGCAGGCTCTGGAGGTACGGAGGAAGATGTAGCCAGCAGACTCTACAAGGCAAGGGGAACTTTCGCT
Organism: Lepidostoma basale; assembly: GCA_022606425.2. NCBI lineage: Eukaryota > Metazoa > Arthropoda > Insecta > Trichoptera > Lepidostomatidae > Lepidostoma > Lepidostoma basale. The sequence continues at coordinate 285,593 of JAHDVF020000366.1, read as the reverse complement.
CTGCTTTACTCAGTATGGCGTTCCAGTATCATTTCAAGAAAGCTCAAGCTCCAAATATTCAGCAGTAGCGTTAAAAGTGTACTGCTGTACGGATGTGAGACTTGGAAATCTACCGCGCACGTTATTGGAAAATTCCAGGTGTTTATAATTATGTGCCTTTGCTCAATATTCAAGATCTATTGGCCCCAAACAGTGTCGAATGCCGTTCTCTGGACCATGGCAGGCGTTAAGCCAATTAGAGAACAAGTCACTAGACGCAAATGGCAGTGAATCGGTTACACTCTGAGATGACACCCAGCCTGCATCGCTCAGGGCACTCTAGACCAGTCCCCTATGGGGGAAAGAGGAAGCGAGGCAGACCTACAGCCACTTGGAGAAGTGCCGTGCAGGACGAGGTTAAAGCAGCAGGCCTCACTTGGGATGATGTTAGGCATCAGGCATGCGATGGAGTTGGCTGGAGAAGGTTCCTTGAGGACCTATGTACCACGGAGATGTGACAGGACAAAAAGTTAAAACTCCATGTTAAATAATTGATACGAATGAAAACGTCAGTTTTCTAGAAGTTTTACTTTATTTTATCAGAATGACATGTTTCTCCCTTCTAATGCTTGTATGATGAAACATGTCATTCCCATAAAATATACTAGAACTTCTAAACTGACGTTTTCATTCATATTAATAACTATGAATTATTCTCATAAGTTCAATTAAACATGAATTTCTCAGAAGATTTTAAGACACAAAAAATGTCATCAAAATCGGTCCAGCTGTAGAAGGAGTTCAACTACACACGCCCGTACAGAAGAAAGAAATACACATACTTAGCCCGATGATAAAGGTTTATTAACTTACTAACTAACTAACCATCACGCCGTCTCCTCGAAGGGGTAGGCAGAAAGAATGAACTGCCACACCTTTCTTTCCTGACATATTTCTCTCGCTTCCTCAACGTTCATACATCGTGTCATGCACGCGCGTCGATTTCTCTGACTCCTCACATGGCCGACATTGAATATTTGATTTATTTGATCGTGCCACGTTTTCTCGGTCTTCCTCTATTTCTGGTTCCATTTAAATCATTAACATAAAATTTTTTTTTACCATTCTTTCTTCATTCATTCTTTCCATATGTCCAAGCCATCTTAATGATCCTTTCATTATTTTGTTCATGACACCATCATTCGCACCGCAACACTTCTTATATTTTCATTCGACACTCTATCATACACAGAATATCCACACATTCGTCTAAGAGATCTCATTTCTACTGCATTTATTCTACTTTCATCCTTCTTTTGCCAGGTTTATTACAGATGTCAATATAAATAGCTTCATACTACTGAAACACACATCATTGTGATAAATGAAAATTCAGCTTAATGGAATTCGATATATTCCGAATATATAATTAATTTGCTTTTATATGCAATATTCCCGCGATGCATTCAAGTGATAATTGGTGAACAATTCAACAAACGAATCCGCAAATTCCGGCATAACTTACCGCGTCAGATCTGGGAGCGGAATTCGGCCAGATTAACAAAATCCATTACCGTAACATAGCTGTTGGTACGCACTGCGTATGCTGCCACAAATCGTCCGGCCGATGTGCGTATAGTGACGACCTCTCATTTGCATATAGGAATCGTTAATCGTTAGCCAATCGTCAATAAATTCGAAAGATCGCATGGACCGTTTAAACAAACATTGAGTGATTACGATTTTTTATGAATTAAATAATTTTATTTCACTTTTGAGTTTATTTTTCATGACATGTTTTGAAGATTTTACACAACCATTATCGAGAAACAGACACAGAAACTGTCAGAACCAAACATCTCTTAAGAGTAGCAGAAATGAGAATATTGCGACCTATTGTGGGGAGAACACTTAGAGATAAGATACCCAATGAAGAAATTCGCAAATCCTGCAAAATTGAAGACATAGTGAGATGGAGTAGGCAAAGGACCACATCGAGAGAATGAATCCAGCAAGAATTCCTAAGATCGTGATGCACGAGACTCCAGAGGGCCGTCGACCACCAGGACGACCATCAAAGAGATGGAGAGAAGGCTGGTCGTCTTCATCACAGGAAGAAAGTTGATATCCTGCATAAACAGATCACAAGATCTACAATTAAAAGAAGAAGAAGAAGAAGATAATCGAAAAATATATCAGTTTATATCGTTCTCCCGATGATAACAGTGTAAAACCTTTGAAACATGTCGAAAAAAATGAACTAAAAATATGAAGAGAAAAAAAAAGAGAGTTTTTTTATTTTTTTATTATTTTTAATTGTATCTCAAAAGAGACGAAGACGCAAACTGGAAACTGAATATGGATGATCAAGGTGTTCAAAATCAAAAAATCATTCTCCATAGATGGCGTTAGTGGGTCGGTTGTATAAGTTAATCTTGAAAAGATTCACAAGTGCAACCAAATCTACATAGATGGACAGTTAAAGCTGACACGTGAAGATAGATATGGATTTGAAGTATATATACATCTTCCAAAAATTTGTCATGCATGATCATAATAACAAAGGTGGAATGGGGAATGTTGTAATTACATAAAGCGTGCGCTTAACCCAACCAATGACAGGTCATAAGTCCTGTAAACACCTTGATCATCCATATTCAGTTTCCAGTTTGCGTCTTCGTCTCTATTGATATACAATTAAATTTGAATTAACCACCCTTTGGTGAAAATCCAGGATTTCGTATACAAGTATAAGTATACATTCACAAAAATAGAGTTTTAATTAATTGATATGATGATGACGAATAAAAACGCCTGTTTTCTAGAAGTTTTATTATATTTTATTCGTATGACATGTTTTGCCTGTATATGGCATTATTAAATCAAACATTTGAAAATGCCTTTGACAGGCGAAACATTTGAAATACATGAAATATAATTAAACTTCTGAAAACGGAGTTTTAATTAGTTTTAATTGTTTAAGTTTTGCATCATTGTTCAAGATACAACAAATAATATTGTATTAAAAAAATCGTAGTTCAGGAATTCCATAGAATTATATTAAAGCCTAAATATTATCAGAAATTTGAGATTAAGGTAAACTTTTCTTTTTATTATAATTGAAATTATTTTTATAACCCTTATTTGGTGGCCAAATTTTAATGACTTGAATCATACACACAATACTATTTATTAGGTCCTTACATATGAAATTGGCGTTTTGTATGGGAGGAACATAAAGTTGATTTTTTTTAAATATAATATATTTATTTAATCAAAGTATGTACCATTGCTATCTATGCACTTTTGCCATCTCATAGGTAGTTCATCGATCCCTTTACTAAAAAAACCATTCGGACGGGAATCAATAAAATCTTTGAAGTCGGTTTGGACTGCCCCATCGGAGTTGAATTTTTTCCCTTGCAAGAAGTTATCCAAATTTCGAAAAAAATAGTAATCTGTTGGGGCAAGGTCCGGAGAGTACGGTGGATGTCTTAGACATTCCAATTGAAGCTCTTCTAATTTGGTAGCCGTCTGTTGTGCAGTGTGTGGTCTAGCGTTATCATGAAGCAGCAGTGGCCTAGAGCGATTAACCAGCCTCGGTTGTTTAGCAGCTAGCTTTTCCATCATGGTTTGCAGTTGCTGACAATAGACATCTGCCGTAATCGTCTGGCCAGATTTAAGAAAGCTGTAGTGAACGACACCAGCACTAGTCCACCAAACGCTCACAAGTAACTTTTTTGGAGTCAATTTTCGCTTGGGGCATGGTTTGGCTGGTTCGGCAGGGTTCAGCCATTGCGATGAGCGCTTCCGATTATCATACAGGATCCACTTTTTCATCACAGGTAATGATTCGATTCAAAATCCCTTCATTATTGTGCCGGTTGAGTAATGCAACGCAGCAGTCAACGCGCGTTTGTTGATTTGCTTCACTTAATTCGTGAGGTACCCACCTTTCAAGCTTTTTCACCTTCCCAATTTGCTTCAAGTGGATTAAAACAGTTTTATCACTAACACCGCAGCCTGCAGCTAACTCGGACGTGGTTTGCGATGGATCCGCTTCCACAATAGCCTTCAATTCTTCATTATCAACTTTGGTCTCCGGCCGTCCACGGGGCTTGTTCTGCAGGTCGAAATTTCCAGAACGAAAACGTTGGAACCAAAAACGCACTGTGTTTTCTTTTGCGGCACCGTCGCCATACACATCATTAATCTTTCGACTCGTTTCTGCAGCACTGGTGCCACGGTGGATCTCGTACTCGTAAATTACGCGATATTTCAAGTTTTCCATTTTGTAAACTGAGTGACGCAAAGAAAAAAAACAATTGAGGAAAAAACAAATGAATTATAATTTTCGAAACACAAATACTTGAGTAAATAGCTGTATAAATTTGAATTTGGAATTCCTAACCAAAGAGAAGATATTTGAGATCAAAGTTGCCAGTACGGCAAACCGCAAATTTCATATGTAAGGACCTAATATTATATAATAATAACACACTTAGTTTATTAGATTATTAAAAAAAAAACTAAAAAAAATCGTAAAAGGCGCTTACCCCATTTTTTATTAACACTTTATTTTTAAGCATGCTCCTTCAGATAAAAAACCATCAATGTCACTAAAATATTTACTGTAGCTATCGCGAATTTGCGCTTTGTTGCGCTTCGAGCGTAGTTAGTGCGATAAGCAAGTTATCGAAAGCTGAAAAGTAAAGGAAAAAATGGGTTAAGAAATGGATGTAAATAATAAACATTCCCTTAAAGGAGCAAGACAAAGAGTCCAGATTTCCATAGAAATGCGAGAAGTTTATTTGTAAAGTTTATGTAATTGAAAACGACGATAAAAATCAAAAGACTTCCTACAAAGTGACTACTTGAAATTCAGTATTGTGTTTTTTGCTTATTCATTCCGATTTTATTCCCTTTCCTGCAATTAGTATTCATTAGAGGGACCCACGTAAGCGTTTTCAAATATTGTAATTTGGGTGGACTCCCCCCTTAAAATAGCGCGGTCTCCATTATTTAATTTTGCTGCAGAATGAAGAAGATGCGAGGAAATGAATAAATACAAAAAAAGTTTATATTGCTTCATTGAATCGTTTTTTATTTTTAAATTATTTTAAGTTTCTTAATTTATATCAGATTTGCGTTACGGATTTGAAATATTTTGCGCTTTAGTGCCACACACTCCTGCTAATTTCATGTAATTTGCAACTTTCAGATAAAATATTGAAATGATTTGTAAGATAAATTGGACAGATGAAAATAAAGAATGGTTAGGACAGTGCAGTAGAAAGTAGTTTAACGTCGCATCAGTGATGCCCGTAGGAAGAGTAATTCGGACGCTGAATCTAATCATCTCGGATTTGGACATTTTCAGTGTCAGAGAGGCAGTATTCATAAAAAAAATATTGCAAATTCTGTAAAGAGTACTGCCTCACTGACGTCGACATATTTGGATTCCTTCTGATATGTATGATTTTTTTGATATCATGTTGTTTTGTTTTATTTTATCTTTGTAATACCGTTTTGTGTCCAAATGAGTAGTCTAAATGTTTTATCGTTTGTAATATTTCATTTGTCTATAATGTATAAATAAATAAACAAATAAACAAATGATCAGTTATCCGGACAAACCAAATAGAGCGCAAAAAAGACGAGGAAATCTTGTTAAAAAAAACTCTGATTATTTTTCCAGTACTGTGGAGTAATGTAAGCCTTTTCATGTATTTGTACTAAATACATACCTGTTTTTGGAGTAAAATTTGTAATTTCATAATCAATAAAAGAGCCGAGAAAAAAATCAATTCACACCTTGTTTTGCTAAAAGAATTAGTAGATTTTTTTACGACATTTTGAATGCATACAAATAGTTGTAGACGAACAACTGGATTTCACGCATTGCGGGCTATCAATCCAAAATTCAATTGTATCTCAATAGAGACGAAGATGCAAATTGCAAACAGAATATGGTTGATCAAGGTGTTTACAGGTATTGAGATACAATTGATTCTTGAATTGATAGCCCGCAATGGGTGAAATCCAGTTGTTTGTCTACAAGTATTTGTATACATTCAAAATGTTGTAAAAAAACAAAAACTAGTCAAAATTATAGCATATAGATTGGAGTGACATCTCCAGGCGGTTTCTAGCAATGTGGTAAATGGCGGTAGCCTTTCACGTTGCGTTAAAAAGATCTTCTGCTTAATGCTCAAAATACAATCTTCATAGATGGCTTTAGTGTGTATATTGAATATACTACCATGTAAAGGGTGGTGTTGGAGATTAACATATATACAACTTCCAAAAATTTGGCAGACATGGTGGTCATAAGAAAAATAAGGTGGAATGGGGAATGTTGTATTACATAAAGCGTGCGCTTAACCCAACCAATGACAGGTCATAAGTCCTGTAAACACCTTGATCATCCATATTCTGTTTCCAATTTGCATCTTCGTCTCTATTGAGAAACAATTGATTCTTGAATTTGTAGATATTTGATTATCCGAAAAAAATGGTGTCTGGAACACTTTCGGTCCCAATTAGCCCGGATAAACGACGTTCTACTGTACCATTGGTATATCGTCACCAGAGAGTAAGAGGTTCCAACTAACAAAATTTTATATATTTTTTTTCGTGAAAAGGGTTCTTACTAACCTTATCTATATCGTCACCTGAGAGTAAGAGGGTTCCAACTAACAAAATTTCACATATAGCTTTTTTTCGTGAAACGGGTTCTTACTGACCTTATCTATACGTACAATAAATAAAAACATGTAATAGTATCATCATTTTGATGTTACGAAAAGAATCAAGTTCCATCTGATCATTCAAAACACGAAATTCAGTGAAAAAGGATTCATCTACAGTTGGAACCTTATTACTCCAACTGTCGCCAAAAAATTTACACGCTTCTCGGTAAAAGAGTTTCAACTGCTGCAGATGGAACCCTTTTATTCCAAACCTGAAACCGACAAAGTGTCGTATCTATGTAATCGTATCTATGTAACTTCATATCAATTATTGGTTCTTTCGTTCTCTGATTCCGGCGCGCTTTTTCTGTCAACATGTAGTTTGGAAGATAACATAAGGAAATTAGTGGAAGACATGATGAGCGTTAGTGATTTTGATAACCTATAATTGTTTTATAATTTGAAAAATGTTACAAAAGATCCTAATTGTGAAATTGCTGAAACCAACAAATGTAAAACAGCCATACTGAAGGAAAATCACCAAACTGGAAAACAATATACAATCAGACAGGGAAAACTCGTTATCCAGAGACAGGTTACAAGATTGAAAAGTGCGCCACTAAAATCAGCCATGACGAGAGGGTGGATTAGTTTTCTAATTACTATAAATTAGATCAAAATGGGAAATACAATTTTATTCTTAACAGTACTACACGCTGTTTGACGAAAAGACCAAATCGTCAGGATGAAAATGATAAATCATATAAATCCTTTTCTTTCTTGTACTTTTTTAAAGTGAAAGAAAATAAATTCCAGGTTTGCAAAATATTATATACCTCGACGTTATCTATTTCTCAAAAGCCTATATATAATGTGCACAAAAAGAAGAGCCGAACTAATACTCCACAGCCAGAGAGGACAAACTTCAAGCAACAGTATTCGTCAGGAAATTATTGAGGATGTCAAAATGCATATATCTTCATTTCCCACTGTAGAATTTCATTACTATCGTGCTAAAAAGTAGACAGTGCTCATAGCACGATTGAGAGAGCTCTCTCAAAAATCGAACTATTTTCTCTTATTGGATTGGTCAGATGTTTAAAAAAAATTAATACCAAAAACCCTTTGAGAATAATACAAATGGCTGAAGTAGACTTTAAAGACTTTGGACTTGCATCAAAAAAATTGAAATTCTCCTCAGTTCCCTTTCTTCAAGTAAAAATACTGAAATTCACACAAACACTGCATACGGTATCTTATTGGACTGAGTTTGGAGATTATAGTAAAGTAAATAGTGTAAATCTCCGTCACAACGAAACATTACGGATAAAATGGACTTCCGGAAATGAAAGTTTTTTGGAACCAAAGGCTTTAAAATTGAACGATTCATTGCCTACTCCAAAAATTTATGATTTAAAAGAGATGCTGAAATACATGCCTCTTCAAGATCAACAATATGTCTTACTTCTTTCTCTTTCTTTTTATTTTTCCCGTTTTTATTTTTTTTATTTTGTATTATTATCCTACTAAAAGTAAAATAAAAAAATACACATTAAGTTCTAATTCATTCTTTCTTTTTTCCAAAATATGTTATTTGTACGATTTTACTCTTTATATTATGTATGAATAAATACCAAATAAATACCAACTTTATAGATTTATGTTTTACTTAGTTTTTTTCATGAATTCACCGTTTCTAAATCATTAAGTATAGTGTCAATATAAAAATTGAAAACCTTTTTCCTTAGGCAAAAACAATAATTTTTAAAGTTATAACATTTTGAATCTTTTTTAAAAATAATTTAGGTAAATGCAAAAATAATGTAGAATAAAATATTTACTTTTATTATTTGCTATCACAAAATAATGGAGAGTCAATCTATTTCAACGTTTGTTATACGCACGTAAGTGAAAAGGGTTCCATTTGATATTAAACCTTATTCACTAACGTTTTGTCACGAAAATAAATGAGTAACGTTCCATCTGATTTTTAAGGTATAAAAAAATAGTGTTGACTAAAAAAATAAGTATTTTTTTAATGTATATTAAAGACTTCTTGGGTTTTGTAGAAAATTTCATTAAAATATCGTAGTTCGTTACAAAAATACAAGTCTTAAAAACTTTGACTTCATTTTTCTCAGCTTTTTACTTTTGTCAGTTGGAACCTTCTTACTCTCAGTTGACGGTTTGTTATACGCAAGTTAGTGAAGAGGGTTCCATTTGCTGTTGAACCCTTATTCACTAACGTTTTGTCACGATAATAGATGAGTAGGGTTCCATCTGATTTTTAAGACATTAAAAAAACAGTGTTAACTATAAAAATTAGTTATTTTTTTAAATGTATATTAAAGATATATAGCTTCTTGGGTTTTGTAGAAAATTTCATTAAAATATCGTCGTTCGTTACTAAAATACAAGTCTTAGAAACTTTGACTTCATTTTTCTCGGCTTTTTACTTTTGTCAGTTGGAACCCTCTTACTCTCAGGTGACGATATGTAGAATTAAAAAAAAAAACATGTAATAGTATCGTCATTTTGTCGTTACGAAAATAATCAAGTTCCATCTGATCATTCAAAACACACGCTTCACTAAAGAATGATTAATTTACACTTAGAACTTTATTATTCTAACTAAGTGTTTCATCTGCTTCAGATGGAACCAGTGGCGGTACTCCCATAGAAGCCCAGAAGCCCGGCTTGCGTAAGAAATTTTGAATCAAAACCCCCAAATGTAAGTAATCATCCCCCCGCATAAACCAAAAACCCACCAAATCACATTTCAACAATGGTTCCATCAGACGTAAGAGGAATAGTCACAAGAGCTGAACCTCTGTAAGCCAGAAGAGGTTTTGATTCAAAATTCCTTACGCAAGCCGGGCTTCTTGGCTTCTATGGGGGTACCGCCACTGGATAAACCTTTCATTCCAAGATACACACCCGAAACCAACAAAACTTTGACTTCATTTTTCTCAGCTTTTTACTTTTGACAGTTGGAACCTTCTTACTCTCAGGTGACGATATGTAAACGGCGTAAACGGAACTAGACATATAGAAAGACCGAGGAAAGCATGACACGATCTAATCAATCGTGTCGGCCGTCGTGGCAGAGCGGAAATATCTCTGATTTTCATACCGAAGGTCCCGGGTTTGATTTCCGGCGATGTGAGTGTGATTGTCACCACTGTTTTCGGTCTGATGTAGAATTCACGTTATATTAAAATGAAGATGGATTAGCTACCTATCACATATCACGAGAATCAATATAATATTAGCTAAACACAAATTGTATTCAGTAATTGGGTGTACAAAAAAAAATCAATTATAAATCTCGGCCACCGGGGTGGCGTCATTGTTAGTTAGTGGGTTAGTTAACTAACTAACTAACTAACCATCGCGCCGTTTCCCCGGAGAGGTAGGCCGAGAAGATGGATCGCCACATTGTTCTATCCTGCCATAATTCTCGCGCCTCTTCTACATTCATACATCGTGACATGCACGCTCGTCGATTGTTCCCACTTCGAACATGGCCGCCTTTCAGTAATTGATTAATTTGGTCATGCCATGTCTTCCTTGGCCTTCCTTGACTTATTTTTCCATTCATACTACTTGTATATATATTTTTAACCACTCTTCCCTCATCCATTAGTTCCATATGTTCAAATCATCTTAGTGACGCTTTCTTAATTTTATTTATCACGCATTCATCCACTTTTCATTCCTTTCTTAATTCATCATTAGATATATAATACATTGTTTATCCGCACATTCTTCTTAGTGACCTCATTTCTACGGCATTTATCCTACTTTCATCCTTCTTCTGCCAACTCCAAGCTTCACTTCCATACAAAAGGGTCGGCACTAGAGCTTCACTGTGCACTGCCATCTTTACTTCAGTCGATATATTTATATTTGCGGTAATGACTTTGAGTGCACCATTTATTTTGTTTCCAGCTCCAACCCTTCTTCCGATATCTTTCTCCATTTTTTTAACTCTTGTAAACATGCCTTACAGGTAAACAAATTCGGCACGATCAAATAAATCAAACGTCGACGCGCGTGCATGACACGATACATGAATGTTAAGGAAGGCGGATACATATGTCAGGAAAGAAAAGTGTGGCAGTAGCCAGTGATCGTGCCACGTTCTCCTCGGTCTTCCTCTATTTTTGGTTCCATTTGCATCGTCAACATATCATTTTTTAACATTCTTTCTTCATTCATTCATTCCGTGTGTCCAAATCATCTAAATGATTCTTTCAATATTTTGTTCATAACATCATCATTCGCACCGCATTCACTTCTTATATTTTCATTCGACACTCTATCTTAAACAGAGTATCCACATATTTGTCTAAGAGATCTCATTCCTACTGCATTGATTCTACTTTTATCCTTCTTTTGCCAGTTCCATACTTTGCTTCTAAAAGATCCTTTCAATATTTTGTTCATAACATCATCTCATAATAACATAAGTGCGAACGGCAGAAATTAGGGCAAGTTACCGAATTTGTTTACCTGGAAGGCATGTTTACAAGAGTTAAAAAAATGGAGAAAGATATCGGAAAAAAGGTTGGAGCTGGAAACAAAATAAATGGTGCACTCAAAGTCATTACCGCAAATAAAAAGTAAAGATGGCAGTGCACAATGAAGTTCTAGTGCCGACCCTTTTGTATGGAAGTGAAGCTTGGAGTTGGCAGAAGAAGGATGAAAGTAGGATAAATGCCGTAGAAATGAGGTCACTACATTATTTATTTTCAAATACCATAACTTTAGACTTTAACACTTTCATCACAAGGTCATACTTATTGCATACTTCGTATATATTTATCACATATTGTTGTTCATAATAACAACGATTATCTATTAATCGATAAAAATAAACTTAAAAGTGAAAAAATGAGTTCTTTCATACCCTTCCTTTTATTCTTTATTCGCTTAATTTTACCCATTGTTGTGTGGAATTAAAAATTGGCGCCCTTTAAGAGGGCTGTTATTGTTCTGAAATGGGTCAATACAACGCGCGTTCTCACCGGGCAAAACATAATTCTTCATTCATTAAGTTAGATCCAAAGAATGGTGTAGAAAGTATATTTTAAAGTGAATGTTGACAGAGGATATTGGAATTCAATATGATTGAATTATTATTATATTATTTCACTACAATTTATAAAATTATTATTAATTGTTTCTCGAACAATGCAATACTAATGAAAATTATTGACCTGTTTTATAGAAGTTTTATTATATTTTATGGGAATTCTGTTTAAGGCATTTGATATTAAGTTCTAAGACACCACAGAAGCAAAGATGGCAGTACAAAATGGAGTTCTAGTGCCAACCCTCATGCATGGAAGTGAAGCATGGAGCTGGCAAAAGAAGGATGAAAGCAGGATAATACCGAACGATGAAAAAAGAAAGAAATGTAAGGCAGATGACTGCATCATGAATAAAATTAAAAAAGGATCCCTGAGATGGTTCGGACAAATGGAACGAATGGATGAGAAGAAATGGAACGAATGGATGAAAATGGTTTAAAAGTTGTACACAAGCAGCGTGAGTGGGAAAAGAAGCCGAGGACGATCGAGAAAAACTTGGCATGACCAAATTAACCAATTACTAAAAGGCGGCCACATCCGAAGTCGGAACAATCGACGTGCGTGCATGGTACAATGTATGAATGAAGAGGAAGCCCGAGAGGTATGCCAGGACAAGCCAGTGTGGCGATCCATCCTATCTGCCTACCCCTCCGGGAAAATGGCGTGATGGTTAGATAGTTAGTTAGTTCTAAGACATTTGATAATGCTTTAGAAAGGCTAAATATGTCATTCACATATATTATAATAAAACTTCTAGAAAATAGTCTACAGCATATGTCCCATGAGGTTGATTATGCAATGCAATATAGGGGAGTCTGGTGGCGTCCATTCTTTGAACATAACCGTACCAGTCTCTTTTTCGCTGTCTGTTCCACCTTATAATATCCTCAAACTCATATATCTCTCTTATTCTGGTGTTCCTCAGGCGATCTCTCAGTGTCTTGCCTGCTATCGTTCTCAGTGTCTTTTTCTCAGTATTTATTTAAGTATTTATTTAATAATAAAAAAATATTTGGTTTTTTGTAATGTATACAAATACTTATAGACAAATACTGGATTTTATCCATTACGGGTTGATCATTTAAGGATTAATTGTATTTGGCTAAATGGGGAATGTTGTATTACTTAATGCGATCGCTTAACCCAACCAATGACAGGTCATAAGTCTTGTAAACGCCTCGACCACCATATTCTGTTTCCAAAATAATTTGCATCTTTGTCTCTATTGAGATACAATAATGAATCCTTAAAAAATAGTTAAATAAGAAAATTCCATTCGCGTTCACGCTTTTCTCGCATTCAAAAAGAACTTTATCCAACTGACAATTCAACTTGTGACTCTCAATGTATCGATAGCACGTGTTATATCGAGAGAAGATAAAACCAGAGACACTCTCCTCTGGACCATTTGCATCTCCGGGAGTGCGCCAGTTGGAATCCTCTCGCCCTATTGGTATTCCCGGAACACGCTACAGTCAATTTGTTTTCGCTACTCCAAATGGTTGCCCCTCGGAAGTGCAGACTGAAAAATTGTTCTAGTAAGTGGAATTCGGCATCTGTATCGGACTTCATCGAGATATTTTTGAAGCAATTTATCCCCGGGCAAATAGAAACATAAATATCATTTGACTATTGTTTTTCATTGTAACATATACAACACTTTATAACAAACTAACTAACCATCACGCCGTCTCCCCGAAAGGGTAGGCAGAAAGGATAGACTCTCACACTTTACCCGATGCGGCATTCCATCTTTCTCTTTTCGCCCTGCGGGAGACGCGGTGTGATGGGTTGCGAACCTCATCGCCACCAATAGGCATCTCCCACGCACATTTCTATCGACCAACATCATATCATATAAAATACTATGATATAAAATAAAATTACAATAAATAAAATAAAATAACAAAATAAAAATATTTTTTACATAATTTTCATTTTAGATGTTGTACTTGTTAAAATAGACGATCGGGACATTTTAGTTATTTAATTTATGTTACACGCATCCACAGTTTTTTTAAATTAGCTGAAATAGGCACTTAAAACAATCTAACACCAGCAAGAACTTAAAAATAATACTGAAGAAATTATTCAAATTATAATAAGCTATGGTGAATAAACCATAGTATAAATATCAAATGATCTGACTATGAATGTGAGTAAGTCCAAGGTAATGTTTTTGAAACAATTACTGAAAGGCGGCCATGTTCGAAGAAGGAACAATCGACAAGCGTGCATGTCACGATGTGTGAATGTAGAAGAGGTGCGAGAATTATGCCAGGATAGAATAATGTGGCCATACATCTTCTCTGCCTATCTCTCCGGGGAAACGGAGTGATGGTTAGTTAGTTAGTTAGCTACTTAATCATTAGAAAATAATATATTTAAAAAATTAATATTCAGTTAAATACCACTAAGTTTTTTGGCTTCGTCCGGTTTCGGTAGCTCACTACCGTTTTCTGATGAGGACCATGGATCGATATGGTTAGCATTTGTGCCACAAAGAGCAAAAATAGATAGACAATTGTTGACTGATATCAAGGTCTGGAAGGTGTCCTACCTGGATGTACTTAGAAGAAAAAAGGACGACTTACTCCACTTGATTCTTCTTCCTCTGCCTATTCTCGTCCACTCCTAGACAAAGGCCTCTTCTATTCGCTTCCATGTCACTTTGTCCTGTGCAGACTGCATCCAGGTTATTCCGACGTGTCTGTTCAGATCATCCTTCCACCGTACCCTACATTTCTCTTTGCCGTCATTTCTCCAAGTCAGCAGTCTTCTCCACTTTTCATCTGAGATTTTGGCTACTTGACCTACCCATTGCCAATTTAGAGTCACCACCCAGTGGATGATGTCAGTGACCTGTGTTTTTTCTCTCACCGTATCGTTTCTGACTCTGTCTCATAGGCTTTTTCCTAACATGGCTCGTTCCATGGCTCTTTGGGTCGCTTGTAGTTTCTCGGCACTTTGTTTTGACAATTTAACAGTTTCAAGACCATAAGTATCAACAGGCTTACCAACAAGTACCAACTTATTAAGAGTAAAATAGAGGGTAGTCTAGAAGTCTAATTATGCAAGAATGTTTAAAGATATTTTACAGTTGCATATGCTTTTTTGTTAAAATGGTTGACATGTATTGTATAATGATTTTGCCTAAAATGTTGACTAAAAAAATGCAGAATAATTTTTATGCAGATCAACAAAATGCAATTAGTTGTTGTGTTTGAACCAAGCTTACCCCCAATTAGAGTTTTGCATAACAAAGGGGTAGTTTGATAAATTTGGCTGCATCTATCTAAGCAAATCCAAAATGGAAGCCTGGTAATTGGCATTAGTTTGACATTGTATCTGACACCTGTCATGTTGCACAAGTGATGATCAAGTACAATCAATAATAGGTTACATTCCCCTAAGATTAATTAACAGTACAATTTACGTAATAAAACATATTTGATAGTAAATTATAATCGCATAGAGGGGTAATAAACCGGGATTTGTATTTTCTTCTTTATTTTCCCTTTGTCCTGTCACACATTCGTAGTGCAAAGGGCCACAATTCGTTATATAATTTAACCCCTTACTGCATGATTATTTTTTTAATTTGTAAAAAAAATATTTAATGTGTAAATGATGAAAAAAAGACACTTATTATTTTATTTTTCAAATAATTTATTTATTCCTATATAAAATACAAAAAAACAATATCTAGGTCTTCCCCTTTTTATCCCTAGATTTTACACAATATCCATTATTTTATATAAAAGTGATCATTATATTACTTTCCTAATGAAAATGATAGTAAACCAGTTTTATATAATTATTTATAGCTTTTTACAACCAAAAAAATAACACTTTTGAATATCACGTTTGTACAGAAAATCGTAAACCGACAGTTGGAAACAGTCGAACGCACATCTAGTACAACCAGAGACATCTAGCAAGAAGTTTGACAACTAGTAACGCGGATCATAGATAAAACTTTAGTATTATTGCTAGAAGCAAGACATATTTTATTATTTAGTTGTTTTTTATGGCGAAAGATTATTTTGGATCATATATGAGCCAGTATGCGGTAAGGGCTTAAATTCTCAATAAAAAAGACCTTTCTCTGTACTTTCAAGTCTGGGTCTCCGGAGTCGGAACAAAAAATGTCATTCATGTAAAATAAATAGAATAAACTTTCAAGAATGCGGACGTTTAAATTATTAGTCATTATTTAATATGGAGTTTTATAACATTTCTTCTATATTCGCAGTAACTTTGTTTTGCAGATTCATTAGGTTTTTTAATTCTCTTTACTTTACACAACACACACTTTATTACAAAAATTATAATTTAAAAACAAACATGTTTCGGACACAGAAGCCCTTCATCAGTGATATATTCTTCTTCTACTTCTTCACTTTTGGTAGACTCAGCAACAACAAACAACAAAACCATCACGCCGTTTCCCCGCAGGGGTAGGCAGAGAGAATGGACCGCCACACTACTCTATCCTGGCACACCTCTCTAGCTTCCTCCACATTCATACATCCTGTCATACACGCACGTCGATTCTTCCAGCTTCTGACATGACCAACTTTTAATATTTGATTAATTTGGTCATGCCATGTTTTCCTCGGTCTATCTCGACTCCTTACTCCATTTACATTGTTAACGGTTACTTTTTTTAACCATTCTTTCTTCACCCATGCGCTCCATATGTCCGAACCAACGAAGCGAACCTTTCATAATTTTGTTCATAATACCTTCTTTCTCTCTACACTCCTTCCTAATATCAGCATTTGAGATTCTGTCGTACATCGTTCTACCACACATACGTCTTAGGGACCTCATCTCTACCGCATTTATTCTGCTCTCATCTTTCTTCTGCCAGTTCCATGCTTCGCTTCCATACATAAGGGTTGGAACCAGAACTCCATTGTGAACGGCCATTTTCGCTTTCATTGATAAATTCTTGTTTCCAATAACTACTTTTAAAGTTCCATTCACTTTGTTACCCGCACCAACCCTCTGTCTGTTCGGCCATCCGCTGTGAACATGCTACCTAAATACACAAATTCGCTCACCTGTTCCAAGTTCTCTTCATTTACACTTATATTACAAACTATCATTTGCTCTTCCCTTTCAAAAACTAACACCTTTGAATTTCCGACATTCATCATTAAATCGTTTGACTTGCATACCTTATACATTCTCGACACCAAGACTTGTAATTCGTCCGCACTATCCGCAACGAGAACGGCATCGTCCGCGTAAAGCAGACAGTTTACAGACAGATCACTCATCTTAGCACCAGCATTTATACGTTTAAGTTCTTTCATACACTTGTCCATAAACAGATTGAACAACCAAGGGAACATCACGCAGCCCTGCTTAACACCCTTCGTGATATCAAACCAGGGCGTGATGTCCCCATTTACCCTAACACTGGCAGTAGTGTTGAGTAACTCATACATGAGGCACTACAAATGTCCCATACACGAGCGCCAAATGTCCCATCACTACAAAAAATACGTTTGTACCAACTCTAATGCTTTGTCCCAACTCAATTCTGACACGACTCTAACACATTCTGCCGTATGTCTGTGCAAGCAACACACCAAACACATTACATTACTACATCACTACATTTCACTACTCACTACACACAATACTGTCTATACTACGATACTACATGGCACTGGTACATTCTGTGAATGGGACATTTTTGTGTTGCCTTGTTTTTTGTGACATTTGTGTTTGTGTGATGCGTGTATTGCGTCGTTGCGTGCGTCACTAAGTCAGTGTGACATTGGGCATAGTTGAAAGTTGGGATATATAGGAACATGTGTGACATGGGAAAGTATGTAATAATACTGATAATCAATGTTTCTAATAATGTGAACGCTCGCCGCAATACGGCGCGCGTTCATTTGTTTAACAATAATAATATTCACCTGTGCATTATGTACTTTACGATGTTGGAAGATGGATGATGGTCGTTTTTAAAAATTGCAGGGCTACACTCCGACATTTTATGATTTTATTGTTTATTAAAAATATATATATTTTTTAAAGGAACATAGAAGTTCCCGCCACATACCCGAGGCTGTTATAGGGCGTAGCGGCGCCCTTTTATCAGCCTCGCTCGTACACTCCCTGGGCCTGTCCCCGGTCCATCCGGGACTTACATTTAAATACGGCAACAACAAGGGGGTGCCAGACCACATTTAATCTACTCAATCTCACTTCTATGTTCCGCTGTACTTTATTGAATAAATAAATAAGCATAATATATAATACATGAACATTTGAGGAACATTATATAAAAGATAAAATATACACCACAGGAATATACAGCGGGAAGAACAGGAGAGGCAGAGGAGACAAATGCGGGATGGGAAAAAAATAATAATAATAACGTAGAGTACAGTTTTTGGCATGTAGGACAAAGGACGAGGTTTAGGAAGCATTTCATAATATTAAATAAATAAATAAAACCACTGCACAAATTATTAGTATGGCCAACAGGGAGAGGAACGAGACCCGTCACAGAAGGGCAACCTCCCTCTCCCAGCTGGAAAACAGCGCACCCTCAGAGGGTAAGAAAACTAAACTCTGGTTTCCCTTCAATACGAATATATCTTTCCCCTTACTAAAAATATAATTATGTAGGTACATGAAACAAAACCACCACCAAACAAATAAAAAAATTACCAGCACCAATGTTCTTTCAAAAAAACTAAACTGTATTTACAGCATGCCACGGATGCTACATAAATATCTATTATCCAATTCACCAAACCAAAAGATTTTCACTAGTATTATTTTCAAATAGTAGGTACGTAGGTATGTATTATAAATATACCTACATATTTTGTAAATGAATACTTTCATGTTCTATTTTAAAACAGAAACACAACTATCAACTTTAACGAAACATAAAATTACAAAATCAAGATGACTTGTACACGCCAGTTATAAAACGCAACTTAAAAATGAAATTATTTGAAAAATCATGTATCCTGGTATCCGGTCGAGGACACCTGCCAGTCACGAGTCATAACATCCCAGACGCGTGATATGCACGTGCCATGCGTGCAAGCGCACCCATTTTAGTACTCGGCGCGGATCTTTGTACATCAAAACACTGGTTTGCAAAAAAAATCTTTCTATTTATTAAGCATGATATTTTTTAGAATTGGTGTCTGAATATCAGAGATAAAGCAGAAAAATTATACACGTTAAATTTTTTTGCAAATTTAATTGCGTTTTGTAAGAAACACGATCGGTGACGTCACCAATGTCATTTCCTAAACCACATATTTAATATAATCCATTGAAAGTAATGCACAATGTACATTTAAATGCTAATTTGCTGTTAAAATAATATAAATACTTTTATAACTAAAAGTAAAATGATGTCGATAACTTGGAATCACAATACCCTAACGCAATTTGCACGTGATCCCCGTATGTCTAGCCCACCGCCGCGTACAAATATCCCATACACGAACGCCAAATGTCCCACTACAACTAAAAATACGTAGTAGTCATTCATTCGCATTACGTCACACCTCACTAAATTTGAGGCACTACATTGTAGTAAGACATTTCAGTATTTAAGCACCTCATACAAAACTCATTTTAAAATCGTGTCTTACCCAACACTAACTGGCAGTGCTCCCTTCGTAGAGAGAAGCAACCGCCCGTATCAGTTTTGTGCTCACTCCGTATTCGGACAAGATTGACCACAGTTTTTCTCTGTTCCCCTATCCCTCCTCTAAACACTGGTTAAAGAGTCTATATAACCATGCTGAAACCACCGGCCCACCGTTTTTGATAAACTCTAAGGCTACACAGTCATATCCGACAGCTTTTCCACCTTTCATACATCTTACAGCACTTACTATCTCGTTCAAATTTATTTCAGTAATTTCACTTCCGCTGTTCGTGCAACTCTCATTTGTAAAGCTCATTCTTATTGAATCTTCAGTCATTTCACTGCCATACATATCTTTATAGTACTCCATCCATCTTCCTTGTATACTTTTGAAATCAGTAATCATTCTTCCCTCACTACTTAAAATTGCTTTCGCACAACCACTTTCGGGAGGATTTCGGGCTTTTTTGACTTCCTTCCAGAACATTTTTATGTTGCTCTGGAAGTGATTCGTCATCTTAAGTCCGTCATCCTTCTTCAGTTTATCCTTTTTCGCTCTCACTCTCAACTTGACGTTCATCTTGCAAACTTTGTACGCTTCTTTCGCTCTTTGATATTTCCCGCAATCACTTTTATCCACAGACAACATATTTAACCATGCATCCTTCTTTTCTTAAACAAGATTTTTTATACAGTCATCCCACCAAGCATCTCCATTTCTCCTCCCTTGCACACATGTACCACATACCTCTTTCGCTGCTTCACATAGACTTTCTTTCAGTTTCTTCCAGGTCTCATCTATGCTTATACATTCCGATTCTCGATCACTAAGCCTATCATTCACTTTCATCATAAAACTCTCTTTTACGCCATCGTTTTGTAGTTTTTCAACTATTACTCTAGACGGGGCGGTCACTGTCTTGTTCCTCTTGGTGCGCCAGCCTGGTAGACTCAGGAGTCTGTTATTTCAGGTGGGTTCTCTTGAAACGCTGAACAGCAGCTTTCTCTACATCGTTTTGTGGGTCTTCTAGGTCGGCGTTGTCCGTTTGTCGTTCCATGGAGAGCTATGTATGGTATTGTATTTGAGCTCATTCATTCTATATGTTGATGCCAGTATCGCCGTCTTTGACGTCCCCATCTGACCACATCTTCGACCTCGCAGATTTCTTAGTTATATATAATAAATAAAATATTACAAATATTAATTTGGAATATAAATTAATTAAACACAAATGTCCGGATCATCCAACTGACGACAAGTGCACTATTAAATTATTTTTGTTTTGTTATTTTATTTTATATCATTGTATTTTATATATTTTGTTAAAGATTTATTTTGTAGATGTTAGAAATCGAAGTGTGCGCGGGAGATGCCTATTGGTGATGAAATTCGCAACCCATCACACCGCGTCTCTTGCGGGGGCGAAAAGAGAAGGATGGAGTGCTGCATCGGTTAAAGTGTGGCAGTCCATTATTTCTAACAGTGCAGTGGTTTTATTTAATATATATTAATTTAATATTATGAAATGCATCCTTAACCTCGTCCTTTGTCCTACATGCCAAAAACTGTACTCCACATTTTTTTTTCCATCCCGCATTTGTCTCATCTGCCTCTCCTGTTCTTCCCGCTGTATATTTCTGTGGTGTGTCATTCTTTTTATCTTTTTTATATAATGTTTCTAAAATGTTCATATATTATTTATTATGCTTATTTATTCAATAAAGTACAGCGGAGCATAGAAGTAAAATGGGGTAGATTAAATGTGGTCTGGCACCGCCTTGCTGTTGCCGTCTTTAAATATAAGTCCCGGATGGACCGGGTACAGGCCCAGGGAGTGTATGAGCGAGGCTGACAAAAGGGCGCCGCTACGCCCTATAACAGCCTCGGGTATGTGGCGGGAACTTATATGTACCTTAAAAAAAAGTCCATTCTTTCTGCCTACCTTTTCGGGGAGATAGCGTGATGGTTAGTTAGTTAGTTAGTTTAGTTACAAATATTAAAAAAAAATACATGAATGTGGTCAGTTTTGTCAGATATTAAAAATCATATATCACCGATTAATTTTTGTTATAAAGTGTGATGTTTACAAAGTAAAAAAGAAACATTTTATACCATTGTTTAAGAAACAATAAATCAGCTGTTAGTGTAACAGTAATTTGTTTTTTAAGGCACGAAAAGCTAAGCAAAAATTAATTCAGACTTGTGATAATATTTGTTAAGAGCCAATGATGCAAAGTCAAGTGGTTATTTTATTTATTCTGGGCAGTAAATACGGCTACTGAAATGGCAAATTTTGTTTATTGCTCTTGTTCAAATGAAAAACAAAAATAATTGAATGTCCTTAATTTGCATTCCGCCAAAATACACGTTGACAAAATAGCGGGATTCAAAAATGGAGAATTCCATCCCGGGGGTACCTACCTTTAAAATAAATTATTTTGGATGCTTTGTACTCCCGTTCAACCCCTACACCATTAAAGGGGACATTAACACAATAAAGAATATTATACAATTTTAAAATAACAATACCAGAATTTATTTTTGCGTAGATGAACGAAATATCAGTGGCGTCCCTGATACAAATGAAATATATCTGAAACCAAAGTAAAATAAATATTTTCAGATATAAATAAATATTTCCATTCTTATGAAAAAAAAAAGATTTTTTTTTTATGAAGCAATTTATTTGAATAAATTAAATAAATGTAAATATTTTCAAGATAACTAAAAGATTTTATTAAAATCTCTTGATGGAAGTTCATTTTAAATAATAATTTAATTAAACGATGTTTTTTTAACTACTTCCACTTTTGGCTTCATTTCGACAGCGACCTGTTTCGCCAGGCTCGCTGGCATCGACAGACTGGACCAGTCGAATAGAGACGAAGATGTAAATTGTTTTTTAAAAACATAATATGGTAGTCGAGGCGTTTAGAGGACTTATGACCTGTCATTGGTTGGGTTAAGCGATCGTTTTATGTTAACAACATTCCCCATTCCGCCCTTCTTACGACCACCACGTCTGAGAATTTTTTTGAAAGTTGTATATATGCTTCTATGTTAAGAAACACTTCACATTTTTAGGTCAATCTACACTATCGCATCTATTAAGATTAGTTGTAAACATTAAGCAAAAAAATTCTGTTAATGCTACGCAATTATTATACATTGCTAGACAACGCCTGGAGATCCAATCTCCAATTTTTATGCTTTTAACTTGGACCAGTTTTTATACAATTTGTTTTTTAATGTATACAAATATTTGTAGACAAATACTGGATTTTACCCATTGCGGGTTAATCATTCATACTACCATATTCTGTTTCCAAAAACGAATTTACAACTTCATCTCTATTGAGATACAATTAATCCTTAACCCTTAACGTACCGTGTTCAAAACAAAACGCTCGCTCCCATGTGGTAAGTTCAGTTTACCGCTAACTTTATCTAAATATCAAGCATATGACTAGATGAATCAAAATTTAATTTATGTCATCTTGTAGGGAATTTCATTAGGAATAGATCGATATCTATAACAAACATGGATTATTTGAAAAACATATCATTATTAATTTTTTTCTGGAACCATGCGATTTCTGATATGTAATGCGTCACAGCATACGGGCGACTGGACATCGGGGCGAGCGCGCAGACAACTTGTCTGCGCGCCGCGGCCGGCGGGGTGAGGATAAAGGCACCTAGGCAAAATGTATTGTACGTTCAAGACAACGAGTACGTATTAATATTTGTCCCTTTTGGTAAAGTGTTAATATTTTCACAGTTCTGATATTATTAAGTTGCATCCTGCGTTTCCGTCCACAGTGGTATTATTACGTACATATTGAAAAGGTCAAAGATATAATTTATTATACGTTCAAAACAGCGAGTAAGTATTTGTCACTTTTGATAAAGTCATAAATATTAGCAAAAAAAATTCTACCTTAACACGAATGAAGGTGAGGGCAGTCTTAGAAAATATTTTTTTTTGGGATGAAGGAAGTAATTTTTTGCTTTTTTTTTATTACGAAATATTGAAAACACTTCAATGGAGGATTATAATTTTTTTTATAATATTAGGGTCCATTTGTTTTTTTAAGAAAATCAACTTTAAATTGGCAGTGGAAACTCAATTTACCACATGGCAACGCGACGGTTAAAGATGATTAACCCGCAATGGGTAAAATCCAGTATTTGTCTACAATTTAACGGTTGAACAATAATTTTTTATTGATTCTGATTTTGAAAATTTGGTTTGGTTCATATGATGCTCCCGTCAATTTGGAGATATTTCGTGTATAAGTGAATTGTTTTGGTCAATTTGATTATCGCCGCTCTTTATGAAAGTTATTTGTGACAAAAATACGTTTTTACTGTTTTGGTGTTAAAATTATATAAGTTTTTTCGTTTATAAAAAGAATTTTGACAGGTGTAAAAATAAAATTTTCATTTGTTCCAATGTCAATTTGAATAAATTCTTCAATGATATTTTTAAGTTCTTGCTTGTGTTGGATTGTTTTGAGTGCCTAATTACAGTAAATTAAAAAAAACAGTGGATAACGTGGAATAAAAATTAAATAAACACAAATGTCCGGATCGTTCAGCTGACGACAAGTGCACCACCTAAAATAACAATATGTGCTAAATTATAATATACTTCTTTGCTATTTTATTTTATATCATTGTATTTCAGATAATTTGTTTTAGATTTATTATGTAGACGTTGAACGATCGAAGTGTGCGCGGGAGATGCCTTTTGGTGGCGATGAGGTTCGCAACCCATCACACCTCGTCTCTCGCGATGGCGAAAAGAGAAGGATGGAGTGCCGCATCGATTAAAGTGTGGCAGTCCATTCTTTCTGCCTACCCTTTCGGGGAGACGGCGTGATGGTTAGTCAGTCAGTCAACAATAATTTTAGTGAGGGTAACTATCGCATTGTAAACTAAGTGTGCATGCTTCCTGTCATTTTTTTCTATTTGTAACCAGAAAACCGACCCTTTTAGCAACCTTTTTAGTCACGCATGAGGCGTGCCTGTCAAATTTCAATATATTTTCAAAAATTATTCCCAAATATTTTACTCAGAATATATTTAACATTTTTAAATGTATTATTCAGATAAATAGATTCAGTATTCTGATTATGAAAATTTGGTTTGGTTCATGTAGTGCTCCCGTAAATTATGAGATGCTTCGTGTATATGTGAATTATTTTGTTCAATTCGATTATTGCCGCACTTTATAATAATTAATTGTGACACGTAATACGTTTGTACTATTTTGATGTTAAAATTATGTAAGTTTTTTCGTTTATATAAAGAAATTTGACAGGTGTTAAAATAAAATTTTTATTTGTTCCAATGACAATTTGAATAATTTTTTCAAAAATATTTTAAAATTCTTGCTGGTATTAAATTTTTAAAGTGCCTTATTAGAGTTATTTAAAAGAACTGTGGATACGTGAAATATTCACATATTATATTTTCATTCGACACTCTACCATACACAGAGTATCCGCACATTCATCTAAGATGCTAAGTAGAATTACTTTCATCCATTTTTTGCCAGTTCCATGCTTCGCTTCCATACGTAAGGGTCGGTAGAAGAACACCATTGTTCACTGCAATTTTAGCTTTTTTGGATAGGTTTCTGTTTGCGATGACAACTTTAGGTGCACCATTCACTTTGTTGCCTGCTCCATCCCTTCTTTCAATATCCCTCTCCACACGAATATATCTACTTGCTCCAAATTTCCACCATTCACGCTAACAATGCAGAATGTCATGATTTCTTCTTTTCCAAAAATCATTACCTCGGACTTATAAACATTCATCATCAGATAATTTCGCGTGCCTACCGCATACATACTATTCACCAGGACTTGTAGTTCATGCTCGTTGTCTGCAAGTAGGACAGCGTCATCCGCATACAAGAGACAGCTTACTGATACTTCGCTCATTTCGGCACCTGCATCCAACCCTTTTAGCTCTTTCAATACCACAAGACTTTGTTAAATCGACTTCAAAGAATTAAAAGCTATGGATGTGACGCTAAGTGGTAAAAATGCCTATCTGTAACGAGTGACCTAAGTTGGCAAGTATGATAACAACGTATTAAGTTGATAAGTTTGATTGCTAAGTAATCATGAAATTCTTACCGAAGAGCATTGCATCTCAGTCTGGAAAGAAAATAGTTTGAATGCTGAATGCATTCTCCAATGTATAAGGAGCCGTATTGTTCACCGCTGCACATCGCCGCTGAAAGATTATCGCGCATGTCTTCGGCAATCCTCGGTCTCTCATATTTGAAACGTCTCATATTTAATGAAATAGACAAAATTATCTCCAGAATCTTCGAGCAAAGCGAGAACCGGCTACAGGATGCTCAAATTATTTTAAGTAAAGTAAATCTTCAAATTTTAAAAATTAAAAACTAACTAACTACAACATTTTGAATGTATGTACTCGTATATAAATTGGAGTGACATCTCCAGGGGCTCATCTCCATCTAGCAGTACGTTAATGGCGGTAGCCTTTCACATTGCGTTATAAAAAGATCTTCTACCCAATGCTTAAATCTATTTTTCATAGATGGCGCTAGTGTGTAGATCGAAACTAACATTTGAATTGTGATGTTATGTGGTGCATATTAACATATATACAACTTCTAAAAAATTTTCAGACATGGTGGTCGTAGAAGGGTAGAATGGGAAATGTTGTATTACATAAAGGTTCTCCTTTAACATGACGAAATATATCATTCCCATTAAATATTGGGAAACAGACGTTTTTCTTGTTATTAATTACGTACATAATTTGTTTTAACACATTTTTTTTGTTTTAGAAATAATTTTTAAAATATGTATTCAACGCTGATTTTTATATTACCATAACTATATTTGTAGTATTATGTTAAATTTTTATTAACTTTAAATTTTATTTCAAGAAAAAAATTATCTAATTTTGTAATAGCTTCTGTATTTTGGAGTTTCATTATATTTTCAGGGAGTGGAAATGGTTTATTAACCCTTAACGTACCGTGTTCAAAACAAAACGCTCGCTCCCATGTGGTCATTCAGTTTACCGCTAACTTTATCTAAATATCAAGCATATGACTCGATGAATCAAAATTTAATTTATGTCATCTTGTAGGGAATTTCATTAGAATAGATCGATATCTATAACATACATGGATTATTTGAAAAACATATCATTATTAATTTTTTTCTGGAACCATGCGATTTCTGATATGGAATGCGTCACAGCATATGAGCGACTGACACCAAGTATGAACTTGTCTCGCTCCGCCGCGCCGCGCCGCGGCCGCGCCGCTATAATTTTACGTATGATAAAGGCACCTAGGCAAAATGTATAGTACGTTCAAGACAACGAGTACGTATTAATATTTGTCCCTTTTGGTAAAGTGTTAATATTTTCACAGTTCTGATATTATTAAGTTGCGTGCTGCGTTTCCGTCCACAGTCGGTATTATTACGTACCTATGAGAAAAGGCCAAACATATAATTTATAATACGTTCAAAACAGCGAGTAAGTATTTGTCACTTTTGATAAAGTTGTAAATATTAGCAAAACAAATTCTACCTTAACACGAATGAAGGTGAGGGCAGTCTTAGAAAATATTTTTTTTTGGGATGAAGGAAGTAATTTTTTGCTTTTTTTTTTATTACGAAATATTGAGAACACTTCAATGGAGGATTACAATTTTTTTTATAATATTAGGGTCCATAGGTTTTAAGAAAATCAACTTTAAATTGGCAGTGGAAACTCAATTGACCACATGGCAACGCGACGGTTAATTACTTACATAATTTGTTTTACCAATTTTTTTGTTTTAGAAATAATTTTTAAAATATGTTTTCAACGCTGATTTTTATATTACCATAACTATATTTGTAGTATTATGTTAAATTTTTATTAACTTTAAATTTTATTTCAAGAAAAAAATTATCTAAGCTTCTGTATTTTGGAGTTTCATTATATTTTCAGGGAGTGGAAATGGTTTATTAAGGGATCTAATATTATAATAGCATGATTGGTGTTTGTACTCATCATGATTGGTGTATGTAGGTATCAAATACTAGGGCATAGATCACTCATGCCAAACGGATCTCTATAATGAAGTTCGCGAGCAAACCACCAAAGCGGCTGCAATATCTGGATGCTTGAAAGATTTTGTGTGGAAAAACAAGCATATGTGAGTAGGAAGCAAAGTGCGAATATATAAGACATGTGTCAGACCCATTATGACTAATGGTATAGAATCGAGGGCTGACACAAATAGAACCAAAGCACTATTGCGAACCGCCGAAATGAAGACACTCCGCGCTATTCTGGGCAAACACTGAGGGACAGAATCAGAAACGCGGTAATACGTGAGACCTGCGATACCGAAGATGTTGTCAGGTGGGGCAGGAAAAGATGACGCTCCCGGCGCGACCACGTAGAACGAATGAGCGATGATAGACTCCCCCAAGCAGCCGCAAACAACGTGCCAATGGGAACTCGCCAACCCGGAAGACCTGCGAAGAGATGGCGAGACAGTTGGAGTTCTGTGTCCCAGGAGACCTCGACGCCATAAAAACAGATCCACAGATCTATTAAAAGAGGAAGAAGAAGAAGAAGATTGGTGTATGTCTTGCTGGAATGATTACTTCAATTAAATATTCAGAAAAGTCATATTGTATAGCTTAAGTAGCGAAACCTGCAACTCAAATTCATTAGCGTCTACTAGTAGTCTACACAATCTCTTGACCCAGATGTAGAGATAAAATGCAGAATTGAGGCAGCAAGAGCTACGTTTAATAAAATAAAATCACTCTTCTGCAATGATAACGTAAACTTGAAACTCCGCCAGAGAATGATCAAATGCTATGTGTGGTCTGTTTTATTGTACGGATGTGAAACTTGGACCCTGAAAGTTAACTCAATGAACAGACTGGAAGCATTTGAAATGTGGCTTCATCGCCGAATGCTCAGAATTCCCTGGACAGACATGGTTACCAATACCGAAGTCCTGAGGCGAGCTAGAGTTGACAGGGAATTGTTATCAACTATCAAGGTTTGAAAGATCTCATATCTGGGTCATATACTGCGTGGGGAAAAGTACCACCTTCTCCAACTGATATTGGAGGGAAAAATTGAGGGACGCCGAGGGCCCGGAAGGAGACAAATGTCCTGGCTGCGAAACGTGAGGGAGTGGACCGGCATCCGAAGTGTTGAGGAGCTGTTCCGAGCGGCGCAGGACAGGGACAGGTTCGCCGAGGTGATCGCCAACGTTGGGGGGACCCGACAGGGCACTTGAAGAAGAAGAAGTTGTTTTTAGATCCCGCCAATCCTCGCAAAGTGACCACTGATGTGAATGTGAAGCGCCAGATAATCGAACCTACCCAGCTAAGGGAAGGTGAAGCCTACAATGAAAAACCCAACAGAGAAGGCAATTGGAAACAATTCTGTTTTTTTTTTCAGAAAATCACTTAGGAGGGGAACAAATGGGAATCTGTGGAAGTAACTGCGATGTCACAACTTTTAGTTCCGGGCAGAGCTTCTATAGACAGATGAAAAATCTTCCTTCTGTATCATCTTTAGTAAAAGTGAGTATCTCATCTCGTTTAGATTTTGTATCACTTGAAGATCAAACCAGGAAACATAAAATCTAGTTTTTATATTAGATTATGGGAATGACATTTTCAAACGTGATTTAGACGTTTGGTAATGCCTTAGAAAGGCAATGCTTGTAACCCTCATAAACAGACGTTTTTCATTCGTATTAGCTAATTATTATTATTTTTTTAATGTTAATTTCTTTGTAAACAGCACTAATTTTATTAAATATCAAAATTAAAATACAAACATGTTTTGGATACAGAAGTTCTTCATTAATGTTTTTATGTTTCTGTATATACAATACAAAATAAATATTAAATATTTTTTTTTATAAATCTGCTCAGTTTTAAAAGATATTAAAATGTATTTTTCGAACTTTGATATATTTTTTATAACAAATATTTTGAAGCGAGAGAAGTTTGTCAGGACATAACAGTGTGGCGTTCCATTCTTTCTGCCTACCCCTCCGGAGAGACGGCGTGATGGTTAGTTAGTTATGAATTTATACCAATAATTTCAATTAATATTTTAAAGTAAAGTCAGTTTCACCCTGTGGACACAAAGCAGTATATGAAGAATGTGTACAGATTGAAGTTCCCCAAAACCCCATCTGCTGCAGTCGGTGGAATGGTCTCAGGAATTCCCACAGATTTGTGGAATGCTCCAAACGGATTGCCCGAGGGGGAGGGCGAAGGGTGAGACGGGGCTGTGGAATGGGGTTGACTTGAGATCGAAGCGTAAGACGGAATCGAGTTATTGACTGAAGATTGAATAAGGGATGAATTGTTTATTGAACAAGTGTCGAACATCTGCCGGGTACAATATAATAATCTATCTACAATTCTATCCTCATTTTCAGCTTTGGTGTTTTGATCATGCATTGTTTTTCTAACTAACTAACTAAATTACTAACAAACAGACCATCACTTCATTTCTCAGGAGGGGTAGGCAGAGAAGATGGATCGCCATATTGTTGTGTCCTGAATTACCTCTCGAGGTTCTTCTACATTCATTTATTAACCTGAGGGAGGCGCTGTCTCTGTTTTTGTTATAATTGTAAGTTCGTCATATTACAAAGTGAATGGAGCTTTAAAAATTGTTATTGGAAATAAGAATTTATCAATGAAAGCGAAAACATCCGTTCACAATGGAGTTCTGGTCCCAACCCTAATGTATGGAAGCAAAGCATGGAACTGGCAGAAGAAGGATGAAAGCAGAATAAATGCGGTAGAGATGAGGTCCCTAAGACATATGTGTGGTAGAACGATATACGACAAAATTCCAAATGCTAATATAGAGCGGAAGAAGGTATTATTAACAAAATTATGAAAGGATCGCTGCGTTGATTCGGACATAGTATGTCAGGACAGAGCAGTGTGGCGGTCCATTCTTTCTGCCTACCCGTCCGGGGAGACGGCGTGATGGTTAGTTAGTTATTTAGTTAGGGTAGCAATTAGAACTCTTTTATGTATTGTTATGTCTCTCTATTCATTCCTTATCACATTTCGTATGTAAGCGTATGTTTGTAACAGAACTTGAAATCGAAAATATCAAAAATACCGATCAATTTGAAACTAAAAGTCTACGAAGCCTGAGTTCTGCCAGTTGCTACTTATGGTCTTAAAACTGTTACATTGTCCAAACAATGTGCCAAAAAACTACGAGTGACCCAAAGAGCCATGGATAAAGCCATGTTAGGAATAACCCTAAGAGAGACAGAGTCAGAAACGATACGGTGAGAGAAAAAACAAAGGTCACTGACATCATCCACCGGGTGGCAACTCTAAAATATCAATGGGCAGGTCACGTAGCCAGATGCTCAGATAAAAAGTGGACAAGAAGACTGCTGAGACCGTGGACGGCAAAGAGCAACTACGGTGGAAGAATAATCTGAACAGACACGTCGAAATAACTTGGATGCAGTCTGCACAGGAGAGAGTGCCATTGAAGCGAATGGAGGAGGCCTTTGTTCAGGAGTGGACGGGAATAGGCTGGAAAAGAAGATAATGAAGATGAAATGCCAATAGATAGATACAGACTATAGCAGGAAAGACTCTACGAAATAGAGCGATGAACACGGCTATCCGTGAAATCTGCAAGGTGGGAGATATTGTGAGATGGGGTAGACAACGCAGAAGGAATGACACTGAATTGCGCACGTGCAGAGGATGGATCTCTTCAGAAACTTATACGTTGTGATGCATCAGATTCCTGTTGGCAACCGTCTTCCTGGAAGACAACCAAAAATATGGAGAGATATCTGCGAGTCAACTTCTCAAGAGAAGCCAGCCCGACCATTGGAACAGAGCAAGAGTCTAAAAGAAGAAGAAAAAGAAGTATTGATTTAATGAGTTTAAAGCTTAGGAAAACATTTTATAAAATTCTGCAGATTTAAACGTTTTAGTTATAATTTCTTTAGAGACAGTTTGTGAATAACAAGCTTAAAGAAAGCTCGGGACGTCGCAAGGTAATTCTGAGATAAGAATTTTTGTTGTCACAAAACGAGAAAGTTATAATGAGCTTATCAGAGCTAAAACAAAGCTCCATTTATCTTCGAGGGTCGCTGCACTCCGCCTTCATTAGGGCTGACAAGTGCAGGCCTGAATTTCAGAAGCTTTTAGCTGTGAAGCTCGACGCCGGCGTCCGGGCGCCTAATGACCGACGACTGCGGCGGATTATTTTAGCAATAAGTAATATTCTATATATTTTCATTTACCTTACTTTCAACTATGCAAAATATATTAACGTTACGTATTTTAATATAAACTTACTAACTAACCATCACGCTGTTTTTCTGGAGGGGTAGGCAGAGAGGTTAGACTGCCATACTGTTCTGTTCTGGCATTCATACATCTTAACATGCACGCTCTTAGATTTTTCTGACTTCGAATGTGACCGCCTTTCAATATTTGATGAATTTGTCATGTCATGCTTGCCTTGGTCTTCCACGGCTTCTTTTTCCACTCACACTGCTTGTATACAACATTTTAACCATTCTTTTATCGTCTATTCGTTCCATATATCCTAATCATCTTAGGGATCATTTTTTAATTTTACTTATGATTCAATCCTCTGCCATTTCTTCATTATTTCTTCATTTGGTATTCTATCATACATCGTTTTCTTTCACATTCTTTTAAGTGATCTAATTTCTACGACATTTATCCTACTTTCATCCTTTTTATATATATATTATTACATTTAATTAATTTATTTTTGAACCATGATGTTAAAATCTACATAAAGTATTCATCTTAAATTTTTTGTTAAGGTCTTGTGGTTTTTAAGATAATAATAATTTAATTATGTTAAAGCAATACTAGAAAATCTAATAAATAAGACTATTTTCATTCCACTTTTTTTACTTACTAACTAACTAACTAACAATCACTCCGTCTCTCCGAAGGGGTAGGCAGAAAGAATGGACTGCCACGCTTTTCTTTCCTGACATATTTCTCTCGCTTCTTAAACATTCATACATCGTGTCATGCACGCGCGTCGATTTCTCTGACTCCTCACATGGCCGATATTCAATATTTGATTTATTTGATCGTGCCACGTTTTCCTCGGTCTCCCTCTATTTCTGGTTCCATTTACATCATTAAAATGTAATTTTTTAACTCTTCTTTCTTCATTAATTCTTTCCATATGACTTAACCATCTGAATGATACTTTCATTATTTTATTCATCACCATTTGCACCGCATTCACTTCTTATATTTTCATTCGACACTCTATCATACACAGAGTATTCACACATTCGTCTAAGAGATCTCATTTCTACTGCATTTATTCTACTTTCATCCTTCTTTTGCCAGTTCCATGCTTCGCTTCCATGCATAAGGGTCGGTAGAGGAATACCATTTTTTTATAGAATAATAAAAATAATAACAATATATATCAGATATGACATCTTCCTATATATAACTGAGTTATAAATTTACACCTGAGGATGTAAGCGGTCACCTGCAAAACACGTTGTAATTAATAACTTTATTCTATAAAATATGTAAATAAAAGTTGAATTACAACAGTGTTATTACACAAATGTCACAATTAATAAACTGTATTACAAATAACATTAGAATTCTATAGTTTTATTGCGTTAAACGTTAATAAAGTGAAACATTAAAAGAGCCAAATAAAATATACGCATTGAGGAAAAAATATAATAAAAAAATATAAAAATATAATAGGAAAAAATATGTAATTTTTGTGTATAAATTTGCTTACGACTTGAATAAAAACAGTGTTATTAATTGTATCACAAATTACAAAAGAATTCCATAAATTTAACGCGTTAACCTTCAATAAAGCGAAACTTCAAAAGAGCTAAATTAAATATGTTTAAATAATTATATAAATAAAACAACATTGTATTTAACCACGGTAGGGTTATTATATTGATGCCAACTAGTTTCCCTTGGACCCAAGCTTCATCAGGGCAGTATAATAACTAAACAAACATAACTATTGTTCCCCTCCTAATTTGCATTTCTTAGAATATTGCTATTTCAAAGGTAAACATTTGTTCCAATTATCCCTTTCCTTCTCGCACCTCCTACTCTGATTTCACTGTTCGTTATTATATGTACACCTAAGAATTTTATGTTTGTTTAGTTATTATACTGCCCTGATGAAGCTTGGGTCCAAGCGAAACTAGTTGGCATCAATATAATAACCCTACTGTGGTTAAATACAATGTTGTTTTATTTATATAATTATTTTAAATGTCTATCCACAAATTGACTTCTTTATATGAAGAATTAAATATTTTTATTATTTTTTCATATATAACAACACCTGATAATGCCAACATCGGCTGGTTAAACGGCTGTCGCGAAAAATAAATGTGATAGATACCATAACAGTGTTTTAAATTTTAACAGTAAATAATGTTCTGTATCAAACACGTAGTGTTTCGGCCGAAACAAATACATTCTTAAAGTGAGTTTTTTGGGAACACTATAAACTGAATCATTGCTTCGTATTCTGATCACATTAGCCCTTAAACGTTTTTTCGCTCGAAGGGCGAGAAAACATTTCCCGTAGCGATTTTAACCGGGGCTTCGTCCCCTGGCGCCGCGACGCCGTAGTTGGCTTCGGCTTTGGCGTCGGGATCGTCGAGTGGCTACTCGTCTCTTCACTACGACCGTATGTACTTTAACACAGCCACCGTACATACTTGCTCCTCAATACACCAGCTCGGCTTTAAGTACAGGGTGACTCAAGAGTAGGTTTTACTAGTAAATAATTGACTTATTTTAATAATATGTTTAATAAATGTCTAGTAGAATAAATGCAGTAGAAATGAGATCTTTTAAACGAATGTGTGGATAGAGTGTCGAATGAAAGTATAATAAATGAATGCGGTGCGAAGGGAACTGTTATGAACAAACTAATGAAAGGATCATTAAGAAGGTCTGGAAACACTGAAATAATGACTGGTAAAAAATAATATATTAAAGATGTAAATGGAACTAGGAATAGAGTAAGACCGAAGAAAACGTGGCATGGTCATATAAATCAAATATTGAATGTCGGCCACGTGAGGAGTGAGTTTCTTTCCTGACATATTTCTCTCGCTTCCTTAACATTAATACATCGTGTCATGTACGCGCGTTCCTTTATCTTGTTGACGAGTCCGGTGAAAGATTGGGGCTAACAATAAATGTCAGCAAAACCAAATGGATGACATTCGGACGGCTTGACTACAGTGGATCTGTATTGCATTTGAACGGCCGTAACGTTGGAAGGGTGGAAAAATTTAAATACCTCAGCAGCATACTAACGCAATCTCTTGACCCAGATGTAGATATAAAATGCAGAATTGAGGCAGCAAGAGCTTCGTTCAATAAAATGAAATCACTCTTCTGCAATGATAACGTAAACTTGAAACTTCGCCAGAGAATGATCAAATGCTATGTGTGGTCTGTTTTATTGTACAAGTGTGAAACTTGGACCCTGAAAGTTAACTCAATGAACAGACTGGAAGCACTTGAAATGTGGCTCCATCGCCGAATGCTCAGAGTTCCCTGGACAGACATGGTTACCAATACCGAAGTCCTGAGGTGAGCTAGAGTTGACAGGGAATTGTTATCAACTATCAAGGTTCGAAAGATCTCATATCTGGGTCATATACTGCGTGGGGATAAGTACCACCTTCTCCAACTGATATTGGAGGGAAAAATTGAGGGACGCCGAGGGCCCGGAAGGAGACAAATGTCCTGGCTGCGAAACGTGAGGGAGTGGACCGGCATCCGAAGTGTTAAGGAGCTGTTCCGAGCGGCGCAGGACAGTTGGAGGGACCCGACAGGGCACTTGAAGAAGAAGATGCTCGCGCGACGATTTCTCTGACTCTTCACGTGGCCGACATTCAATATTTGATTTATTTGATCGTATCACGTTTTCCTTGGGTCTTCCTCTATTTCTAGTTAGTAAATTATGTGTTAATTTTGATTCATGTTTTTTTTGTTTCAATCCTAGATATTGGTTTTAAACAATGTCTACTAACATCTTTGTTGGTTTTTGGAATGCCACCTGGGCCCTTTAAATGTAGTAATTTCCCGTTGTTTTTCACATTTTTGTGTTAAAACACGTAATTTGAACCCAATTACTCTATAACTTTTTTATCTCTCATATCTCATGAAATGTAATAGGTAGTTATTCTAACTCTACCACACCAAAGACATAATTTTTTGCACACCGTCGTCGCCGGGACTTGAACTCGGGACCTTCGGTAAAGCAGTCATAGATATTGCAATTTTACTGAGAAGGCCGTCTTCTTATTGAAAATTATCTAAAATAATAATAATAATAATTATGGTTATTTTAAATAAACATATATTTACATCTTCTTCTTATTCTGTCTTTCAGTAATTAAAAAAAAACAGGTGTTTTATTCTTCTTCTTCTTCAAGTGACCTGTCGGGTCCCCCCAACGTTGGCGATCACCTTGGCGAACCTGTCCCTGTCCTGCGCCGCTTGGAACAGCTCCTCCACACTTCGGATGCTGGTCCACTCCCTCACGTTTCGCAGCCAGGACATTTGTCTCCTTCCGGGCCCTCGGCGTGCCTCAACTTTCCCCTCCAATATCAGTTGGAGAAGGTGGTACTTTTCCATTGATAACTATGACAACTTTAAGTGCAACATTCACTAAATAATTAATGAGAAAAATATTTGTATCTTTTTGAGTCATCCGTTACTGTGGTATTACTGCACAACACTTTATAGTGGGTTCTAATCCAGAACGTGACCCAAGCAAATTCAATTTTCCCCTCGCTCCACGGGGCACGAGGGCCAAGCTCTTGATGCAACACGCTGCAGTGCGCGTTAAGGGCGCACTGGCCCATCGGGTTGAATAAACTGTCCAAAATACGTGTCACTTATGAAATGCGTTTAAGAGACCTATTTTAGTGATCTCAAATATAAAAAGAGGATCCCCCTTTTTAGAGGATTTTAAAATATATCAATGAAAGCGATAACACACAGTGACCTAATGGTAACATACATATGAGGGTATTAGTTGCAAACCTGGCAAACTCCATGTTTTGAGTAAATCGCAAAAAACTGATACGCTAATAAAATGCGCTTTTTTACGATATTTATTTTTTTCATCTCAACCAGTTAGTATTTTAAAAATAATCAGCCATGTAATAATCATCATTATGTTGATAATTAAAGTAAAATAATGAATTTCATTTTGGAGTTTGCCAGCTTTGCAACACTCGAGTGGAGGTTGCCATGTTTGCAACAAACCCTATATTTTAATAGCAAAATTCTTCAGAATGAAGTTGAATTTGAAACTGAAAATCAATAAAAATTGTGTGCAAATGTATTATGAATAAGACCCAATTCATATCTCACTTTTGATTGTTGGTGGAAATTTGCCGGGTTTGCAAATAATATCCTTATATAATGTAATCAAATGATTTTTCTGAAATCTCTAGATGAGTGTTCATTTTAAATAATAATAAAATAAAACGATGTTTTTTAACTACTTTCACATTTATCTTTATTTCGAAAGCGACCGGTTTCGCCAGGCTCGCTGGCATCGACAGACTGGTGACACTATTGTAAACTTAGTCCTATATTAACATACAGATCAGGAGTGGTAAACATGATTCTATACAAAAATAATCTTCATAATTATTGAAGACTATTTTTGTACAGAATCATGTTTACCACCCCTGATCTGTATGTATATAAAGGACTAAATTTACAATAGTGTGACCAGTCTGTCGATGCCCGCAAGCCTAGCGAAACCGGACGCTTTCGGAATAAAGATAAATGTGAAAGTAGTTAAAAAACATCGTTTTATTTAATTATTATACATAGAATGATTATTGTTATATATGGGAATTTGTGTATTAACCCTTAACGTACCGTGTTCAAAACAAAACGCTCGCTCCCATGTGGTAAATTCAGTTTACCACTAACTTTATCTAAATATCAAGCATATGACTCGATGAATCAAAATTTAATTTATGTCATCTTGTAGGGAATTTCATAAGGAATAGATCGATATCTATAAGATACATGGATTATTTGAAAAACATATCGTTATTAATTTTTTTCTGGAACCATGCGATTTCTGATATGGAATGCGTCACAGCATCGAGCAACTGACACCAAGTATAAACTTGTCTCGCTCCGCCGCGCCGCGCCGCGGCCGGCGGGGCGAGACTTTACGAGATTTTACGTATGATAAAGGCACCTAGGCAAAATGTATAGTACGTTCAAGACAACGAGTACGTATTAATATTTGTCCCTTTTGGTAAAGTGTTAATATTTTCACAGTTCTGATATTATTAAGTTGCGTGCTGCGTTTCCGTCCACAGTCGGTATTATTACGTACCTATGAAAAAAGGCCAAACACATAATTTATAATACGTTCAAAACAGCGAGTAAGTATTTGTCACTTTTGATAAAGTTGTAAATATTAGCAAAACAAATTCTACCTTAACACGAATGAAGGTGAGGGCAGTCTTAGAAAATATATTTTTTTGGGATGAAGGAAGTAATTTTTTGCTTTTTTTTATTACGAAATATTGAGAACACTTCAATGCAGGATTACAATTTTTTTTATAATATTAGGGTCCATAGGTTTTAAGAAAATCAACTTTAAATTGGCAGTGGAAACTCAATTGACCACATGGCAACGCGACGGTTAAGGTAGCATGTTCACAGCGGATGGCCGTAAGGACAGTGATGTTGAAAAAAGGGTTGGTGCGGGTAACAAAGTGAATAGAGCTTTAAAAATAGTTATTGGAAACAGGAATTTATCGATGAAAGCGAAAATGACTTTTCACAATGGAGTTCTGGACCCAACCCTTGTGTATAGAAGCGAAGCATGGAACTGGTAGAAGAAATATGAAAGCAGAATAAATGCGGTAGAGATGATGTCCCTGAGACGTATGTGTGGTAGAATTCCTCAAACATGACAATATGATTTCTAAACTAACTAACTAACTAAACATCACACCGTCTCCCCAAAGCGGTAGACAGTAGAATAGGCCACCACACTGTTCCTGACATACTTCTCTAATTTCTTCAACATTCATACACTGTGTCATGCAAGCACGTCGATTTTTCAGAAATTTTATTAGGCCGACATTACATATTTGATTAACTTGTGATTGGAGCCACGTTTTTCCCGGTTTTCTTTTATTTCTAGTTTCGTATTCTTCTTTTATATTCGTCTTCACTCTTTTTGTTGTGGATTCATATTTGAATAAATATAATTGCACTTCGTATTTTTCTTCTTCGTCCTCAACCAATTCCCTTCACTCCTGGACAAAGGCCTCCTCCATTTGCTTTCATGTCACTCTGTCTTGTGCAGACTGCATCCAGGTTATTCCGACGTGTCTGTTCAGATCATCCTTCCACCATAGTTGCGGTCGCTCTGCACTTCTCTTTGCCGTCCACAGTCTCCAAGTCAGCAGTCTTCTTGTTTATTTTTCATCTTAGCTTCTGGCTACCTTACCTGCCCATTGCCAGTTTAGAGTCGCCACCCGGTGAATGACGTCAGTGACCATTGTTTTTTCTCTCACCGTAACGTTTCTTACTCTGTCTCTTAGGTTTATTCCTAACATGGCTCTTTGGGTCACTCGTAATTTTTCGCACTTAGTATTACATACATGTTTCGGTTATAATATAACCTTTATCAATATACACAATTATAAAATTGCGTAGATATGTTTTAACTGACACATGTCTGTGTTAATAGAAATAAAGTGGTGTATTACTTAGAATCTTCTACTTCTTCTTCTCCTTATAGACCTTTGGTCTGTTCCTGAAAACAGGCTGACCTCTCTTGGTAGGTTGACTCCCAATTATCTCTCCATCTTTTCGGCGGTCTTCCGGGGGGACGGCAGCCGGAAGGAATCTGATGGGCCACTGCGTGTGGGGTTCCATGCTCTGCACGTGCGCATTTTAGTATCTTCTGCGTTGTCTGCCCCATCTCACGACATCCTCCACCTTGCAGATCTCGCGGATAGCCGTGTTTCTCACCTTATCTCGAATAATCCTTCCAGCTATCATCCTCAGCGTCCTCATCTCTGCTACCCGTACTTTAGACTTCGTTCTTGTGGTATCTGCTCTGGTATCAATGGTATATGTCAGTATAGGCCTTACGCAGGTTTTATATATTCTGACTTTACTGTCAGTTCTCATTTACTTATTTTCTAACTAATTAACTAACTAACCATCACGCCGTCTCCCCGAAGGGGTAGGCAGAAAGAATGGAATGCCACACCTTTCTTTCCTGACATATTTCTCTCGATTCCTCAACATTCATACATCGTGTCATGCACGCGCGTCGATTTCTCTGACTCCTCACATGGCCGACATTCAATATTTGATTTATTTGATCGTGCCACGTTTTCCTCGGTCTTCCTCTATTTCTCCATTTACATCATTAACATATAATTTTTACCATTCTTTCTTCATTCATTCTTTCCATATGTCCAAACCATCTTAATGATCCTTTCATTATTTTGTTCATGACACCATCATTCGCACCGCATTCACTTCTTATATTTTCATTCGACACTCTATCATACACAGAATATCCACACATTCGTCTAAGAGATCTCATTTCTACTGCATTTATTCTACTTTCATCCTTCTTTTGTCAGTTCCATGCTTAGCTTCCATACATAAGGGAATATATTTCCATATTTTCTATATTACTCGTATATCGAAAAATCACGAAAATTTGACATTCGATATATTTTTGTAACACCTGATGATGTCAACATAGATTGATGAAATAGCTATACTAAAAATATAAAAAAACAATACTAAGTGTAATTATATTTATCCGCTAACGTCGTTAATATAAACTTAAAAAAGATTTTTTATAAAAAATGATAAATGATATTTTATGCGTTATCATATGGCCTAAAGGTCACCTTTCTATTTATATTTGGAACACTTACATATAAGTAGTTGAAATGGATAGGTACCACAGAGAATTTGCTAATTTAATCTGAGGCTTGTTTAATAATTAAGCCTAAATTGCACACAAGAGTACTTAAACCGCCAAACATATCTATACTCAAGACTTCAACTGTGTACATAACCCGCTAGGGGATGAGATATACCCAAAGGGTAGTTTCCACATGAAAATTCGATCCGAATTTAATATAACACGCACCTGAAAATTAAATTTCGTAATTTCAAGAGCTTTATTTTTAACATTTCTGATTTGCTGGAGAGGGTTCAGAAAAAAATTCTGAGGTATCTCTACATGAGGGATTATGGTAGTTAACTGTGGCTCTATCCCACGGCATTTCTTTTAGGAATGCTTGAAACCAATTCTTTAGAGCTTCGAAGAGATGGGCATCTCATTACCCATTTCTTTAAATTAATCAGGGGATATTTCGAGAACTAGGCCGTGCTACAGGACGTTGGTCTTTTTGTCCCTGATAGATTTCACCAACTGCGGCAGTACAGATTGTTTTACCTACCGGCCACCAGAACCAATCTGCTACTGGTGACACCGGTGGGAAGAGCAATTAGTCTGCTGAACGCGGCTTCTCGGCGTCTTTCATATTAGTGAAGGTACGTTCAGGGGACAAATACTCTTTACTTTAGAAAGTATCTTGTCTTCCTAATTTCGAACCATCTCTAATGCGTTCCTGGTATTATGTTGTATTTTTATAATATTTTACCTGTACTCAATAGATGCCTTAAACATTTTGCTGTTTGTAATGTTTTTTGAGTTAATAAACTTATTTGATATAACGAATTCTTTTTATAATGTTTAATGGATAACGCCTAAACATTCGATAATGACTTCGACATGCGAAACATGTCATTCACATTAAAAATAATAAAACTTCTAGAAAATAGACGTTTTCATTCGTATTAATTTTTAAGAATTTTTATTTTGATTGTTGTAAGTGAAGCTTAAGAAAAGAGTTCAACTTAAGAGTTATTTTAAGCTCTACTTTCAAAAGCTTTATAATAGTGTTTTAATCGTATAAATAATTGCTTTATTTTACGTTTGTTAAAAAAATTTATAATAGTTACGCATTGAACCCAAGTCCCATGGATTACAAGCCAAGGGTTCTGTTCCGTAGACCACTATCCGGATAAACAATTATATTGAATTGCATACCCCTGCGTGGAAACGGCATGATGGTTTGTTTGTTTGAATGATTGAATTTTAGTGTTTTTTTATATAATTATTTCACTTCTATCAAGAAATTCTAAATAACAGCGTAATAATTTTGAACATTTTTATTACAAGGACGAACACAATATCTTTTAATCGAAATGTCATTAGTTTGATCATTCATCAATAAAGCACTTAATCAAATGAAAAAAACGACACCGTCGAAAACATTAAAATGGAGTTATAAAGTTAGGTATTGTTTTGAGATTTTTAAAGCATTTGCTCTTTAAGGCGAGATGGCGATCTTATTTAACCATTTTCTTCTTCTTCGATTCCTTCCATGTTCACGATTTTCTCCAATTGACTATGTCTTTTTCATATATTTTATTCTATACAACAAACATTTTACATTTACAAAAATAACAC
This sequence comes from Lepidostoma basale, assembly GCA_022606425.2. Taxonomy (NCBI): domain Eukaryota; kingdom Metazoa; phylum Arthropoda; class Insecta; order Trichoptera; family Lepidostomatidae; genus Lepidostoma; species Lepidostoma basale. Next base: position 243,515 of record JAHDVF020000366.1, on the reverse strand, counting down.
AGACATACATGTTAAAATAATGCACATATATCAGAAATTGTGGTATGTACCTATAAGATCCTTAAAGGACGCATAGGTCATATGGAGAATGTCCACATCGACTGACACCTCATTCAAGAGCACCATACCCCGGGTCATTGTAAGCTGCGCCAAGACATTTGTTCTGCTATGCGGTATGCACAACAGATCGTGTCTTCTAGCGCGAACATACCTGTCCGGTGCATTGAGGCCATAACACTCTAAGAGGTATGGGCTATCAATGAGGTTACGGAGTATTTAAAATCCTAAGATCATCAGTGTACCTTTTCTTCTTGATTCGAGACTGCGGTACTCTGTGTTAATCAATAGATCATTGTGGTGCATAAACCTCGGATATACTCCATTCATCCGCATGTAAAGGTATCTCAGAATTTTTTCCTGGATTTGTTCTAATACCTCCACATACTTGTGCTGGTATGGAGACCATACACCACTCGCGTATTCTAATTTTGATCTAACGATGCCGTTAAACATTGATGTCATCGCTTCGGGATTTCGGAACTGTTTGCAAGTTCTTAAGACAAAACCCAGAAGTTTATAGCCAGTCGATGCCAACATTAACACGTGATCAGAAAAAGTCAGCCTGGAATCAAATACGACACCAAGATCCTATATTGTGAAAACTCATTCCAGAGCCTGATTGTTAATATTATAAACGAAATTCACAGTCTTACAATTGATATCAATTTAAGTAAAAAATAAAAATGAGGATAAACGTTTGTTATATAAAACATGTTTGAAGAATGCAAAATAAGTGTTGTAAAATATAATGTTTTTCAAAATGATTTTAAAGTGAATCCACAGCACAAAGTGATGGCAAATATGGATGAAACACACTTTTAAAAAATAAATGAACGCATCTGTTTTCTAAAAGTTTTATTATATTTTATGAGAATGACGTGTTTTTCCTTACTAAAACATTATAATATGTAATAAATCTACACATCGCAGGTTACTATGATATATCAAGAAAAACTAACTAACTAACCATCACGCCGTCTCCCCGAAGGGGTAGGCAGAAAGAATGGACTGCCACACCTTTCTTTCCTGACATATTTCTCTCGCTTCCTCAACATTCATACATCGTGTCATGCACGCGCGTCGATTTCTCTGACTCCTCATGGCCGACATTCAATATTTGATTTATTTGATCGTGCCACGTTTTCCTTGGTCTTCCTCTATTTCTGGTACCATTTACATCATTAACATATATTTTTTTTACCATTCTTTCTTCATTCATTCTTTCCATATGTCCAAAACCATCTTAATGATCCTTTCATTATTTTGTTCATGACACCATCATTCGCACCGCATTCACTTCTTATATTTTCATTCGACACTCTATCATACACAGAATATTCACACATTCGTCTACGAGATCTCATTTCTACTGCATTTATTCTACTTTCATCCTTCCTTTGCCAGTTCCATGCTTCGCTTCCATACATAAGGGTCGGTAGAAGAACACCATTGTGCACTGCCATTCTAGCTTTTTTGGATAGGTTTTTGTTTGCGATGACAACTTTAAGTGCACCATTCACTTTGTTGCCGAAACCAGTCGACGTTAAACACAAGTGGACTACATATAGTATAATAATAGTATACTAATAGAGAAGTTAACAACACTAAATATACTTGTATAATAATAGAGAAGGAGATGGTATTTTTCTCCTCTTAGCACATGACTCAAATATGTGACCTTTCTAATTATCACACTTGACAACAGCTCTCTATTGACTCTGGCTCTCTGTAGTATGTCTGCATTACTGACTCTATCGGTCCATGGTATACGGAGCATTCTGCGGTATATCCACATCTCGAAGGCTTCCAACCGGTTCATTCCATTCTCTTTCAGAGTCCACGTTTCGCAGCCATATAGACCATATATGTATATAACATTTAATCATTCTTTGTCGGAGTTTCAAGTTAAGATTATCGTTGCAAAAGAATATCGTCATTTTATGAAATGCAGCTCGTGCAACTTCAATTCTGCATTTTATTTCGCTTTTATTAGCGCTTTAGTGATAATGCTGCCAGTGTATTTACATACATAATGTCATTAAATATCCTTTAAAATTAAGAAAAAAAATTGTGGCAATATCATTTAGATAAGTTAACTAACTAACTAACTAACCATCACGCCGTCTCCCCGAAAGGGTAGGCAGAAAGAATGGACTGTCACACTTTTACTGATGCAGCACTCCATCCTTCTCTTTTCGCCCCGCGGGAGACGTGGTGTGATGGGTTGCGAACCTCATCGCCACCAATAGGCATCTCCTGCGCACATTTCGATCGTCCAACACCCACAAAATAAATCTAAAACAAATAATATAAAATACAGTGATATAAAATAAAACAAAATAAAAATAATTTAACACAAAATGTAATTTTTAGATGGTGCACATATTGTCTATTTAATTTATGTTCCACGTATCCACCGTTTTTTAATTTAACACATAATGTTTTTTTCGATGTTGCACATGTTGACATGGACGATCCGGACTTTTGTGTTTATTTAATTTATGTTACACGTATCCACCGTTTTTTAAATTAGCTGTAATTAGGCACTTAACCAGCAAGAACTTAAAAATAATATTGAAGAAATTATTCAAATTGTCATTGGAACAAATGTAAAATAATGTAAATAATTAATTTAGATAAGTTGTTTTATTATGTCTATCTATCTATTCTTATCATAAAATATAATAAAACATTTAGAAAACAGAGTTCATTTTGTAAGGTTCAGTGTTTTTTTAAATTGTAAGTGTAGTATGTGCCCTAAAAGTTGTTCCATTATCATTTATACTCCTGCAAATAGTTATTGACTAATTTGTCAAAGTATGAATTAATCACAGCTGTTGAATAATCTGAAATACATATTCCTGGATTACTCTAACTAATCGTTTTCAGTCACGCTTCTGTACAATATTCAAATCTTATCAATCTTCTGTTAATGCTTCGAATGGATTTTCTGTCTAGTCCAGAGATTCTCAAACTTCCTCGGGCTGCAGCACCCCTTTTCAGATTAAATACAACACACCACGTTTTTTTTAAATACCTAATTTGGTTTAAAAAATATCATGGAAAGAATCAGTCACGAACTAGAAGTGCATCAAGCGAATGAAGTAAGATTTTTTTTTATAAATTTTTACTACTAAATTTGTACAAATTTTATTGCAATTTAAAAATAATCTATTTTAAACTATGGTCTAGACCAGAAGATGGCAGCGCGCTGTCGAAGACTAAATATATTTTTTTTCCCATTTTTGATATTTCCAGTTTTATTTCATTAATAAATCGATGTATTGTAATTTGATAGTTTTTGTGTAAGTAATTTAATTAATATTATACTTTACACGATGTATACCCTATATAACCCTTCCTTACCTCCGGAGGGGTAGGCAGAGAGAATTTACCGCCATACTGCTCTGTTCTGATACACCTCTCTAGTTCCTCTACATTCATACATCGCAACATGCGTACTCGTTGATTTTTCCGACTTTGAATGTAATTTCCTTGGACTACTGCGGCTTATCTTTCCACTCAAATTGCTTTTTTAAAAATATTATATATATTTAAAAAAAAACTAATTGGGTTATGTGGATACATTTTTAGAATTTACTTTTAAATGTGTAATGTTTCAGGTATATTTAGAATTGAGTTGTAGTGAGACTCCTTGTGTCTTTTGGTAGTTCATTGTAATGTTTCAGTCCATTGTTCAATATCCTTGATAGTCCTGTCTTAGTTCGTGCATTCGGTAAGTGATATCTGTCACAGTTCCTGGTCCAGTGTCTGTGTTGTTTCTTCTATGGTCAACATATTGTTAAAATTGTGCAAAATAATATCAATGCTATATGTTTTTTAGAAATAATAAAACGATAATAAATATTTATGCACAGATAAGTTAAATATAGCAAGCTATATTTTACAGATAATCTCATCTGATCGCGTTCTAATGGGATCAAGAAAGAAATGGTCTCCACACGGAACGGCTGTGCCACCTCTCTGGAGCCCCGCATCTTTCTGCCTACCCCTTAGGATAGACGGCCTGATGGTAAGTTAATTGATTGATTTATGTTTTATTTTGGGTATGTCTTTGCCTTTTATTCCATCGATGTTTGGGGATAGACGTACAAAAGTGTGATTATCAGTTTATTGTCTCAACGTACATTGCAAACAATATCAATGTTTAAAGCGTCTATTGAGTACGGATTTATTTATTTATTTAATTATTTATTTATAAATTTATATATATAACATAAGCAATCGAGAAACATTTAGGCGACTCATTTGGACAAAACAGTGTTACAAATATAAGACAAAGATAAAACAACGCCAAGAAAACAAAAAATCATACATATCAGAAGGAACCCAAATATGTCGACGTCAGAGAGGCAGTACTCTTTCTAGAATTTGTATTATATTTTTTAATGAATACTACCTCAATGACACTGAAAATGTTCAAATCCGATTAGATTACGTCACGAAATGTTAACATTAGTGTACGGGACAGATTGCTCCCCCGTACTAATAATATTTATATAGGCCGCTGGCTGCTGCTCGTCTCCGATGTAGTGTAGATGGTGAAAGCTGAGAATACGGCGTGATGATACTTGTGTGTAATAAAACCAAGTTTTATTATATTGCGGCGATCGGTGCAGGAGTTCAAGCGAAGAGAGTGGTGGCAGTAGCTCAAAGCCCTTACATGGACTGGTTTTCACGTAGGTAGGTGCGCTTAAAACCTCCGGACGCGCAACGAGTGAGTGCGTGTGAGAGAGTAAGTGCCGATTTCAAAAACGACCGGCTTATATAACCTTCGCGACCCCAAGCAACTAGCAATAGCGTTCTCAACGGTTTTCCGTTACTGAGAATTTTAGTACACTCTTTGCTAGTTGCTGTTGCAACGGCGTTATAAATGGCTGTTAAGGATGGCGCGACAAACGACCATTGTTTCCAAGAATACTTCGGTTTATTTTGTCAGAGCCACTGAGCACTCCCTTCCGACCGCCTTATTTATTTTAACAAATGACAGAAACAAATTAAAACTTTAATTAATAACATCAATGAAATAAAATGAACATATTTGTAAATAATGAAATAAAATAATTAAAAATAAATAAAATAATATTCTATTTGCATACGTCCGATACAATGAGAGTCAAAGAACATCACAAATGTTTAAATACAAATGGATTCTCTGAATTTGCCAATCACCTTATAGATACCGACCATTCGTTCAAATCCGGCGTAAAATAAATTAATAAAAATGGCATAGGTATTAAATGAAATAACTTAGAAGCTTTCGAGATTAAAAAAGCCATAAACAGTAACCAAAACATTATCAACAACCAAATAAATTTATCTTTCAGTCCTATTATTAACTTATTTCGAGCAACTAAATAATTCTTGAACTGGTTTTTCCCGTCGAATTGTGATTGGTTGCATTAGTAATTACCACTGCTTGACATACCTAATTATCTTCTTTTTGTTCTATTTTCACTCATTCCGGGCAATTTATTAATAATGTGCTATTTCTGGAGGTAAACATTTTTCGAATATACATGTCCATGTTTTCTCCTCCCTCCTTCTCTTTCTATATACTATATAATATATGCGTGTAAATCTGTGTTGTTGTTCGGTTATTACGACGCCCTGAGGATGCTTGGGTACAAGCAAAACTAGTCGACAATTAAAATAACCACATAGTGGTGAAAAACAAAGTGCAGTTTTTTTATTTCTTTTTTATTTTAAATATAAATAATAATAAAACATTTAAAATGTCTTACCACAAAGTGAATGCTTCATGCAGAAAAAAGATAATATGTATGTATAATAATAATATGTAATAATAATATGTATGTAATAATAATAATATGTAATAATAATATATATGTATAATAATAATATGTATATGTATATATCATATGTAATATAATAATAATAATAATAATAATAATATGTATGTAATAATAATATGTAATAATATGTATGTAATAATATACAATAATAATAATAATAATATATAATAATATAATATATATGTATATATATATAATATATAATATATATATAATAATAATAATAATATATATATAATAATATATATATGTATATGTAATAATAATAATATGTAATATGTAGCCTAATAATAATAATAACATATATGATGCACACACGAGACAATATTTTCTAAATATTACCTCTCCATGTAATATTTCGCTTCACAGAGTATAAGGGGATCTTAATAGATCATATTTATTTAACGCGTCATACCGCCCCTTAAACATTATCGCCCATCATAATATACATAAGGCATATAATATTTTGCTATCTTAATAGACACACGGCAGCCAGTACCATCCAGATAAGAATTTATTTTTATTAACTTGTTTCATACATACTTTGGCCTTAAACTTAAAGACAAAGACAAAAAAACATGACAACAACAACAAAGCGTCACGCTGTTTCCCCGCAGGGGTACACAGAGAGAATGGACCGCCACACTACTTTATCCTGACATACCTCTCTAGCTTCCTCCACATGCATACAACGAGTCATACACGCACGTCGATTCTTCCGACTTCTAACATGACCAACCTTTAATATTTGATTAATTTGGTCATGCCATGTTTTCCTTGGTCTTCCTCGACTCCGTACTCCAATTACATCCATCTCCATCCATGCGCTCCATATGTCCGAACCAACGAAGCGATCCTTTCATAATAGCTTCTTCCGCTCTACATTCCTTTCTTATATCAACATTTGAGATTCTGTCGTATATTGTTCTACCATACATACTTCTTAGATACCTAATCAATTCCATGCTTTGCTTCCATACATAATGTTTGGGACCAGCACTCTATTGTGAACGGCCGTTTTTGCTTCATTGATAAATTATTGTTTCCAATAACTATTTTTAAATTTACCAGCATCAACCCTTCTTTCGACGTCATTATCCGTTCGGCCATCCGCTGTGAACATGCTACCTAAAAACGCAAACTCACTTATCTGCTCCAAGTTCTCTTCGTTCACACTTATGTTACAAACTGTCATTTTCTCTTCCCTTTCTAAAACCATCACCTTTGACTTTCCGACATTCATCATTAAATCTTTTTTTTTATTTTAAAAAGACTTATACCAAGGATTTAAATCAATGATATTAGAATTTATGTTTACAATCTTCAATATGAGCAGAAAATAGCTCATTATTATGAAGAAGGAATCTGGTCGTGTCCAGGCTTGAACCCAAGTCTCCTGGATCAGGGAGCCAAGCGTTCTATCCCCTAGACCACCATCCGATTTGACTTGCAATACTTCATACATTTTCAACACAATAACATTAGTTTATTGTTTCTTGAACAATGATGTAAAACTCCATATTAAATAAATAATACGAATGAAAACGTCAGTTTTCTAGAAGTTATATTATATTTTATGGGAATGACATGTTTTGCCCTTCTAAGGCATTTTAAAATGTCATTGAAGGCGAAAGAGTGGGACATTTGATAATGCCTGAGAAGGGTGAAACATGTCATTACCATAGAATATATTAAAACTTATAGAAAACTGACGTTTTCATTCGTATTAATGATTAAAACATTAGATTTTTGACGGGTAAATATAGTTAATTTAGTGATATACTCGTAATATAATTTCGTGATAGTTTATTCGGTGACAGGTATGCAAATACCCATTTAAAATGATGAACCTTTTATGAAATTTAATTGTATAATATCTCAATAGAGACGAAGATGCAAACTGGAAACTGAATATGAATGATCAAGGTGTTTATAGGACTTGTGGGTGGATTGTATAGGTTGATCTTAAAAATATAAACATGTGTAATCAAATCTACATAGACGGCCAATTGAAACTGCCATGTGAAGATAAGTATAGATTTTGAGCATATACTCGTATACAACTTCCAAAAACAAAATTGTCATGCATGATCATAAACAAAGGTGGAATGGGGAATGTTGTAATTACATAAAGCGTGCGCTTAACCCAACCAATGACAGGTCATAAGTCCTGTAAACACCTTGATCATCCATATTCAGTTTCCAGTTTGCATCTTCGTCTCTATTGAGATACAATTAAATTTCATGAATTAATCACCCACAATGGGTAAAAATCCAGGATTCGTGTACAAGTATAAGTATTTATTCACAAAAAATATGAACCTTTTACTTAAGCAATTTATAAAAAAAAATAGGCCAAAGTAAAACGCCTCCATGATTGGAAATCCTCCAAAATGAATATTCATCATTCCAACAAAACGATTCGATTAACTTTATGGTGTGTTTAAAATAGATTTGGTTTCCAGGTCTTTCCATTGGGCGCTTTCTAATTTATGTTTCATTTTATGTGCCTCCCGTAAGAAGAATAATTATTTGATAAGCTGCCTATAACATTATATTTCCAGGCGGAGTTTTGGCCGCAAATGCTAAATGAATTGTGTAAAACGATAATGCGAATTCACACGGAATTTGGCGTGTTAACTTCTTGTAGGGTGAACTTAGTTTATTTAGTGATAATAATATAATAATAATAAATTGGATAATTTATAGAGCGCCATTTTTATGAATTACTCATCTCAAGGGCGCTGTAGAAGCTGCTCTGTTTTATCGACTTTTTGTAAAGGAACATAGAAGTTCCCGCCACATACCCGAGGCTGTTATAGGGTGTAACAGCGCCCTTTTATTAGCCTCGTTCGTACACTCCCCTGGGCCTGTCCCCGGTCCATCCGGGACTTACATTTAGACGGCAAAAACAAGGGGGTGCCAGACCACATTTAATCTACTCCATCCTTCTTCTATGATCCGCTGTACTTTATTGAATAAATAAACATAATATATAATACATGAACATTTTAGGAACATTATGTAAAAGATAAAAAGAATGATACACCACAGGAATATACAGCGGGAAGAACAGGAGAGGCAGAGGAGACAAATGCGGGATGGGAAATAAAAAAAATTGGAGTACAGTTTTTGGCACGTAGAACAAAGGACGCGGTTTAGGAAGCATTTCATTTCTGACTGCGTTTTATCGACTAGATAAAAAAAATAATGATAACACTATAATAAACATAGGTATTTAATATGAGGGCTGCACATTCTCATATTTTCCATCCAGTCTTTAATCATGAACCCATAAACTCTACTAAATACACCAAAAAACATAAAAATAAATAAAGGTAAAACTAAGGTAATGAGCGTGCGTAGAGATGAGCGCCAAATATATAAAGAGATGGCTGGAACTGCGATCAAGAATGTAAAGACTTTTGTTAACCTGGGGAGTAGCATTACATGGGATAGTCGATCAAAGAAACACGTCGATAATCGTATCCACCAGGCTAAATTTGCCTTCAATAAGAAAGCTAAAATTTTTCAGTCCAATAACATAGACCTAAACCTCCGACAACAGCTAATTAAAACATTGGTGTCGAGTGTTTTACTATACGGCTGCGAGAGTTGGTGCCTGGGCGAAAGAGAGCGCAAAAGGCTGGAGGCGTTTGAAATGTGGACCTACCGACGAATTGCCCATGTTTCATGGAGGGACCACGTTACAAATGAGGAGGTTCTCAGCAGAGTTGAAGAGAATATGCACATGTTGAACACCATAGCGGAGAGGCGCGCGAGATGGATTGGTCATGTGTTGCGACACAAATGTGTCCTGCATGATGTACTGGGCGGAATGGTCAAGAGATCGATTGGCAGAGGACGATCTCGCCAGGAGTAATCAGACCAGATTTGCCGAGATGTGTGGATCAATCTACCGATCGCAGAAGTCTTAGCTGATTACAATGTAGACTGTCTGGCATTCAGGTTCTCGTTGATGCAGAGTAGAGATATATAAGTTGGTGCCATACCATGCAACGTCTTGAAGACCATTCAGCAGAGCTTGTATTGTATCCTTTCTGAACATTTCAGCCAGTGGAGCTCCTCAAGATATATGATATTTTTGTAGTGATTTTAATAAAGTTAAATTCTATACTTTTAACTAGACTAAACTTATAATAGAAAATTTGTTTTACATTTTACGTACTATTTCTATTCACACGATTTTACATTTCACCCAAAAATGCTATCACGACATTAACTTATTTTACCAGAATATCATGCTTTTAAGAACAAAACGATTTGAAAGTACGTAATATGCTATCTTAATCTTAATGTTGGCTCTTCAAGTGATTTTCGTATTAGAGACAATATTGTAATATACAATAGCGCCGTTGTTTGAAAGCATGTTAAAACAGTGAAATAATGATTATCTTAACAGGTATATCATTAAAATATCAATACATTTTACATAACGTAATGATACGAGTTAATAATGATTAAAATGACATTTCAGGCTGGTAATTTTTAAACTAAATAACTATCACGCGGTCTCTCCGTAGGGGTAATCAGAAATTTAGGGGTGTCACACTGTTATTTTCGCTATTTCTAATAGACTTCTCTCACTTCAATATTCATGCATCGTATCATGCACGCACGTCGATTTCTCCGACTTTTCACCTGACTTTTTATTTTTGATTCATTATTGATGATATCATTATTCTGAGATATAAAAAAAAACGTTATGTAAAAACCTATGTAAAAAGCTATGATAATAGTGCACAATAGTGTCGTTGTACCAACCCTTATGTATGGAATGAAGCACGGAACTGCAAAATAAAGATGAAAGTTGAATAAATGCAGTAGAAATTGAATTTCTTAGGCGAATATGTTGTAACAAACTAACTAACTAACCATCACGCCGTCTCCCCGTAGGCAGAAAGAATGAAATGCCCACTTAAACCGATGCGAACTCCATCCTTTTATTTTCGCCCCCGCGGGAGACGCGGTGTGATGGGTTGCAAACCTCATCCTGTATATGCGCAAGAGTATCAAATGGAAACATAAAAAGTAAATGCTGTGCAAATTAAAATGTTATAAACAAAATCATTAAAAAACCGAGATGGTTTGAACTTACTTACTCACTTCCTATGGCCATACAACTCTTGAAGAGTCTAAGTCTCCTTGATGATTTTCCGCCAAGCTCCTCGATCCTGCGCCTTTTGCTCCCAGCAGTCCGATTCGCCCAACCTAGCCAGATCAGCCAGAACATTGTCCATTAGGCGCTGTCTAGGCCTTCCTAGATGTCTTCCTCCAGTCGGTCTAGACGCGTACAGGGTCTTGACTTCTCTAGTCTCTTCGGCTCGGCATACGTGCCCAATCCATGCTAGGCGACCGGATCTAACGGCGTTCGTTATAAGGGGCTGCTGGGTCATCGTACGGATCTCTTGGTTGATCCTATGCCTCCAAGTTCCCGCTGCAATACCGGATCTGGGTCCCAGGATCATTCTAAGTATTCTATTCTCAAACCAGTAGATTATTTGGTGTTCTTTTAGAGTCATTGTCCACGACTCAGAACCATATGTCACCACTGGCTTGATGATGGTGTTATAAACCATGTATCACAATTTCGTTTTTTATTTTTCGTGACAGCTGTTTCGTCAACCTACCTTGACATCATCAGATGTTACAATAATATATAAACTGTTGAATTTTCGTGATTTTTCTAATCTTTATGTGTATTTGTTCCTATAACAGGTACACAAAAGTTCATTTTTTTTTATTTACGTCGACTATGATAAAAGCATAAGATTTCAAAATTAATGAATCCATTATTTTGGCCGAAACACTATGATACATCAACATTATAAATTGTCAAATGAAACTCCAAAATTATATAAAATAAAATTTTTAAATTGACATAGGAACAAATGAACATAAAGGTTCGAAAAATTACGAAAATTTAATTTTAACAGTTGATTGATTATTGTAACACCTGATGATGAAAATATAGGTTGATGAAACAGCTGTCGCGAAAAATAAACAAATAAATAGATTTTAAAATTATTTCAAAATAATTCTCTGTTTGATATTACGACATAAATGTAGCTAGTGAAACACCACAAACCCGCAATTAAAAAAACCTTAATATCCACCTTCTGAAACCTTATCTGTGCTGCACTTTACATAATTTGGTACGATCCTTAATTATTATTCGTCCTTGTAGTGCTACGAACAGCGTATTCCTTTTATCCTAGATAGCTTCGGCTCCTCGTGTTGATTCAGGAATCTAGATTCCTTTTAATTGTTTAATTATTCAAACTCAAGGACTTAATCAGATTTATAAATTTCACTTATCCAGTCAATGCAAGCGAAATTAAAAATGAAAATACTCCGAGCTAAAATAAACACAGCAAAATCTCTTCTACTCGTATGTTCGCAATACTTTGTGTTGTAGATGTTTTATTTGTCTTTTCATTTTTTATATACTGTGTATATACAACACTATTAAAATTACGTTTCAGACATGTTTCGGACAACCAGTCCTTCTGCAGTAATACAAATTATAAAGATAAAATAAATAATCAAACTAATTTAACTTCCAGTCCGATATAAGATTTATTTCCCCTGTCTCATTGTTCTGGCAAAAAACCCCATTAACACTGCTTCTTGAAATCATCCCCACCCCTCCTTTGCTATTTTAATTTTATTTAGTTTATAAGTAACGATTTTGTCCCATTGGGCTGTCAAAATTTTACACGCTGAAGAAGGGCCTTCTGTGTCCCGAAACATGTCTGTGAACAATTTAAGAAAGTGTTGTGATAATACAAAGTTATCAAAAAGTAATTCAAATAAAATAAATCTTTGTAACATCTGTCAAAATTAATCTTATTTGTAAACAATTTTGTAATAAATAGTCCATTGTTTTGGCCGAAACATTATGAAACCTCAACATTTTAAACTGTTAATGAATAAAATACAAAGTTATCAACAAGTTGTTCTAATTTGTTTTTTGTATCACAATTGTATTCTATTTTACGCGACAGCTGTTTCATCAACCAATGTTGACAACATTAGGTGTTACAATAAAATACAATTGTCCATTGTTTTGGCCGAAACACTATTATATTTTAACATTTTATAACTGTTAATTCAAAAACTTGGTTTTACATCACAAATTGTCATTATTTTACTTTACGACAGCTGTTTCATCAAGCTGTCGTAAAGTAAAATAAATACAATTTGTGATATAAAACAAAGTTTTTGAATTTACAGTTATAAATACAATGGTGATACAAAAATTTTTTTTATTCATTAACAGTTAATTTTTTTTATAATATTTTAAATATGTATCACTGAAGAAGGACTAGTTGTCCGAAACATGTCTGATATATAATTTTAATAATGTTGTATACGAGTATGTTGTCTCGTATACAAGGTATATATTTAAAAAAAATACGAATAAAACAGATCTCTTTTACACAAACAGTTTAACTGTGTGTGATAAAATATCGCGTGATGGTCTACAGGACAGAACGGTTGACTCCTGATACAGGGGACTAGGGTTCAAGCCTGGACACCACCAAACTCCTTCTTCATAATAATGAGCTATTTTCTGCTATTCTATCAAAGTCATCGCTGACTTTGAGAGTGCCATTTATTTTGTTCCCAATCCTTCTATCGATGTCTTCTCATTTTTCATTTTTCCATCTCTCGTAAACAAGCTTCCCAGATGATTTAATTCGGTAACTTGCACCAATTTCTTTTCTATGAAACCGACTTTTATAATTTTTTGCTACCTCCAAGCTTCACACATAAGTTTTCAAATCTGTAAACATTATTTCGCGTTCGTGTGTAAGTGTTATGACCAAATTAGTGAAAGGAACATTAAGATGGTTTAGACACACGGAAAGAATTAATGAAAAAATAATAATAACAAAAATAAACATTAAGGATGTACATATAACTAGAAATAGAGCAAGATCGAGGAAAACGTGGCACGATCAAATAAATTAAATACTGAATGACGGCCATGTGAGGAGACGTCCGACGTGCGTGCATGACACGATGTATGAACGATAATCTTCGTGGCAGAGTGGTCTGAGCTCTGACCTTCATACCGTAGGTCGCGGTTTCGTTTTCGGCGATGGCAGTGTGATTATCACACTGTCTTTGATATGGTGTAGAATTCACGTGAGAGTAAAATGGGGATAGATTAGCTATCACATTTCATGAGAATCAACATAATACTCGTAGCTAAAAACAAATTGTATTCAGTAATTAGGTTCAAACGACCTGTTGTACACAAAAAAATAATCCATTATTTTGGCCGAAACACTATGATACTTCAACATTATTACTTTTTTAAAGGATTAATTGTATCTCAATAGAGACGAAGATGTAAATTATTTAGAAACAGAATATGATGTTTACAGGACTTATGACCTGTCATTGGTTGGGTTAAGCGATCACTTTATGTTTAACAACATTCAACATTACACCCTTCTTACGAAACCACGTGTGACAAATTTTTCGAACTTGTATATATGTTAATATTTTTTAATAACTTCACTGTTGGTAGGTACATCTATGTAAGTCCTGTAAACGTCTTGACTACCATATTCTGTTTCCAAATAATTTACATCTTCGTCTCTATTGAGATACAATTAATCCTTAAAAAATGATTAACCCGCAATGGGTAAAAATCCAGTATTTGTCTACAAGTATTTGTATACAAAAAAAAACAAAACATTATTACTGTTAAAATTTAAAACACTGCTAAAATATCACTATTTCTTTTTATTCACTGAGAGTGACGCGACAGCTGTTTCGCCAACCAATGTTGGCTTCATCCTTGTTTATTGTAGTTTATTGTAACACGTGATGATGCCAACATCGGTTGACGAAACAGCTGTCGCGACACTCTCAGTGAATAAACAGAAATTGTATTATAATATTATAACAATGTTTTAAATTTAACAGTAAACATAAATAAAATAAATGTAGAGGAAAGCGAGATAAGTATGTCAGAAAAGAAAAGTGTGGCAGTCCATTCTTTCTGATTACCCCTTCGGAGAGAGCGAGTGATGGTTAGTAAGTTAGTGTGCTTATTAGAATCTCTGTCTGGGCATATTCCCACGCTTTTTCCATTCTGTTTCATCATTTTCCTCCCTTATTCTCACCCCCAGGTGGCGAGGGAGGCAGCGGTAAACCCAGGACCGAGGCTATTTCCCAAGCCTGAGTGTGTATTCTTGTATAAGTTTACCACTTTCGGGTCACTTCTGAATAAGGCTATTCTGTAGATAGTTTGAAGGATTGTATACGAATAAGTGTGAAATCAATTTGTTTGGGAATAAAAATTTACCAAAACACAAAAGAATTTAGGAATAAATACTTACTTAGACAGCCGTTGCCGTCCACTGCTGGACATAGGCCTCCCCCACACTTCTCCACGTATCCCTGTCTGGTGCCTTTTATATCCAACCCCCAGCAATTATTCTAATGTCATCGGACCATCGTGTGGGGGGGTCTCTCTCTGTGTCGTTTGTCTTCGCGGGGTCTCCACTCTATCACCCTTCTAGTCCATCTATCGTCTACCAATCTGGCAACGTGTCCCGCAAATGACCATTTTAGCTTCGCTACCCTTGCGACGACATCACTGTTACTCCCGACCTTCTACGTATTTCAGTATTTCTTATCCGGTCTGAGAGTCTTACGTGTAGCATGGCTCTTTCGTGTTTCCTCTGTGCTCACGGAGTCTCCTTATGGTCGGCTTGGTGAGGGTTAGCGTTTCTGCTCCATATGTCAGTACTGGAAGTACGCATTGATCATACATTTTGCGTTTCAGACACTGGGGAATCTTACTATTAAAGAACAGATTGCCATAATATGGTCCCCACCCATGACCGATCCTTCTTTGAAGCTCAGCAGTCTGATTATCTCTGGAAAGTAAGATGTTGTGCCCGAGATACTTATATTCTTTGACTTCTTTTATTAGCTGATTGTCAATCTCTATAGCACCACCGAGGATCAGATTCGTCATTATATTGGTCTTGGTTGTGTTTATACAGAGCCCTACTATTTTTGTCACTTCCATGAGCTCCTTCAGCATGACATATGCTTCATCCAGATCTTTAGATATAAGTACGATGTCATCCGCGTATATCTTACATATGTAGTAATTTGAATTAAATTTCATCAAAGCCTCTACAGAAAATGTCTGTTAGAAGATCATTTCCCCTACGCACTTTAAAATGTCACAAGGACTTTTCAAAATGAAATCCGTTTATAAATTTTCGCTCACGTTAATTTACGAACCCGGGTTTTCCTTACATTTAATGGTTTTTCGACATGGAAAAGGTTTAATGGATAAAAACTAAGCTCTGTAATTCAGAAGTGATTCTTTCAGCCCCGCGATAATCCCCGGGGTGGTTGGGGTTAAAGAAACATCTATCATCGCGTTTATTAACTTAAAGCCTCCATAATATATTTACTGAGTGGTTCCTTCAAATTAAAATTCTTAATTTGTGATTCCAAATAAAATTATTAAATTATATTTTTCTTTTCCTTTTTATATAATTTGTACACAATACTAAAATATTGAAATTAAATATCAGACATGTTTTGGATAACCCAGTCCTTCCTCAGTGATATTATAAAGATATTTAAACTATTATAAAACTGTTTACAAATATAATCAGTTTTGACAGATGTTATAAAGATTTATTTTGGAACTTAAAAACCGGAAAATACCGATCAACCTGAAACGAAAAGTCTATGAAGCCTGCGTTCCAGTTATTACTTTTGGTCATGAAACTGTAACATTGTCCAAACAATGAGCCAAGAAACTACGAGTGACCCAAAGAGCCATAGAAAGAGCCATGTTAGGAATAAGCCTACGAGACAGAGTCAGAAACGATACGGTGAGAGAAAAAACAAAGGTCACTTACATCATCCACCGGGTGGCGACTCTAAAATGGCAATGGGCAGGTCACGTAGCCAGAAGCTCAGATGAAAAATGGACTAGAAGACTGCTGACTTGGAGACCGTGGATGGCAAAGAGAAATGCAGGGCGACCGCAACTACGGTGGAAGGGTGATCTGAACAGACACGTTGGAATAACCTGGATGCAGTCTGCACAAGACAGAGTGGTATGGAAGCGAGTGGAGGAGGTCTTTGTCCAGTAGTGGGCGGGAATAGACTGAGGAAGAGAACATGAATACATATAAAAATGATATGCAGTCGGAGCAGTTGCCACTCTGTGACGAAGGCTATCTTTATTATACAAACATTTATTGTTAATTAAAAACTTATGGTTGACTTTACGTGACTACAAGTAATATTGGTTCAGCTGTATATTCACCGTTGTGTTAAATACGCTACAATACAATTTCAGCATAAAACAAAATGACGTCACGGCGCCGACGTTCCCTTGTTTGGCTTATTCTAATTGGATCCCGACACAGCATGGATCTCAGCAGACATGCCTCGCCCCGAATATCTGATTTCATGATAATTAAAGATTTGTTGCTCAATTTATGTCGCGTCTGTATCTAAAAATAGCATGCTTGTTTGATATAATTTATTATAAAATTATTTGTTATAGACGGAATAAATTATAACACATTTTTTAATAATAAATTAATTCTATAGTCCATTGTTTTGGCCGAAACACTATGATACCTTAACATTTTAAACTGTTAAATTAAATAACTTTGTTTTTTGTATCACACTTGTATTTTATTTTAGGCGACAGCTGTTTCATCAACCTGTGTTGACAACATCATCTTTTGATTCCCAAAATTTCTTGAATACGTAAGGTTTTATTTCTATTATTATATAATGAGTAAAATTTAAACGCCTTACACTTTGTTAAACGAATGATCTCTTTCAATGAGATGTTTTGCGAATCCCGAAAAATTATTAAATTTAATTACAAAAACAAAAACAGAAACATCTTTTCGGAAATCACCAATCACTCTGTGAATTTTGACCATCATTTCGAGACCAAAAACAGATTTTTTTTACATAAAGCAAATAATCCTCAAAAATTAGAGAAATTAGAAAATTTAGAAATTTTAAAGGCCAAAAAAAAAAACTAAATGTTATAAATAACCAAATTCCCTCTTATTCCCCATTAGTATATAGTACATTAAAAACTTTTCCCCTGTACAATCTAGCTAAAAAATAATAATACTACCTTCAACTTTTGTCAGCTTTCCTATTAATGTAATCTACTTTCTGTAATTGTTTATCGTTTTAAATTTATTATGTTTCATCGTTTTTGACTCTGTACTATGTGCAATCGTTCCTTCTAATTACTGTTTTATTATTATTATTACTATTTTATTTTTATATTTTCCACCTTTAATATTTTTTCCTAAACAAACTGTCCTTTTAATTAAAATGTTTAGGTACCTAACTCAATTTCAGCAAGAAATTCAAAATTATATCAAAGAAATTATTCAAATTGATATAGGAACAAATACACATAATAATAAAAAAAAATCACGAAAATTTTACATTTGATATATTATTGCAACACCAGATGATGTCAACATTGGTTGATGAAACAGCTGTCGCGTAAAATAAAATACAATTGTAATACAAAAAACAAAGTTTTTTTAATTGAAAAGCTTTAAATTCATTCCATATTAACTTGTTTAAAATGCAACGATTGCTTATCTTTCTGCATAGGTAAAACAATGCGAAATTTTAATTTAAGAATTAACCCTTAACGTACCGTGTTCAAAACTAAACGCTCGCTCCCATGTGGTCAATTCAGTTTACCTCTAACTTTATCTAAATATCAAGCATATGACTCGATGAATCAAAATTTAATTTATGTCATCTTGTAGGGAATTTCATTAGGAATAGATCGATATCT
The DNA here is from genome assembly GCA_022606425.2 of Lepidostoma basale. Lineage (NCBI taxonomy): Eukaryota > Metazoa > Arthropoda > Insecta > Trichoptera > Lepidostomatidae > Lepidostoma > Lepidostoma basale. The sequence goes on along the minus strand of JAHDVF020000366.1, from coordinate 224,750 downwards.
ATAACATACATGGATTATTTGAAAAACATATCATTATTAATTTTTTTCTGGAACCATGCGATTTCTGATATGGAATGCGTCACAGCATACGAGCAACTGGACACCCAAGTATAAACTTGTCTCGCGCCGCGCCGGCGGGGCGAGACTTACGAGATTTTACGTATGATAAAGGCACCTAGGCAAAATGTATAGTACGTTCAAGACAACGAGTACGTATTAATATTTGTCCCTTTTGGTAAAGTGTTAATATTTTCACAGTTCTGATATTATTAAGTTGCGTGCTGCGTTTCCGTCCACAGTCGGTATTATTACGTACCTATGAGAAAAGGCCAAAGATATAATTTATAATAAGTTCAAAACAGCGAGTAAGTATTTGTCACTTTTGATAAAGTTGTAAATATTAGCAAAACAAATTCTACCTTAACACGAATGAAGGTGAGGGCAGTCTTAGAAAATATATTTTTTTGGGATGAAGGAAGTAATTTTTTGCTTTTTTTTTATTACGAAATATTGAGAACACTTCAATGGAGGATTACAATTTTTTTTATAATATTAGGGTCCATAGGTTTTAAGAAAATCAACTTTAAATTGGCAGTGGAAACTCAATTGACCACATGGCAACGCGACGGTTAAAGAACACTTAAGATGCTTATCTTATAATAATTTTTCGGGATTCGCAAAACATCTCGTTGAAAGAGATCATTCGTTTAACAAAGATAACAGCGTTGAAATTTTACACATATATAATAGAAATATAACTTAACTTAATCTTGAAATTTCGGCAAACAAAAAGGCAATTAACAACATTAAAGATATTATAAACAACCAACTAAACTTCACTTCTAGTCCCATAATTGATTTATTTCCTCTTCCCCTGTCTCATAATTCAAAGTAAACAACAATTTACCCTTCCACTAAATTTAACATCCCCCCTCCACCTTTTCACTCGTCATTTAGTATGTAAGTAATAACCAATGAATGGACTGCCTCACTTTTTTTCCTGATATATTTCTCTCACTTCCTCACCATTCATACATTGTGTCATGCACGCGCGTCGATTTCTCTGACTCCTCACATGGCCGACATTAAAATATTTGATTTATTTGATCATGCCACGTTTAACTATTCTTTATATCGTTAACATATTCATTCTTTCCATGTGTCCAAACCATCTTAATGTTCATTTCATTATTTTGTTCATAACACTTTCATTCACATCGCATTCACTTGTTACATTTTAATTCGACACTCTATTACAGATTTTCCACATATTCGTGAGCGATCTCATTTCTACTGCATTTACTCTACTTTCATCATTTTTTCCCACTTCCATGCTTCGCTTAAATACACAAGGGTCGCCCGAGAACATCATTGTGCACTGCCAATTTTGATAATAATTTTTACAATAGGCTTTTGTTTCCGATGACAACTTAAAGTCCACCATTAACTTTGTTGCCTGCCCCAATCTTTCTTTCAATATCCCTCATCACTCGCCTATATTTTGTAAACATACTACCTAAATATACAAACTTATATACTTGTTCCAGATTTTTAACATCACGCTAATGTTGCAGACTGTCATGATTTCTTCTGTTTCGAATATCATTACATAAGACTTATTCACATTCATCAACATATCATTTTGCCTGCATATCTCAAAGTACATACTAGTCATCGGGACTTCATTCTTGTTTTCTTCAAGGACAGCGTCATCCGCATTCAATAGACATAAATTATAAATTAATTGACGACCTTCGTGGCAGAGTGGTAAAAGCTCTAACTTCCATACCGAAGGTCTCGGGTTCGATTCCCGGCGATGGCAGTGTGATTGCACTGTCTTTGCTCTGGTGTAGAATTCCCGTGACAAGAAAATGGCGGTAGATTGGCTACCTATCACATGTCACGAGAATCAATATAAAAGCTAAAAAATAAATTGTATACAGTAATAGGGTTCAAACGACCTGTTGTATTTATTAAAAAAAAAAATAATAAAAAAATTATATATTTATTTTTTTAAACGCAGTAAATTTATAAGTTTTATGTATTAAATGAATAAAAATATAGAAATTATATTAACTCTAGATAAAATGGATGTCTTTTAGTTTAGGAGACTTGATTTGTTCCCTTGTCCAGCACTCGAAATATATTATATTGTTATTATAATATAAAATATCAGAGATAGTGAAATATCTTTTACTATTAAATATATTGATATGGACATATTTAAGGATAGACAGAACAAATTGCTTCGTAAATTACTTCTGTCGGTATAGTATTTGTTTTCAAAATACAAATGTCCATAGTTTTCAAACGACTGTGAAGAGGGGAAAAGGAATCGCAATTTATCCAAAATACATTTTTTTTATATAAAACATTATTTTTACGATTTAATTGACTAGTGATTTGTGGCATCGATATATTCTTGTCTTCTTGTCATGCTCTATGGTATATCTAATTTGTCATCGAAAACAAAAGGACATCAATTTTTTTTCAGTACATAATGGTTTCCTTGTACCGTGTGTATGTAAGTGAAGTGTCTTCTTTTTCTTCTTATCCTGTCACATCTTCGTGGTGCATAGGGCCTCAAGAAACCTTCACCGACCGACTCTATCGCATGCCTTTTATTCATTTATTCATTTATTTATTTTAAACATATCTAAAACATTACAGAATTTTTTTTCCAATACGCTAAAGATACAAGTTAAAGATACACAATAATAAGTAATACATAATAGATTGATAAAAAGAGCGAGAAACATAAGATACATGACAAATTAATAAAATAAATATACCATAAAATTATAATAAAGATAATACTTCCGTCAGATGAGCCAAACTATCACAAAATATGTCAAACTCCGAGGTGATACGATTAAGCAAAGATAATGCTCTACCTACCGGCATAACCATTGGCAGGTTGGTTCTGCATCGTGGGAGATAAAACAATCTATGGCCCCTTTGTCGAAGATAATTATCAGGGACGAACAGACCTACATCACTCAGGATTTCTGAGTTGTGTATACAACCGCCTATCAGTCGAAAGAAATGGACACCCAAGTGAATGTCTCGTCTCCTCTCGAGTGACTGGTAGCCTAGCATCCCCAGCAAGAAATTAGTTGGAAAGAGCCATGGGTAATATCCATACTCCCTAAGATAGAGGTATCGCAGAAATTTTTTCTGCACCCTCTCCACCATCAGGGAATATCGAACCTCATGCGGCGCCCAGATAATGGAACTAAACTCCAACCGACTTCTCACCAGAGAGTTATACACCTGATGCCTAACATGCCAGACCTCGTCCTGTAGGTCTCTATTCTAGGTGGCTCTAGGTCTGCCGTGCTTCCTCTTTCCCCCCATAGGGGACCAGTCAAGTGCGCCCATTTAAAAATTATAATACAGTAGAACGTCGATTATACGGACGTCAGTTAACCGGAACGTCAATTATCCGGACAAACCGAGATGATAATGCGTTCTGTACCATGACCTACGCATGACTAAGCTTACCTCACCCCATATACACAACGATTGGTGTGGGTTAGATCTTCCTTCTTCTCCCTCGTCCTCTCGTTCTCCCCTGCACCCTACGGACAGTCAGTCTCCCGCAGTGTTCGAGTTTTAACCTGTCATTATTTATTCGAGATTACGTGTGTACACTGTCATTATTATCCGGAAATCGGTATCCGGAACACATCCAGTTCCAATTAGTCCGGATAAACGACGTCTACTGTAATATTAAATAGTATTATTTCATTTATATTATTCTTTTTTATATAATTTGTATATACAACACTATTAAAATTACACATCAGACATGTTTCGGACAACAAGTCCTTCTACAGAGATATATATTATAAAGATACATACGAGGTCTGTTCAAAAAGTATCGCGAATTTTGAATTTCCGCTGGCTACGTATATTTGATTTTTGATTTTTTTGTAGCGTTATGTTGGTACTCATGTCCCTTACTTATGCTGACAAGGTCGGCCATTTTGAATGTTTAGTTAATTTTTGACAGCTGTTTTGCTTGGATGTGTTTTGGCTCGTCTTCGATTTTTGCCTATTCCAAAAAATGGATCAAAGAATCTGTATCAAATTTTGTGTGAAAAACAAAATAAAGTGCGCGGACGCATTTCGAATGTTGACTGTGGCATATGGTGAAGCTACCTTGGACCAAAGCAACGTTTATCGGTGGTACAAAATGTTCTCAGAGGGCCGAGAAGATATGAACGACGAAGAGCGTGCCGGACGCCCGAGCACGTCAACAACAGACGAAAACATTGATAAAGTGAAGAAAATAGTATTAGCCAATCGTCGAATCACCGTTAGAGAAGTTGCTGAGGACCTTAACATATCGATTGGCTCGTGCCATTCGATTTCAACCAATGATTTGGGCATGAGTCGGGTCGCCGCGAAATTCGTGCCAAAATTGCTCAATTTCGACCAAAAACAGCATCGCGTTAACATTGCTCAGGAGATGTTGGACTCGGTCCGTGACGACCCAAATGTGCTCCAGAGGGTCATAACTGGTGACAAATCATGGGTTTATGGTTATGACGTGGAAACCAAAGCTCAATCATCCCAATGGAAGCTGCCGCATGAGCCAAGACCAAAAAAAGCGCGCCAAGTTCGGTCGAACGTGAAGGTTTTGCTCACAGTTTTCTTCGATTGCAGGGGCGTGGTGCATCATGAGTTCTTGCCACAGGGTAGTACGGTCAATAAGGAATATTACCTGCAAGTTATGCGCAATTTGCGCGAAACAATCCGCCAGAAACGCCCGGATTTGTGGAAGAACAAAAACTGGCTTTTGCACCATGATAACGCCCCTGCTCACACATCGTTGCTTGTGCGCGAATATTTGGCCAAAAACAACACAGTAATGGTGCCGCAGCCACCGTATTCCCCAGACCTGGCCCCCTGTGACTTTTTCCTGTTTCCAAAACTGAAGAGGCCCATGAAAGGACGACGCTACGCCACGATTGAGGAGATAAAGACGGCATCGAAGGAGGAGCTGAACAAGATCACAAAAAATGATTTTTTTAAGTGCTTCGAGGATTGGAAAAAACGTTGGCATAAATGTATTATATCCGAGGGGAATTACTTTGAAGGGGACAAAATAGATATTTATGAATAAATAAATACTTTTTGAAAAAATATAAAATTCGCGATACTTTTTGAACAGACCTCGTATTTAAAATATTATAAAATTGTTTACAAATATGATAAATTTTGACAGATGTTACGTTACAAAATTGATCATATTTGAACTCACTAACTAACTTACCATCACGCCTTTCCCCGGAGGGGTAGGCAGAGAGGATGGATCGCCACAATGCTCTGTCCTGGCATAACTCTCACGCTTCCTCTACATGCATACATCGTACCATGCACGCACGTCGATTATTCCGACTTCGTATGTGGCCGCCTTTTAGTAATTTATTAATTTGGTTATGCCATGTTTTCCTCGGTCGTCCTCAGCTTCTTTTTTAAATTTTATAATATTTTAAATGTGTATCTTTATAATATGTATCACTGAAGAAGGACTGGTTGTCCGAAACATGTCTGATATGTTATTTTAATAGTGTTGTATTATATATACAAGGTATACAAAAAAAGAAAGGAGACAAATAAAACATCTACAACGCAAAGTATGGCGAGCATGTAAGAAAAGTATTATTTCATTTTATAATCTATTTAATATCACAAAACAATAATGAGGTTTGTGCCCTTTTACAAGGACACTGTCACTCCAGAATCCGAAATGCAGCTGTCCTGCTAACAAACGAAGAATAGTAACTAATGCAAAGCCAAGAAGGAAATGCATTCCTCTAAGCGCTCAGGAACAGAAATGTTCCGGCTTAAGTTCGATCCTGCATTCTTGTTTGTAACAAGATCCTCGGACAACATGGCGCTCGACGGGGCTTTGAATAAAATGTCAGGGAGATTATCAAGTCAAAATAATAATAAAAACATGTATAATGTAAGGATTAATTGTATCTCAATAGAGACGAAGATGCAAATTGATAACATAATATGGTGATGTCATTTGCTATGCGGACGATGCCGCACTAATAGCAGAGTCTGAAGATGACCTGCAAAGAATGTTGTACAAATTTCACACAGTATCCCAAAGGCTAAATATGGCTATATCAGTCAACAAAACAAAAAGTCTCACTATATCTAGGCAACCTGAAAGATGTAAACTGACTGTTGATGATATACCTGTGGAGCAGGTGATGAGTTTCAGGTATTTGGGAGTGGAGATCTGCAGCCAAAGTGACCTTTATACCGAAGTACGTGAACAAGTCAGTAAAGCCTCTGCCGTGTCAGGATGCCTGAAGAATCTAGTCTGGAAAAACAAGCACATGCGTATCGACAGCAAGATCAGAATCTACAAAACATGCGTGCGACCCATCATGACGTACGCTGTAGAGACGCGGGCTGACACTGTGCGAACCAAGGGACTGCTAAGAACATCGGAGATGAAGGTCCTAACATCAATTACTGGAAAAACCCTCCGAGATCGTGTCCGCAACGCAGACATAAGAAAAAACCTGCGAAATAGAGGATATCGTTCAGTGGAGTAGATCCAGAAGAAGATACTGGAGGGACCATGTAGCCCGAATGGATGGTGACAGACTCGTATATACAGCCGCCTATGAAATCCCTTCCGGACACCGCCCACCTGGAAGACCGCCTAAGAGATGGAGGGACAGCTGGACAGATATGATTTCTGTGTCACAGATCGTCAGATCTATCAAAAGAAGAAGAAGAAGAAGAAGAAGAATATGGTGATCGAGGTGTTTACAGGACTTATGACCTTTCATTGGTTGGGTTAAACGCACGCTTTATGTAATACAACATTCCCCATTCCACCTTTTTCTTATGTTGTATATATGTTAATCTGTAACACCATACTTCACATGGAAGTTTCAAACTACACACTAGCGCCATCTATAAGGATTGGACACTATAATATAATTAATACGAACAAAAATGTATGTTTTCTATAGGTTTTATCTTCATTATAATATATTTTTAGATAAACTTAAGGCTAACACTGTTGAATTCCTAATGCTGAATTTTTTATGAATTAAACAGTGTATTTTCCACTTTTTCTTCAAAAGTAAAAAAAAACAGTGATTTAATTCATAAAAAAATCGTTATTATTATCTTTATCTTCTTCTTCTTTTTCCTCAGCCTATTCCCGTCCACTCTTGGATAAAAGCCTCCTCCATTTGCTTCCATGTCACTCTGTCTTAAAAGTTGCGGTCGCCCTGCACTTCTCTCTGCCGTCTACGGTCTCGAAGTCAGCGGTCTTCTTGTCCATTTTTCATCTGAGCTTCTGGCTACGTGACCTGCCCACTGCCATTTTAGAGTCGCCACCCGTTGGATGATGTCTGTGATCTTTGTTTTTTCTCTCACCGTATCGTTTCTGATTCTGTCTCTTAGGCTTATTCCTTACATTTTTCTTTATATAAAGGTATAATTCTTCTGTACGAGCATATGTAGTTGAAATCCTCATAAACGGCTGAATGGTTATTGACAAAGAAAATATGTGTGTTTGAGTTGGTCACTGAATGGTTTAGATTTACAATTAAACCCGGTAGGTGACCGTTAAAACCTTCTGAGAAATTCATGAATAATTGACCTTCAGATAATAATTCATAGTAATATTTGTTTACCATAGATGGCGCTAATGTCGAATAATTATTTGATAAGCATGCGCAAATTGCTTGTTTTGTAGCGTGGCGTAAATTTAAAATTCTGTTTATTTCGATATTCTATATATAGCATGTATCACAATTGCGTGCATATTGAGTGTATTATTCATTGACAAAATGTATTAAAGTCACATTTTAAATCATAAAAGGAGTGTTTGACAATCCGACAGATTCTAAATCTCACCTAAAAACCCACCTTTTCAAAATATCGCATAATATGTAAACAACGGTTATCTGATTGCTGGTGTCACATGCAGCTCTCATGACTAAAAACACCGTCAATGCGCCCTTGAGGTGACCTATTCACGAAAACGGCGTAATAAGACAAATACATAGTGAAAATGTGTAAAGTGCAGTGTTGAAGTGAATATCTTACATGAATTTCAATTATATACTTGCGCATTTAGAATATAGTTTATCGAAAATTCGAGTATTAAAAAAACGTTTCTTAAATCAGTTTGTAGCAGGTAAGCCAACGTTTGGACAGGACAACGTATGTAGGGTCCGCTAGTTATATTATACGGAATGATATGATTCGCTTTGCTGAGGCATTATTAAATATACTGAGAAACATACGGATAGCTGTCTTTATATCCGAACTAATGGAGCGGAATTAAGATTTAAGGCAATTTATGTGATTTATTACAACGTTAACAAAAGCTAGGGGTGCAAGAAACAACCACACCAGGTTATTTAATTAAAGTATAGTATTTTAAATACCGAAAATTCTAATAAAAATTAAATATACTTACTAAGATATACATTATTTACGTAGCAAAGCTAGAATGACAGTGCACAATGGTGTTCTTCTACCGATCCTTATGCATGGAAGCGAAGCATGGAACTGGCAAAAGAAGGATGAAAGTAGAATAAATGCAAAAGAAATGAGATCTCTTAGACGAATGTGTAAATGCTCTGTGTATGATAGAGTATCGAATGAAAATATAAGAAGTGAATGCGGTGCGAATGATGGTGCTATGAACAAAATAATGAAAGGATCATTAAGATGGTTTGGACATATGGAAAGAATGAATGGTAAAAAATTATATGTGAACGATGTAAATGGAACCAGAAATAGAGGAAGACCGAGGAAAACGTGGCACGATCAAATAAATCAAGTATTGAATGTCGGCCATGTGAGGAGTCAGAGAAATGGACGCGCGTGCATGACACGATGTATGAATGTTGAGGAAGCGAGAGAAATATGTCAGGAAAGAGAATTGTCGCAGTCCATTCTTTCTGCCTACCAGTTCGGGGAGACGGCGTGACGGTTAGTTAGTTAGTTAGTAAAAAATAAAAACTTACTATATTTTTTTTACCATTCTTTTCATGTGTCCAAACCATCTTAATGATCTTTTCATAATTTTGTTTTAGATTTTATTATAACATTTTCATTCACGCTGCGTTCATCTTATATTTTCATTCGACACTCTATTATACACAATTTTTCGTAACATTCGTTATGCGATCTCATTTCTCTTCTTTATATACTGCTTTCATCCTTCTTTTGCCAGTTCCATGCTTCGCTTCCAGAAATAAATACATAAGAATACAAACTTTATCGATTTTTTGGATAGGTATGTTTGTGATGACAACTTTAAGTGCAGCGTTCAAATAATAATAAATAACTTATTTTTATAAAGCCAGTTAACTTAAGTCTCCTTATAATAATATTATTCCATCGGCAAGATGGTAATTCATTCCCTCTAAAGCATATCAAACTAGGAAAAAAATACAAATGCAAAAAGTTCAGGTCATTTCTGAAAGTGAACTAACTCAACGGTTCTCCTTGACAAAGAAAATGAACAAAGCTCGCTTTGACAATACCCACTCGCTACGGCGTCGTAGCCCGTACCCCGTAGCACCGTTTTACCGTAGCACTCGCGTAGTTATAAGCGTAGCGATGTCGTAGGCTCTCGGCCTTTCGCTATCATAATAATACGGAATATCACTACTAAGTTACTTCTTGTGTTCGCTGTATGTAAGTGTAGGTAAAAGCAATTGTTACATTTGAATGGTTTACGTTTTATTGTATACTGTCGGAGTGTTATTCAATTCATACTCGAGTAAAATCGATATCTACATACATAATATATTATTTATTCATTGTGCTGCCCGTTGCCGCTTATGGTCTCGTAACTGTAACGTTGTCCAAACAAAGTGCCGAGAAACTACGAGTGACCCAAAGAGCCATGATAGGAATAAGCCTAAGAGACAGAGTCAGAAAATATACGTTGAGAGAAAAAAACAAAGGTCACTGGCGTCATCCACCGAGTAGCGAATCTTAAATGGCAATAGACAGGTCACGTAGCCAAAAGCTCGGACGAAAAATGGACAAGAAGACTGCTGACTTGGAGACCGTGGACGGCAAAGTGAAGTGCAGGGCGACCGCAACTACGGTGGAAGGATGATCTAAACAAACATGTCAGAATAACTTGGATGCCGTGTGCACACGAAAGAGTGGTGTGGAAGCGAATGGAGAAGGCCTTTGTTCGGGAATGGACGGAAATAGGTTGAAGAAGATAATTCTTATATATACATACATTTAACTTAGATTATATTTTTTTCCATATATAAGAAAGGAATATAAAGCGGATGAATGCGTCCTAAATAAGATAAATAGAGGGTTATTAAAATTATTTGAACATTTGGAATAAATTGATGAGGTAAGATTGTGATCCTTAGTAGTGATTATTTCAAGGATAATGAAAGTGAAACTTGGAGTCCTGGTAAATAGTATGTATGGGGTATGCATGCGAAATGATCTGATGATGAATGTGAATAAGTCCAAGGTAATAATTTTAGAAACAAACAGAAATCATGACAGTCTGCAACATTAGCGTGGATGGTATAAATTTAGAGTAAGGAGATGTTCGTGTATTAAGGTAGTATGTTTACAAAAGATGGGCGAGTGGAGAGGGATATTGAAAGAAGGGTTGGGGCAGGCAACAAAGTGAATTTGCACTTAAAGTTGTCATCGCAAACAAAAACCTAACGATAGAATGGCAGTGCACAATGGAGTTCATCAACCGACCCTTATGTATGGAAGCGAATCGTGGAACTGGTAAAAGAAAGATGAAAGTAGAATGCAGTAGAAATGAGATCTCTTAGACGAATGTGTGGATACTCGTGTATAATAGAGTGTCGAATGAAAATATAAGAAGTGAATGCGATGCGAATGATAGTGCTATGTTTGGACACATGGAAAGAATGAATGAAGAAAGAATAATGAAAAAAATATATGTTATCGATGTTAATGGAACCAAGTATAGAGGAAGACCGAGGAAATCGTGGCACGAACAAAAATTTATCAAAAATTAAATGTCGGCCGCGTGAGGAGTCAGAGAAATCGACGCGCGTGCATGACACGATGTATGAATGTTGAGCAAGCGAATTGACAAATACGTCAGGAAAGAAAAGTTTGGCAGTCCATTCTTTACGGCGTGATGGTTAGTTTATGTTTAGTTAGTTTATATGTTATGTTATAAAGTTTGGAAAAACGTAATACATTTTCTCTGACAGGTGTGTTAGTAAAATGCATAGGGAGCTGATGCATTTATTTATGGGTCAAATAAGAATGGAATAGAGCTATCGATCGACTGAAATGTACCGCGTGTCGGACTCGCCGAGGTAAACTGACCGAGACTGCAACATTGAAATAGACCGTATATAGCCAAAGAAGATTGAAAATGTCCGTATTTATGATATACGCTTAAGGGAAAGGCAAGAAAATATGCAGCATCACCAGAATTTCTTTCAGTCATATATTTTATACTTGCTAAAGCGAAAACCGTTCATAATGGAACTGGTACCAAACCCTAACGTATGGAAGCGAAGCATGGAACTTGCAGAAGAAGGATGAGAGTAGAGTAAATGCAATAGATATGAAATCCCTAAGACGTATGTGCGATAGAACGATATACGACAGAATCTCAAATACTGATATAAGAAAGGAATGTAGAGCGGATGAAAGTATTATGAACAAAATAATGAAAAGATCGCTACGTTGTTTTGAAAATATGGAGCGCATAGATGGAGAAAGAATGGTTAAAAAAGTATACGTTAATGATGTAAATGGAGTACGGAGTCGAGGCAGACCGAGGAAAACATGACATGACCAAATAAATCAAATTTTAAAGGTTGGTCATGTTAGAAGTCGGAAGAATCAACGTGCGTGTATGACTCGCTGTATGAATATGGAGGAAACTAGAGAGGTGTGCCAGGATAGAGTAGTGTGGCGGTCCATACTCTCTGCCTATCCCTACGGGGAAATGGCGTGATGGTTTGTTGTTGTTGTTGTTGACTGGGGAAAAAATCCTACTGAAGTCTGGTTAATGAGTGATTTTAAATTATCATTAATTATCTGCATTGCTGTCGATAAGGAAGCTTAAATTGTATTAATATAAAAACATATTTATAATGATGTATCACATTTGAAAACAAATTGTTAGCCTAAAATGTGTAGACTACTTCATAAAAAAATAAATATTTGCACATAAGTAATGCGCAAATGTTTATTTATTTATGAGCAAAATACGAATCTATAAGACATGCGTTCGTCCTATAATGGCATATGGAATAGAAACAAGAGCTGACACCATCAGAACACACATACGATTTATTAGCATTATACATTATACATCATTTTAAAGCTTAAAACTTACTCTATATTTCTACATAATCGCCGTTTCTGTCTAAAAACTTTTGCAGACGATGCTACAATTTTTTGATCCACAAGTCATAAAATTCTGCCGCCATTCCTCTGAGAAATCGAATAAACTCTTACTTGACTTCATCATCAGTATGGAAGCGCATTCCACCAAAGCGTTCATTTAATTTTGGGAATAAGTGGTAATCATTTGGGGCTAGGTCTGGACAATAGGGTGGGTGAGGCAAAACAGTCCAGCCAAAATCTGTCTGTTCTGTTCTTGAGTTTGATTTGAGACATGAGGTCGAGCGTTGTCATGAAGAATCCTCACACCACTGGACAATCTTCCTCTCCGGCGGTTCTGGGCCTAACTAACTAACCATCACGCCTTCTCCCCGAAGAGGTAGGCAGAAAGAATGGACTGACACCCTTTTTTTTCCTGACATATTTTTCTTGCTTCCTCAACATTCAAACATAGTGTCATGCACGCGCGTCGATTTCTCTGACTCCTCACATGGCCAACATTCAATATTTGATTTATTTGATCGTGACGAATTTTCCTCGGTCTTACTCTATTTCTGGTTCCATTTACATCGTTAACATATAATTTTTTTACCATTCTTTCTTCATTCATTCTTTCCATATGTCCAAACTATCTTAATGATCCTTTCATTATTTTGTTCATAACACCATCATTTGCACCGCATTGTCTTCTAATATTTTCATTCGACACTCTATCATACACAGAGTATCCACACATTCGTCTAAGATATCTCATTTCTACTGCATTTATTCTACTTTTATCCTTCCTTTGCCAGATCCATGTTTCGTTTCCATACATAAGAGTCGGTAGAAGAACACCATTGGGCACTGCCATTTTAGCTTTTTTGGATAGGTTTCGATTAATACCTTATTTCGCCAAAAGAATTAGGGCCTGTTTGATTATCTGAAATATCTCCGGTACCAATTAGTCCGGATTAACAACGTTCTACTGTAACATAATTTGAAAAATATTTCTGGTTTTAATTTTGAATCATATAAATCTGAATTTTTAGGAATAAAACATTTTTTTAACAGAGAAAAAAAAACAATAATAATGGTTCACGATTTAACGAAAGTTCCTCCACCCCGATCCCAGGATTAAGTGCAAACGTAGGGGCTGAAATAAGGGAAGCAAACCAGGATATTCTATAGCCTGAATGGGGTAATTCGTAGAAAAGAGGTCCTGAAAAACTCCTGAAAGTAAAACGCTCAGTGAAGTGAAACACGGCCGGTTAAGTGACTTCCGGCCGTTCGACGGATTTGCTTAAGCTAAGGGAAACTAAGGAAAACTGGCGCGGGGAAACTTGCTAGAATGGAGGAGATGGGGGTAACCTGGCGAGGGGGTAGAAAGGCAAACTGTCATTTGAAATTTCGCTAATTGTCCTATTGGAAATAAAAACCAATTTTGGAGATCGAAACTTAAAAGGCATTTAAAATTATTTTTATTATTAATACAAATTATCTTTTTAATCAACTTATTGAACGCAAAGGCATTAACACTGTGGAATTCCATAGAAATATACTTAGGAAATTAAAATAACTTTGTTTAATCCACTTATTACTAAAAAAATATTAAAAAACACGACATCTTTCGTTTATGTCCTCGAAGCAAGGGCAGACACAGTAAGGACCAAACAAGTTTTGAGGACTTCCGAAATGAAGACACTGAGGACGATAGCAGGCAAGACACTGAGAGATCGCGCGAGGAACACCAGAATAAGAGAGATATATGAGGTTAAGGATATTGTGAGATGGAGCAGATAGTGAAAAGGGACTGGTACGGTCATGTTCAAAGAATGGACGACACCAGTCTCCCCTATATTGCATTGCATAATCAGGTTCACGGGACTCCTCCTCGTGGAAGACCTCCTAAAAGATGGAAGGACAGCTGAGAATCTACCTTACTGGAGGAAAAACACTCTGAAGAACATACCACATAGGCCTACAATAAGGAAGAAGAAGAAGAAGAAGAAGAAGAAGAAGACATGTTTCGGAGGAAACCTCCATCTTCAAGTGTAAAAATATTATAAAAACTAATCAATGAAAGACTAATATAAAAACGCATTTAAAATTCCATAAAATAATTCAATTTTAAAAATTTACCTGTGCTATTAACAGTAAGAACTAATAAATAATATTAAATAATAATAATACATGATGATAATATAAAAAAAATGTAATTTAGAAAAAACTCACATTTGAAAAGACATAATTTATATCGAAATTAATAAATGATTTATTTGTATTTGATTGGGAATGGGAGCTTAAAATTGAATTTGACCATAGTTTCGATAAAAATGACACAACATTTCTACACACAGTTAACAATAGCAATAAATTAAACAAACTTGAAAATTTAGAAATCCTCGAGTCGGGGAAAGAGGAAGCGAGGCAGACATAGAGCCACCTGGAGAAGAGCCCTGCAGGACGAGTTTAAAGCAGCAGGCCTCACTTGGGATGATGTTAGACATCAAGCATGCGATAGAGTCGAGTGAAAAAGGTTCATTGAGTCCCTATGCACCACGGAGGTGTGACAGGACAAGAAGAAGAGGAAGAATATAACAAATGTATACAAATATAATTTTTTGTTCTTCTTCTTCTTTCTGTGTCCTGTCAGGTCTCCCTAACGTTGACTTTCACCCTTGAGTAGGCTTCACTGTTCTAGGCAGCTCGGAACAGCTCCTCCACGGTCCACTCTCGGATGTTCCTCAGCCAGGAAACCTGCCTTCTTCCAACAGCTCGTCGACCCTCAATCTCACCCTTTAAGATCAGATGTAACAGTGCGTATTTTTCGTCTCTCAGAACATGGCCCAAGTAGGACACCTTACGGACTTTGATGTTGGTCAGCAACTCTCTGTCAACTCTGGCTCTATAGAGAACGTTTGTATTGTTGACCATGTCAGTCCGGGAGATGCGTAACATTCTTCGGGGTATCCACATCTCAAAAGCCTCTAATCGGGTCATAATATTGACTTTTAGGGTCCATGACTCCACCTCGTATAACAGCACTGACCAAACATACTATGTTTTGTCAGTTTTTTGTTAGTTTTTTGTTAGTTTTTGTTTTGTTTTAACCGAGGTTATTTCATAGTAATTTATAAATAAATTACTATGAAATAACCTCGGTTTCCCCTGAACTGTGCCTATTTTTAAAATTTGAAGTTATAAAATGCTTGGATTAATGGATGTGATCGCATATACAAGTTCCAGATCGATTCCGAAGGTGCATTGAATCGCAGCCAAAGTTTGTGTTTGAATATTCTAAAGCCATTGGATGGAAGGGTAGTTCTAACGAGTATATTTAAAGTTCATTGCACGATGGTGGAACAAATTTTTATTTTCCATTTCTCGTCGTAATGTGAATTGGAATTTAAATATATTTTATTCAATTTTTTTTTTACACTTTTCACAAACTTGTTTCGGGATACAGACGTCCTTTAAATTATATATATAAATTATTTATATTTATTTCTACACTGATGAAGGGAATCTGTGTTCTGAAACAAGTTTGTGAAATCTTGTGTTTATCAAGAATCAAGAATCGAGAAAAATCAAGCTTGTGAAAAGTGATTTTAAGAATATACTTAGGAATTGAAAAGAACATTGTTTATTCTACTAATTATTAAAAAAATATTAAAAAAAAAACGACATATTTTTTAATATTTTTTTTTAAATTTCGTATGAAGCATTCACTTTGTGGTAAAACATTTAAAAAGATATATTATTTGTATTTAAAATAAAATAAAAACACTACACTTTGTTTTTATTTAGTTAAGGTTAAGAAACCAAACCTGGAATAGTTTTTATGACATTTTCTTCTTAAAGTGCCATGTCAGCTCTCCCCGATGTTGGTGATTTCTGTGGCGAATTCTTTCTCGTTACTAGAAGTTCTTGGAAAGAATTACTGGAGTGGTTTCTCGTTGTTTTTTACGGGGATTTTTTGTAGTAGTTTCCTTTTTATAGCTGGTGGGTGTCGGTTTATTAGTGCCGAAGATTTGCCATATTGTGAGGTCAATGTTCACATTGTCCGAGACGAAGGTGTTGGTTGAACGTGGATACAATTATAACAAAGTTTGAGTAGTGTTTTTACTAAATACCAACCATCAAGCCGTTTCCTTGAAGGGGTAGGCAAAACAATGGAGCGCCACATTGTCTATTACTGATTTACTTTTCACACTTCCTCAACATTCATTCAAAGTATCATATCGTTGGTGATCTGGCAGAAAGTCCAATCTCGAATTTAAACGTTTAATAATATTCAATTATCATTTTGTTTCGGCCAAAACAATGGATTATCTAAAAAAAATATTTTTTAAAAAGCATTTAAATATCTCAAATCTATACCACAATGGAACATCGTAAACACATTGTATCTTGAAGTTAGTTTCCTAGCCGAGGCAGGAACCTGAGCAAAAGTGGTGCTGTAATTATGACACTCTGCTATTCACCGCTCAGTTCTCTGGAGCCAGTTCGCGGAGCTTAGCTCGACTGTAATTAGCCCTAATTGCACACATCGGAACTACACAATGTTTCACTTCACGTAGATGAATATATAGTCTAAGATCCAATTCGTTTTATCCTTATTTAAAATAAGTATAATAATTCAAAATGTTTTTATTTACTGTAGTAGAACCTGGATAATAGGAACCTGGTTAATTGGCAAAACTCTATAATTGGCAGAAAAGTTCCGGTCCCACCTTCTTGGAGCACTAAAACCTCTTTAATTGGAAAAAAGAAACCTGTTTAATTAAACTCGACATTTGCGCCCTAAGCCTCTGAAATTGGAGAGCACTGCCTTCTCGACTTATGTAATTGGACAGAGAGTACCTCTGTGATTGGAGAGCACTGCTTTCTCGACCTCTGTAATTGGACAGCACAGCCTTGTTGATCTATTTAAACTGACAACTCTTCAGTATTTGTTCTGTACTCATCGAAGGTGTTCCATTTTAGATCGCAATGTTTAACAAACGTTAATATAATGGCCTTGATTTGAGCTGGAAGCTAAAACTAATCCAAGATTTTGACGCTAATATATATCACAAAGAGTTGTGAAACATTTTTAGCTTGTAAAACAGGAAATTCATAGAAATTTAGTTGTAAATTTACTTATCAGTCATCCATAGTTCTAAGAAAAACTTTAAAATTGTTTTATTTAATAACTAAAAAAATTGCATTATTTTATATAATTCCCCCCACCCTTAAGTGTTCTAAAATCAATATAAAAACACGCTGTTTGGCGATAAGGTTCAGTTTATATAATTTATAGAAATTAAATCCAAGTCAAACCTCTCGAAATGACACTGAAACGCCATACAGGGCGAAGCATAGCGAAAGCTCCCTATACTTTATTTCGAGAAAACTCAAGCTCCAAATATTCAGCAGTACCGTTCTGTACGGATGTAAGACTTTGAAATCTACCGCGGACGTTATTGGAAAACTCCAGGTGTTTATAAATAGGTGCCTTCGCTCAATATTCAAGATCTATTGGCCCCAAACAATGTCAAATGCCGTTCTCTGGTTCATGGCAGGCAAAAAGCCAATTTAAAAACAAGTCGTTAGACGCAAATGGTAGTGGATCGGTCACACTTTGAGACTGAACCCAGCCTGCATCAGTTCAGGGCGCACTTGACTGGTCCCCTATGGGGGGAAAGAGGAAGCGAGGCAGACCTAGAGTCACCTGGAAAAGAGCCCTGCAGGACGAGGTTAAGGCAGCAGGCCTCACTTTGGATGATGTTAGGCATCAGGCATGCGATAGAGTCGGATGGAGAAGGTTCCTTGAGGCCCTATGCACCACGGAGATTTGACAGGACAAAGAGAAGAATAGAGAAGAAAACCACTAAACGGTCGTGTTTACTGTTTCAAATGAATAATGGAATTTTACAAAACTAATATCTCAACATAGGTATAATAATATTATATAATAATAACATGTGGCGTCGAAGCAAGGGCAGACGCAGTAAGGACCAAAAAAAATTGAGGACTTCCGAAAAAGATTCTGAGGACGATAACAGACAAGACACTGAGGGATCGCGTGAGGAACACCAGAATAAGGAGTATGGTAGTTATCCGTAGCTCTACCCCACGCCTTTTCTTTTGGGAATGCTCGGAATCTAGTTTCTACAGATTCGAAGATATGGACATCTAAAAACCCATTTCTTTAGATTAATTTGGGGATACTTCAAGAACTCGGCCGTACTGGAGGATGTTGGTGTTTTTGTCCCCGATAGATATCTCTGACAGCGACAACACAGATTGTTATACCTACCGGCCGCCAGAACCAATCTGCCTCTGGTGACACCGGTGGGAAGAGCAATTTGTCTGCTGAACGCGGTCTCCTTGGAGATCGACGTCTTTCATGTTAGTGAAAGTACGTTCAGGGGACAAATACTCTTGATTTTGGAAAGTACATTGTCTTCCTAATGTCGAACCATCACTAATGCGTTCCTGGTATTTTGTTATATGTGTATAATATCTTACGTATACTCAATAGATGCCTTAAACATTTATGCTGTTTGTAATGTCTTTTGAGCAAATAAACTGTTGATTTGATTTGATTTGAATAAGAGAGATACGAGTATGTGAGGTTGAGGATATTATAAGAGCAGAAGAGTAAGAAGCAGACTGCGAAAAAGTACAATACAAAGAATGGACTCCACCAGACTCCCCTATATTGCAATGCATAATCAACCTCATGGGATTCGTCCTCGTGGAAGACCTCCTAAAAGATGGAAGGACAGCTGGGAATATACCTCACAGGAGGAGAAACACTTTGGAGAACAGACCACATAGGTCTACAATAAGGAAGAAGAAGAATATCTCAACCATCAATAAAAATCAGATAATTAATTGATGCATGCATCATTAGAGAAAATCCTGTCAATATTTTATTTTTTCTAAATGTACTCAGACGGCTAAAGATATTATGGGTGATATTTTTCACTGCCATTTCCTCTGAAGGATCCTGGCAATACATCAATTATTCCGACATTAATCACATCTGCTCCGTAACTAAATAATAACAAACTTCGGCATTCATCTCCCGCCTCGGAGATGTCTAAACCTAATATGCTAATTACTGGAGACTGGAGCCAGCCTCCCGCCAGTAATCAGTTATAGGAGGTATCCGAAATCGGCCGAAACTTGCTTCAAACTTGCGAAATGTTTCTGCGGCTCGATAGATAAACATAGCAATTAGGAAAGGCAAAAAAATACATTGTCCATTGTTTTGGTCGAAGCAATATGATACTTTAACATTTTTAACCTTTCCCTTACGGTGTTAAAATAAAAACGCGCGTTCCTGTATTGGGTAGTCAGTAATCAATAAAAAAAATAGCGATTTTAAATAGGAAAAATAAGAACATTCATAGCTAATCCCCTTAATTAATTATAATTGAAGTAAAAAATTATAATTATTGAGATTTACTTGCTAAAAACATCTGGCAACGCTCACGGGACGGGCATAGGTCCACTCTGGTTGCAATCTTGAGAGCTCCTGCCTGGCAGTGAGAACATTGAGCTCCTCGCGCTTCCACAGTGAATTATGCAAGAGTGAGATGCGAATATAGTGTCGCGCACTCAGCGCTACGAATTTTGTTTCCGATGTTCACAAAACACCTCCGATGTACCCGATAAATTTTGATTATTATTCTTCTTCTTCTTCAAGTGCCCTGTCGGGTCCTCCCAACGTTGGCGATCACCTCGGCGAACCTGTCCCTGTCCTACGCCGCTCGGAACAGCTCCTCAACACTTCGGATGCCGGTCCACTCCCTCACGTTTCGCAGCCAGGACATTTGTCTCCTTCCGGGCCCCTATTTTGAGCCGGGAGATTCTTTTCGCACCCCCTGCCCATTGAAGGGCTGCCCGGGAGTAGGGGCCATTGTTGTGTTTCTCGCCATAGTGAATATCCTGGGAAAAGGTAATCAGAGTGGTTTCCCGTTGCCTTCTCTGATGGGTTTTTCTGTAGGGGTCACCTTCCCTTAGCTGGGGGGGTCCGGCTTTATGGCGCCGGACATTCGCCATTCGCCCACTCATTATCCGCTAATATTATTTTTTTAATCAATGCGTAAATATATTATGGAGGAAAACCTAAAATCTTAACCTTGTATTTATTATATTTATAGAGATATTGATGGTTATTAGAAGCAACGTGTAGAATATACCCCCATCAATTAAATAACATTGCACAATGGTGTTCTTTAAGCGAAGCATGGAACTCGTAAAAGAAAGATGAAAGTAGAATAAATGTAGTAGAAGTGAGATCTCTTAGACGAATGTGCGATACTCTGTGTATGATAGAGTGTCGAATGAAAATGTAAGAATTGAAGGCGGTGCGAATGATGGTGATATGAACAAAATAATGAAAGGATCATTAAAATGGTTTGGACACATGAAAAGAATAAATGAAGAAAGAATGGTATAGTTTTTATATGTTAACGATGTAAATAGAACTAGAAATAAAGGAACCGAGGAAAACGTGGCACGATCAAATTAATCAAATATTGAATGTCGACCACACGCCACGCGAGGAGTCGACGCGCGTGCATGACACGATGTATGAATGTTGAGGAAGCGAGAGAAATATGTCATGAAAGAAAAGTGTGGCAGTCCCTTTTTTTCTGCCTACCCCCTCGGCGAGACGGCGTGATGGTTAGTTAGTTCGTTAGTTGATGGTTAGTTAGTTAGTGTCGAGAAAAATTAACTCAAAAGTGGAATAACAGCGATTAAATTCATAAAAAAATCGTCATTCTGAAATTCCACGGTTTTAACTCTTAAGGTTTATCTAAAATGCTTAAATTTTGAAATAATATTATTATAAATATGTAGTCCATTATTTTGGCCGAAACACTATGAAACCTTAACATTTTAAACTGTTTGAAATTAAATATCTTTGTTTTATGTATCACAATTATATTTTATTTTACGCGACAGCTGTTTCGTCAACCTAGGTTGACATCATCAGGTGTTACAATAATATATCAAATGTCAAATTTTCGTGATTTTTCGAACCTTTATGTGTATTTGTTCCTATGTCCATTTGAATAATTTCTTTTATATAATTTTGAAGTTCTTGCTGGAGTTCAGTAAGGTACCTTTAATTTATTATGTTTTATCGTTTTTGACTCTATAATATGTGTAATTGTTCCTTCTAATTACTGTTTTTAATATTATTATTATATTACTATTATTTATATATTTATATACTACCCTTTCTTTTCATTAAAAATTTTAGGTACCTAAATCAACTCCAGCAAGAACTTCAAAATTATATCAAAGAAATTATTTAAACTGACATAGGAACAAATACATATAAAGGTTCGAAAAATCACAAAAATTCAACATTTGAAATATTATTGAATCACCTGATGATGTAAAATAAAATACAATTGTGACACATAAAACAAAGTTATTTAATTTAACAGTTTATTATACTTACCACTCCTCCACACATCTACTCCCTCGCGTTTCGCAGCCAGGACATCTGTTGGAGAAGGTAGTACTTTTTTCCACGCAGTACATGACCCAGATGTGAAATCTTCCGATTCTTGATAGTTGATAACAGATCCCTGTCAACTCTACCTCGCCTCAAGACTTCGGGATTGGTAACCATGTCTGTCCAGGGAATTCTGAGCATTTGGAGATAGAATCACATTTCAAATGCTTCCAGTCTGTTCGTTGAGTTGACTTTCAAGGTCTAAGTTTCACATCCATGAAATAAAACAGACCACACATAGCATTTGATCATTCTCTTGCGGAGTTTCAAATTTATGTTATCATTGCAGAAGAGCGATTTCATTTTATTTTATGTAGCTCTTGCTGCCTAAATTCTGCATTTTAACTCTACATCTGAGTCAATATATTGTGTGAGTATGCTGCCAAGGTATTTAAAAATTTCCATCCTTTCAGTAATATTTCTTGTAATAATAAATGGCCGGTTATGTTTTTTATGACATTTTTGTAATCAGATCATGTAACTGTTTTTGATAATCGAATGATTTTACTGAAATATCTTGATGGAAGTTCATTTTAAACAATAATTAAATAAAACCACGTTTTTTAACTACTTTCACTTTTGTCTTTATTTAGACAGCGACCGGTTTCGTCAGGCTCGCTGGCATAGACAGACTGGTCAGCACGATGCCAGCGAGCCTGGCGAAACCGGTCGTTGTCTAAATAAAGACAAAAGTGGAAGTAGTTAAAAAAACATCGTTTTATTTAATTATTATGTAACTGATTTTAATATTCTGAAATGGCTATTGCACTTTTTTCAAGTTACGATGGTTTTCTGAGGGCTAACGATTTACAGCAACTTGCACGAATTTCGCATTTGGATAACTTTAAAAGTAATCAATGTAGATGGATCGTGATACGAACGAGATGAGCGGTTTTGAAATTAATATAATAATCTGTGGAAGTTGGTGATGCTGGATACAGGAATACTTGGATTATCAGAAACAACGCGAGATAGAAACCGCGAGTATTGAAATTGCTCTAAAACTGACATTTACTTTGTGGTCACCCGTTATATTTAAATTTCGTTTTTATTTATTTTTGTATCAATCTCAAACTAATCTTTGATGGGTGACCGATTTCGAAATTATTCAAAACTTTGCAATAATTATCATGTATGATATGTATAGAATGTCGAACGAATACGTAAGAAAGGAATATATTTTGAGTTCACGTTTATTTTTTGATAATTATCAAAGATTTAAGTAACTAACTAACTAACTAACCATAACGCCATTTCCCCGGAGGGGTAGGCAGAGAGGATGGATCGCCACACTGGACTGTCCTGGCATACCTCTCGAGCTTCCTCTACATCCATACATCTTACCATGCACGCACGTCGATTGTTCCGACTTCGAATGTGGCCGCCTTTTAGTAATTGATTAATTTGGTCATGCCATGTTTTCCTCGGTCGTCCTCGGCTTCTTTTCCCACTCACGCCGCTTGTGTACAACTTTTTAACCATTCTACTCTCATCCATTCGTTCCATATGTCCAAACCATCTCAGGGATCCTTTTTTTAATTTTATTCATGATGCAGTCATCTGCCTTACATTTCTTTCTTATTTCATCGTTCGGTATTCTATCATACAACGTTTTCCCGCACATTCTTCTCAGTGATCTCATTTCTACGGCGTTTATAAAAAACCTTCTTATAATTCATTCAAAATATAGGGCGCCAGGGAGTGATTGAAGACAGTTGTTTTTCTACTTCTTCTTCTGATTGTAGATCTTGCGATCTGTTTATGCAGGATATCCACTTTCCTTCTGTGATGAAGACGACCAGCCTTCTCTCCATCTCTTTGGTGGTCGTCCTGGTGGACGACGGCCCTCTGGAGTCTCGTGCATCACGATCTTAGGATAATCAATACGAATGAAAACGTCAGTTTTCTAGAAGTTTTATTATATTTTATGGGAATGACATGTTTCGCCCTTATAAGGCATTATCAAATGTGACGAAACTTCAACTCGTTGCAGTTTATATACACTAGTAAATGGAACAGAACATGGTAATTAACGAGAATTGATGTGACTTTATACATTTTTATTTGGGTAGGTCCAGAAATATTGGAAAGTAATTCTTGGAGCTCGTGAAGAAATTTTATGACAATGGTAACATAGTTAGGGGATACTAAATGATATTATATAAATCAAAAATAAGTTATTTGAGGTGGGCCGAAATAAAGTGTTTCTAAGAAAAACATCTTTTAACTTATTGTTTACAAATGATTTTACATATTTCAAGGCGACTAATGATTCTAAGTATTATATATAAAATAAAATCGCCATCCTGTGTGCGTAGACTTAATTGATGGATACTTCTCTTCTGCATCTGAAATGTGAAATAAATCCAGTGCAGAATCAATAGTTCTTTGAATCTAATTAAATATCAGAACTACATTAACCGTCGCGATGCCATGTGGTCAATTGAGTTTCCGCTGCCAATTTAAAGTTGATTTTCTTAAAACTTATGGACCCTAATATTATTTAAAAAAATGTGATCCTCCATTGAAGTGTTTTCAATATTTCGTAATAAAAAAAAAGCAAAAAATTACTTCCTTCATCCCAAAAAAAAAAAATTTTTTAAGACTGCCCTCACCTTCATTCGTGTTAAGGTAGAATTTGTTTTGCTAATATTTACAACTTTATCAAAAGTGACAAATACTTACTCGCTGTTTTTAACGTATTATAAATTATATGTTTGGCCTTTTCTCATACGTCATAATACCGATTGTGGACGGAAACGCAGCACGCAACTTAATAATATCAGAACTGTGAAAATATTAACACTTTACCAAAAGGGACAAATATTAATACGTACTCGTTGTCTTGAACGTACTATACATTTTGCCTAGGTGCTTTTATCATACGTAAAATTATAGCGCTACGGCGCGGCGGGGCGAGACAAGTTCATACTTGGTGTCAGTTGTTCATATGCTGTCTCGTCATTCTATATCAGAAATCGCATGGTTCCAGAAAATAGATAATAATGATATGTTCTTCAAATAATCCATGTATGTTATAGATATCGATCTATTTCTAATAAAATTCCCTATAAGATGACATAAATTAAATTTTGATTCATCGAGTCATATGCTTGATATTTATAGATAAAGTTAGCGGTAAACTGAATTGACCACATGGGAGCGAGCGTTTTGTTTTGAACACGGTACGTTAAGGGTTAAGGAGTGGGGATGAATATATGTTAGTTTTTCTTCTATATTCGCCATTACTTTGTGTTGCGGATTCATATTTGAATTACTTTTTGATAACTTTGTATCACAACACTTTATTACACTTTTTTCAGACATGTTTCGGGACACAGATAAATAAATATATAAATAAATTTTCGGGACACAGATAAATAAATATATAGATAAATAAATAAAGAAGAAATTATAAATAATCAAATTAATTTAACTTCCAGTCCGATACTAGATTTGTTTCCCCTGTCCCATTATTCCGGCTAAAATGTAATTAACACTATTTCTTGGAACCACCCCCACCCCTCCTTTACCATTTTAATTTTATTTAGTATATAAGTAACGATTTTGTCTCATTTAGCTGTTAAAATTTGTACACACTGAAGAAGGGGCTTCTGTGTCCCGAAACATGTCTGAAAAAAGTGTAATAAAGTGTTGTGATACAAAGTTATCAAAAAGTAATTCAAATATGTTAGTTTGTTCATTGATTAAAGTTAAGTTAAGGTTTTTGATATGCTTCTTTTTTTCTAATTGTTTCAATAGGTTAAGAGTGTACCCTTTATTATGAATGTGTAGCGGAAGTGGTACGTTATTTGGATCTAGGGTATGTCTATTGTCTAATAGATGTTTGGCGATTTGGGAGTTTGATTTATTCAGTCTGAAGGACCTGACGTGTTCCGAGAAACGTGTTTCAAAAGAACGCCCTGTTTGGCCTATATATACAGCGTTGCAATCATTGCATTCTAATTTGTATATTCAGCTATTTTTTATTTTTAATGTATACAAATACTTGTAGACAAATACGGGATTTTACCCATTACGGGTTAATCATTAATAATTCATTGTATCTCAATAGAGACGAAGATGTGAATTATTTGGAAACAGAATAGGGTGGTCGAGGCCTTTGCAGGACTAATGACCTATCATTGGTTGGGTTAAGCGATCGCTTTATGTAATACAAAATTCCGCCCTTCTTACGAACACCACGTCTGCCAAGTATTTTTGACAACAATAACAACAAACCATCACGCCGTTTCCCCGCAGGGGTAGGCAGAGAGAATGGACCGCCACACTACTCTATCCTGGCACACCTCTCTAGCTTCCTCCACATTCATACATCGAGTCATACACACACGTCGATTCTTCCGGCTTCTGACATGACCAACTTTTAATATTTGGTTAATTTGGTCATGCCATGTTTTCCTCGGTCTACCTCGACTCCTTACTCCATTTACATTGTTAACGTATACTTTTTTAACCATTCTTTCTTCACCCATGCGCTCCATATGTCCGAACCAACGCAGCGAACCTTTCATAATTTTGTTCATAATACCTTCTTTCGCTCTACACTCCTTCCTAATATCAGCATTTGAGATTCTGTCGTACATCGTTCTACCACACATACGTCTTAGGGACCTCATCTCTACCGCATTTATTCTGCTCTCATCTTTCTTCTGCCAGTTCCATGCTTCGCTTCCATACATAAGGGTTGGAACCAGAACTCCATTGTGAACGGCCATTTTCGCTTTCATTGATAAATTCTTGTTTCCAATAACTACTTTTAAAGCTCCATTCTCTTTGTTACTCGCACCAACCCTTCTTTCAATATCACTATCCATTCGGCCATTCGCTGTGAACATGCTACCTAAATACACAAATTCCCTCACCTGTTCCAAGTTCTCTTCATTTACACTTATATTACAAACTGTCATTTGCTCTTCCCTTTCAAAAACTAACACCTTTGACTTTCCGACATTCATCATTAAATCGTTCGACTTGCATACCTCATACATTCTCGACACCAAGACTTGTAATTCGTCCGCACTATCCGCAACGAGAACGGCGTCGTCCGCGTAAAGCAGACAGTTTACAGACAGATCACTCATCTTTATTATTTTTGAAAGTTGTATATATGTATACTATCATGTTGAGAAACATAACATGAGTGTTTTTTGAATTTCATTATATAGATCGCTACAACTAGATATCTCCGCACCCAGATATCTGAATTTCATGACCTGTTCTATTGGTTTATCATCTACAACCAGTTTGCATCTGATAGGCTGTCTGGATAATGTTAGACATTTTGTTTTGGCGACGGATGTAACCAAATTATACTTCTCAGTCGCAAGATAGAACCTATAACGCATTCGTTATAAAACAGTTGTTCTGGCAGCGAAACATAAAATAGTATACGGGAATAAACAGAATTGAGAACCTGTTCCAAGTGGTGCAGGACAGAGAAGCCATCGCTTCAGTGATCGCCAACGTTGGGGGGACCTGACTCGGCATCAGTAGAAGAAAAACTTCATTTCTTAAGATGTCGGGATTTTGAAGAACCGCGAAAGCGAAGACCGTTTAAATCGAAGACCTCTGCAAACGTGTTGTGTTTGTGTTGTTATTATAGCGTCATGACTGAAAGTGCCACACAACTGTACGTCTCGGAGTTCCCTCTGTTCGTTCCCACATCTGTGTTTGTCTTTTGCTTCGCTGACGGATCTATCACAAAACAAGGCCTCTTTGCTCGTCACATCTCTGGAGATACGGGTAAAATTATAATATAATTTCTCTCATATTATATGCACTAACATTTACTACATTTGATAATGTTTCAAGAAATTAAATCGGGTGGTGTTCTAGGAGATAGAATGCATGGCTTTTGATCCAGGGGACTTGGGTTCCAAACCTCGCCACGACTGGATTGATTCTTCACAAAATAAGCTTATTTCGGCTCATATTAAAAATTCTAAAATAAATTAGATTAACGAATTTTTGTGAATTAAAACACGTTTTTTTTCACTTTTGAGTTTATTTTTCTCGACATGTTTCGAAGGCTTACACCTTCATCATCAGAAGAACGATATAAACTGGAATTCCACAGTGTTAGCGCCTCACGTTTATCTAAAATGAGATAAACATTGAATATAATCCACGGTGTTAGTATTATTTTAATAAAACAAAATTATGGTCAACAATCAAAGAACCAAAAAAATAAGCTTTGTTATAAAATGTTAGCCACGCGAGAAGTCGGAGAAATCGACGTGCGTGGACACGAGTTATGAATGTTGAGGAATGGAGAGAAGTATGTCACGAAAAAACAGTGTGGTGGTATATTCTTTTTGCTTACTACCTCGGGGAGATGGCATAATGGTTAGTTAGTTTAAGTTAATTAACTAACTAACCATCACGCTGTCTCCCCGAAAGGGTAGGCAGAAAGAATGGACTGTCACACTTTTACTGATGCGGCACTCTATCCTTCTCTTTTCGCTCCGCGGGTGACGCGGTGTGATGGGTTGCGAACCTCATCGCCACCAATAGGCATCTCTCGCGCACACTTCGATCGTCCAATACCCACAAAATAAATCTAAAACAAATAATATAAAATAGAATGATATAAAATAAAATAACAAAATAAAAATAATTTAACACAAAATGTTCTTTTTAGATGGTGCACATATTGTCTATTTAATTTATGTTCCACGAATCCACCGTTTTTTTAATTGAGCACATAATGGTTTTTTTCGATGTTGCATATGTTGACATGGACGATCCGAACTTTTGTGTTTATTTAATTTATGTTACACGTATCCACCGTTTTTTTAAATTAGATATAATTAGGCACTTAACCAGCAAGAACTTAAAAATAATATTGAAGAATATGAATAGTTTATAAATTAATTGAGGTAGTTTAAGTTAATTACACTATTTTAAAATATGTTTAATTCAATATATCCATTGTTTCTATATGGGTTATAAATAAAGTATTTTAATTATACTATCTCCTTGAGCCCCTATATATTATTTCCGTTACGATATCTGGCCAAACACTTGTCCCGAATATCCGGTTTAAAGCTCCTCGGGTTAGCGCAACAAATTTCCAATTAGGAAGTAGGCTTAGCTTACCGCGTTGCAGGTTCGAATCCGGTCTGCGGTTCCTTTTGTTGCAAAACAATTACGACGTAATCCCCCGTATTCCGCGGGTGTGATATAAGGGTTGCTTGGGGTTGTATAATTAGTTCTTAATTTATTTATAGCATGATACTTACAATCTAGACATGTGGTTTATATTTCCTTCTATATTATTTTTTTATTGTATTATATTATATTATGAGAAAACTTTTTTCCACTTATCACAAACATATTTCGGTCCATAGACAACTTCTTCAGTATATAAATACAAGATTATTTTAACAATTATAGTTCTTGACCTTTTTGCCCCTCTCCTATCGGAGAACATCATCAAATAAAATAAAATCAAATTAAATCATTTTGTTAACTCAGTAGACATTATAAAAAGCATAAATGGTTAAGGCATATATTGAGCACAGGTAAAATATTATTATACATAAATACAACACAATACCAGGAACGCATGAGAGATGGTTCGACATTAAGAAGACAAGATACTCTTCAAAATATAGAGTGTTTGTATGAATAAAAATCGACCAATTTCTGGAACGGGTGGTAACTGGTGATAAAAAGTGGGTCACTTCCGACAATGTCAAGCGACAGAGATCGTGGTCGAAGCGGCTCAGACTGTGGCCTAGCCAGGACTGGCGGCCAGAAAGGTGTTGCTGTGTGTTTGGTGGGATTGGCAGGGAAAACTCTACTATGAGCTGCTCTCCTATAGCCAAACGCTAAATTCTGCCTTCAACTGTAAAAAACTCGACCATTTGAAGCTGGCAATCGAACAGAAGCGGCCAGCATTGGTGAATAGGAGAGGAATCGTGTTTCATCAGGCCAACGCCTTCGATGATGCACCAGAAGCTCGGATGGGAAGTTTTTATGCATTCACCTTATAGTCCGAACCTGGCACCAAGTGACTACCACCTGTCCATGCCCAACGCGCTTGGGGGTACAAATTTGGCCTCAATAGAGGCCTGTGAAAATTGGTTGTCCGAGTTTTTTGCCAAAAGGGACAAGGGCTTCTACGAGAAGGGCATTATAAAGTTGGATTCTCGTTGGCAACAAGTAATCAAACAGAACGGCGCATATTAGACATTAATCGGATGATTGTAACACTTTTTATAAAGCATTGAAATAATGGAAAAAATACGAAATTATTTTTCCCCAACCTAATACTAGGCCGTAGGCGTACGTATACGTAGCCTCACTATTGTGAAAAACGTCCACATCCAAAGAGATACGTTTTAGAAGGATTATTGCCCTGCCCACCGGCATTACCTTAGGTAGAATGGTTTTACACAGAGGCAGGTGAAATAATCTATGTTGCCGTTGTTGCAGATGTCAGGGTCGAATAAAGTCAAAGATATGTGCTTTCTTCCGAAATGAAAAATTTGAATTAGAATATTATATAGAATCATATCTATCTATATATAAAACAAAGTCGCATTAATTACAGAACGGCTGGACCGATTTTAATGATTTTTGATTAGTTGGATTTGTCTCTTTCCCGAATAGCAGGATTACTATTAAAACATTGGAAAAAATCGACCCGAGTGCATTCCATACAGCAAATATAATAGTTTAACAGAAAGTAGTTCAACAATGTTAGGCGAATGATTTTGATTCGATTCAATAAAGCAAATCTCTTGTGCTATGTGAATTACATTCATATCAATGTAATTCAAATACTTCTCATTTTGATTTTTGCACATTTATTGAACTCAATTCATTTTGAGTATTCATTTTAACTAACTAAACTAACTAACTAACCATCACGCCGTCTCCCTGAAAGGGTAGGCAGAAAGAATGGACTGTCACACTTTAACCGATGCGGCACTCCATCCTTCTCTTTTCGCCCCGCGGGAGACGCGATGTGATGGGTTGCGAACCTCATCGCCAACAATAGGCATCTCCTGCGCACACTTCGATCTTCCAACATCCACAAAATAAATCTAAAACTAATAATATAAAATACAATGATATAAAATAAAATAACAAAATAAAATTAATTTAACACAAAATGTTCTTTTTAGATGGTGCACATATTGTTTATTATATGATTTAATTAATGTTCCACGTATCCAGCTTTTATTTAAAATTACCAGTAATTAGGCACTTAAAACCAACCAACACCAGCAAGAAGTGGTACACTTGTCTCCAAAGACCTGTAGTGGGCAGGCTATGAGGCAAAGGGCCGCGAGGACCACGTGGAGACGAGCCGCTGCTGTCATTGTGGAGGCTGTCACTGCATCACTGTGCTATCTCACTCAGATCTATAACAGTTGCGGTCGCTCTGTTCTTCTCTTTACGGTTCACTGTCCCCAAGACTGCCTTCTTGTCCAATTTCCGTCTGTATACTGTTTTGATGTTAAAATTATACAAGTTTTTTCGTTTATATAAAGATTTTAACATAATAAATAACTGAATTTAATTTACCGAATAAGTTAACACAACATTTATTGATTTTGAGGCGATACGAAGATTGCCGGGTCAACTAGTCTTCATATAAGAGTGTAGCGGATTTTTCTGGTTTTGTGATACAAAAAATACAACTATGGTTATTACATACTATACGTAATTATTAGCAAAAATTAAACATTTGCGAAAACACCTTAAAACCGGATTAGAAAGTCAAGCTATTGCATAGTTTAATATAAAAACAGTGGTTTTTCCGCGGTAGTTTTTCCTGATTGCGAGTGCATAGAGAATAACTTAATATTATCCAAGTGGAACGGAACGGTTTCTGATAGAAAAAGGCGCTTAAAACCAAATAGCTCTTAAAGAAATCGTTTTGGAACTTTCGAGTTCTTTCGGGACTGCAAACTTGAAATACTCATTGAAACTAACGTCAACTAAAAACCAGAATGCCATTTATTCCCACAATGGCCAGTTTTAATTATAAAGAAAGAAGAAAAAAAGTTAACCTTAACGCCATTTCCACGAAAACGCAGGCAGAGATTGTGGACTGCATTGTATACTTGGATAAGTGTATGAAAGAACTTGAAGGCATAGACGCTGGTGCTAAAATGAATTGTTTGTCAGTCAGCTGTTTGTTATATGCAGACGATGCTGTGTTAATCGCTGACAGTAGAAAAAATTTGCAAGTCTTAGTGTCAAGGATGTATGAGGTATCCAAAAAGAGTGACCTGGTGACCTGGTGATGACCAAATTAATCAATTACTAACTGAATTTATACTAGTTTCATCTATCTTTTGACTGATACTTTTTGATTGACCATTCACTTGATTCTTACAAACTTTCTTTCAATATACTTTTACACTGTACTTTCTAAATATACAAATTCATCAACTTGATCGAAATTTTCAGCATTCACGCTAATATTGCAGATTATAAAGCTTTTTCTATTTCAGAAATCATTATCTTGGACTCATTTTCATTCAGCATCAGATTTTCTTTAATATTTGTATATACGAGTACACAAAATGTACACCGCATTTCCTGCGTTTTCTAGATTGTAGCTAAAAAACTTACTAACCATCGCGCTGTTTCTCTAGATGGGTAGGAAGAGAAGATGGTTTTCCATACTGCTCTGACCCGATATATCTCTAGAGATTCTTCTGTATAATAATATTGATAATAATAATAATAATGCATGAGTACGAGCATAAGGAATTCAAAAATATCTAGGTTTGTCTTCTGTGCCACCTGATGTGGCTATATAGTCCTATCCTAGAATGACAGACTTTGTCACACTCTGGACAGGGATATTCTGCCCTAACGGCTGGACCCCGTCCTCTCTGTCTCTCTGGCCTCTAGCACATAGCGACGAATCTTCTCTACTCCACCCTATCAGTTGCCAACTGCTCCCAGTCCGTTTGGTTTCAGATTCATCTATTTTCATACATCGTAACATGCACACTCGTTGATTTTTCCGACTTAGAATGTGGCCGCCTTTTAGTATTTGAATTGTTTGGTTATGTCATGCTTTCTTTGGTCTTCTTTCGCCTATTAACCTTTTGTTCATTCCATTCTTATATCAGCATTTGAAATTCTTTCATACACTTCCACACGAACGTCTAAGGGATCCCTAAGCGGAAAAGGGATGGAACCATAACTTAATTTAAATATCCATTTTCTCTTTCATTGATAAAATATGCATGAAAAGAAGAAATATTAAAATAAGCTATTAAAATTAAACCTCAAAATATAACTTCTTTCAATATTTCAAGATGGTACCTTTGTCGTTATTTTTTTTTAATTCCAAAAAGCCTGAAAACTCCTGAAAAAGCTCCGAGAGCTTTTCCCCGCGAGCTGCAGGGAAACTTTTTGGCATTAGGCGTCCAAAGTGTTGCTTTCAGAGGAAAAGTTTCGCAAATGAAAAGAACATTTTCTTGTTGAAGTTTCAATTATGGCGGTGCTTTTCACAATCAACACGAATAAAGAAAATTTGATATCTAAACTAGACACTTCACATTTTCACACTCTCGGCAAGTCTTTGTTAGGTTAACTACTAATTGACACGCACTCTATAGTTTTTACAAATGCCATTGATAACAAACAATTTAACTATCTAACCATCACGCCGTTTTCCCGAAGAGGTATGCCGGCGGACGCCGGAGAGAGCAATCAAACTACTGAACGTGATCACTATAAAGATCAACGTAACTAACTAACTAACCATCACGCCGTCTCCCCAAAGGGGTAGGCAGAAAAAATGGACTGCCTCACTTTTCTTTCCTGACATATTTCTCTCGCTTCCTCAACATTCATACATCGTGTCATGCATTCAATATTTGATTTATTTGATCGTGCCACGTTTTCCTCGGTCTTCCTCTATTTCGGGTTCCATTTACATCGTTAACATATAATTTTTTTACCATTCTTTCTTCATTCATTCTTTCCATATCTCCAAACCATCTTAATGATACTTTCATTATTTTGTTTATAACACCATCATTCGCACCGCATTCGCTTCTTAAATTTTCATTCGAAACTCTATCATACACATAGTATTCACACATTCGTCTAAGAGATCTCATTTCTACTGCATTTATTCTACTTTCATCCTTCTTTTGCCAGTTCCATGCTTCGCTTTCATACATAAGGAAACATAAAACAGCTACTTTGTATAAATACAAAGCATGTAGTTAAAAAAACGATATGGTTATTTTAATTAATGTCTGGCTTATTATATTACCCTGATGAATCTTGGGTCGAAACGAAACTAGTTCTCATCAATAATACACGTACTTACCATAGTTAGTTGTTGTGCCGAAACACTATGATACTTCGGCATTATTAAGTGTTCAATTATAAAACTCTGTTTTATTGTACACATTTTTTATTTTACGCGACAGCTGTTTCGTCATCCTATGTTGACATCATCGGTGTTACAATAATATATCAACTGTTAAAATTTTATGTCTCTATCATCATAGTGAAATTTACAGCGTTTAAACGTAAATGAAGTTAAAGTTTCCAGTATGCATTTCACTATACTTATTGTCTAACTTGATAGAAGCGAGAATATTCGTTGATACAATGACTTGGTTAAGTCAAACATTGAAATTGCTCGAAATGAAGTGAGGAGAAGTGGGAGCCAAAGATGTGTTGCATAATTCAAAATATAAATTTCACGGGATCCAAGAATCAGTCAAACGCGAGGAAATGACACAAATAGTTTAAATTTCTCAAGTTTAAATATATGTTTTAATTTTTATTTTGATAATGACATATGGCGTTGAGGCTAGGGCAGATACAGTAAGGACCAAATAAGTTTTGAGTCCTGGACCCTCTACGTATGTACTCATAGCTGTTTCCTATCTGCCACGAAGGTCGTCTACATATAATTTAGGTTTCAATTTCAATTTCAATTTCGATTTCGATTTCGATTTCGACTTCGACTTCGACTTCGAATTCGATTGGGATTTCGATTTCGATATTGATTTCGATATCGGTTTCGATTTCAATTTCGACTTCGACTTCGACGTTGATTTCGATTTCGATTTCAATTTTTATTTCGATTATGATTTCGATTTTTATTTCCATTTCGATTTTTAGTTCGGTTTCGATTTCGATTTCGATTTCAATTTCGACTTCGACTTCGGCTTCGTCTTCTATCTCAATTTCGATTTTGATTTGGATTTGGATTTCGAATTCGTTTTTCGACTTCGACTTCGACTTCTTCATTTATAAACTTGCATTGCGGGGGTGTGAGAAAGGCAGGTCTCCGAGGGGGGGTGGGGGGTTGACTGCCACCCCGAAGGTTCCGGGCTCGATTCCCGGCGAGGGTGAGGGCAGCGTGATTTTCACACTGTCTTTTGTCTGGTGTAGAATTCACTCGACAATAAAATGGCGATGGAGTAGCTATCTATCATATGTCACGAGAATCACTATGATAGGTATATATATGTATTACCCTTTACATCGATTTGGCCCATGCTGTCATGATGTAAAGAGCGATTCAACAAATAATAATAATAAAAAAAAATTACAAAAAAAAAACTTTTCATTATTTACAATGAACTTTTACGATGAAATTTAAAATAACAATATTATTTTTTTAATATGTAAGACGTCGATCTCCGAAGCGATCATGTTCAGAAGTTTGATTGCTCTCCCCACTGGCATCACCAGAGGCAGGATGGTTCTGCAGGTTGGGAGATAAAAATAGTTAATATGTTCTATATGATGTTTAATTTTTTTATATACTTTGTGTACAACACATACACACATATGTTATATTATAATTATAACATCTGTCAAAACTGACCATATTTGTTAACAATTTTATAATTTTTCAAATATTTATATAATATCACTGATGAAGGATTGGTTATTCCGAAACATGTTTGATAGTTAATTTTTATTTTTTAATAAACGTGAGTGTTGTATACAAAGTATACAAAAAAAGAAACATTGAACATCTACAACACAAAATTATGGCGAACATAGAAGATGTTCTATATGATTTTAGATTTAAGGCATTTCTTTTCGATGCGTTATTCGTTGACGAAGATGATATGGTAATTGCCCTTTGAGATCGCTCTTCGACTAAGTAGTATTACTAACAGAAGATATGTATTGAAAATATTCATGATATTATTATTCTTCAAAAGGTTATACGCATTCCCCACGAACTTCATTTTATTTAAATATTTTTATCTGCCAGTTGAACCCCTAGCAACTCTACATTCCTTTTTATTTTGGGATCAAACGCTTTATGTAAATTCGAAAAAAACTAGAGCAGGTGTTTCTTCTTCTTCTCCGGCGCTAAAACCCTTGGTGGGTCTTTGCCTCCTCCAAGAAACGTCTCCATCCCGTCCTATCTCTGGCCGCCATCTCCCAGTCTTACTGCTCCAGGACCCGACAATCTGCCACGGCACCATCCAGCCATCGCAGTCTCGGCCTACCGATGCTTCTTCGCCCTGCTGGATTGTCATACAACACTCTTTTGGGGAGCTCCAGATCTCCCATGCGTTGGAAGTGCTCTAGCCAGCGCAGTCTGTTAATCTTTATAAACTTGACCACGCTGACGTTCTGGTATAGATCGTAGAGCTCTGTGTTGTATCTCCTTCTCCACGTCTGACCATCCTTAATGGGTCCGAAGATTCTGCGAAGGATCTTCCTTTCGAAGCAGTTTATTTTGTTTTCATCCCGTTTAGTGAGCGTCCAAGTCTCCGAGGCATTGGGACTGGTCTAATCAGCGTTTTATATATTGTGGAATCAGCTTTTTATATATTGTGGAGAGCAGGTGTTTGAGTTCGTGTATTTAGGCAGCATGTTTACAGTGGATGGCCGAACGGACAGTAATGTCGTTATAACACGGTTCGGGCAACAAAGTGAATGGAGCTTAAATTGTATTTGTATACATTCAAAATGTTGTATAAAAACTGGTCCAAGTTAAAAGCATAAAAATTGGAGAGATATCACCAGGCGTTGTCTAGCATTTTATGATAATTGCAAAGCCTTTCACATTGCATAATAAAGATTTTCTGCTTAATGCTTACACCTAATCTTAATAGATTGAACTAAAAAATGTTTCTCAACATTGTAGCGTGGACCACAAGTGGTGGTCGTAAGAAGGGCGGAATGGGGAATGTTGTTAACATAAAGCGATCGCTTAACCCAACCACTGGTCATAAGTCCTATAAGCACCTCGACCACCATATTCTGTTTCCAAAAATAAAAACAATTTTCATGTTCTTCTCTATTGAGATACAATTAATCCTTAAAAATGATTAACCCGCTATGGGTAAAATCCATGTTTTGTATACAAGTATCAATTTGCATCTTCGTCTCTATTGAGATACAATTAATCCTTGTTATTATTTCTTTCGTAAAATCATAAAACCGTGATAAAATCTTTCGTCAAAAATTCTATTATGCAAAAGTATTACTTTTTCAACTTGTGTCAATGTCCATTTGTTTTGTCTTAAAATATAAACTGTCCCCTTACTTAATCAAACTTAGAGGAATAAAACATCCTCAACTCAATACTTCCATCTAAAAATCCTTTCAAAATTTAACACATTGATATGTCAGTTTGTAATAATTTTGGTTAGTTTATATCGTTCTCCCGATGATGAAGGTGTAAGCCTTCGAAACATCTCGAGAAAAATAACATCAAAAGTGGAAAAAAAGTTTTTTAACCACCCTACGTATTTGAACGTACGTGATACGTTCACTTTGACTGTACCATTCTGCGCTATCCCGTATCACGTACGCGCTTGAGAAAAATTAATATACCTAAATTGTACAAACTGTTAGGGACACGCGCGTGTGCCAACAACACTTGAGTATAATTTTCCATAAATATGATAGTTTTACAAGGGGCAGGCGAAGTTTGCGGCCGAAGATTTGACGTTTCGTAATTTAAAAAAATACAATTAAAATATAATTAAATTTTATTAATAATAAACCTGTATTTTTGCACGTTTCTCGAAAAATTACCTGAAGTTAGGGTGGTTGATTCATAAAAATTCGTCAAACATAATTTATTAATGAAAACAAAAATGGTCGTTAAATGGGGTTTTTATAAATCAATATATTTCTGATTTAAATTCAGAAGCTTAATTCACTAGATCCCTGCATACGATATATAGGAATATAAAGCTCAATTCGATCTTACGGAATATTTCAAGAGATAAAATCTCTAAGTTAGTCTTCAACACACTTTCACCGATAGGTTTCCCGAGATGTATTTACGTCCTAGGTCGAAGGTCGTAAATTCTATTTATTCTCCAATAAGGTCTCTACTGCCACATCCGGGTTACATGCCCCCTGCTCAAAGTAGACCGGAAGTAGTACGCTATTAAACGGAAATCGGAATACAGTTATAGACGTCGGTTTGTAATTTTGAGATAGCTATTTCTGTTTATTTCGCAATGAATAAGTAATTTAAATCGGAAAAGTTTTAATTTTTTTTTTGTATTTTAAATAAAATAAAATAAAAACACTGCACTTCGTTTTTCACCACTATGCCGTTATTTTAATTGCCGACTAGTTTCGCTTGTGCCCAAGCTGCCTCAGGGCTTGTATTAACAGCTTAAGCTAGGCAAAGTTTAAAATTTTGGGAAAGGTGAATTAAACTCTTGCTTGTTGACGTATTGAAATTCGCGAGTAGCGGTGATGTATTATCACTACACATTTTTAAATGATATTGTGAAATTTTATTTTTTAATATTATATATAGATATCGAAAACAATATGTAGTGTATAATCATCATAATTCAAATAGTTTCATAGCAAATTCAGGAATCCCCCAGGGTTCAAATTTGGGGCCGCTTTTGTTTCTTCTGTATATTAATGACATTGATAATTACATTGAATCATCTAATTATCTTCTTTTTGCCGACGATCTGAAGCTATTTAGAGCTATAGAAAATTCTAATGATTCATTTCTCCTACAAAATGATATTAATAGGTTGTTAAAGTGGTCGGATGACAACAACTTGCCATTTAGTATACCAAAGTGCTCTGTAATTACATATACTCGATCTGGAAATACTCAATTATTCCCATACCAGATGAACAATACCTATTTACAGCGTGTTGATCATATTAAGGATCTGGGTATCACGTTTGAGTCCAACTTCACATTTAAAATACATCTATCTAACATTATCATGCGAGCCAACAAAATGCTTGGTTTTGTTTTACGGAACGCGAGATCTTTTTCAAACACAACGGCGATCCGTCGACTGTATGAAGCGCTGGTTCGCAGTAACTTGGAGTACTGCTCTATCATTTGGGACCCCAGAGAAAGAACAGTCATCTTGGAGCTGGAAAGGATCCAGAAACGATTTTTAAGGTATTTATACCTAAGGGAGTATAACTGTTATCCTTTTATGTACCCCTCACTGTTTCTCTCAGGAGCGTTGGGTTTCAACACTCTTAAAGCTCGTAGAATGATCTTTCTGGGAAAGCATTTTTTAAAACTGTTATCCGGAGGTGTTTTCAATCCAGGAGTGCTGAGAGAGCTAAATCTGTACGTTCCCCATAGTTATAGCAGAGCAAGGGGGCATATATTATTTTATGCCCCAAATTGCCGCACAGAGGCCCTTCGAAGTTCTCCTGTATTGAAGGCGATTCGTCTCTTAAATGAGGTTGCAAAAGAGATAGACCTCTTTGGATGCAATTATGGCGAATTCGTAAATGCCCTTATGATAAAGGCAGCAAGCAGATAACTGGCTTTTCCTATTCATATGGTTCTATGTATATTTCCTTTGATATTCTTTTATTTCACCCTTTACATCGATTTGGCTTGCGCTGTAACGATGTAAGGAGTTTTTTCAACAAAATAATAATAATAATAATAATAATATGTCAGCAGTTCTTCAAAACATTCTTCTATCTACTATCAGCGCTCAAATCAAGAAACGTACACTGGAAAACCAAAATCACCCTGTATAAAACAATCATCCGAACAGTAGTGACCTATGGGTGTGAGGCGTGGACAATGACAGCGAAATCTGCAGAGAGACTGGATACTTTTGAGAGAAGGGTGCTGCGCAGAATTCTGGGGCCTGTGAATGACGGTGAAGGCTGGAGAGTGCGGCATAATGACAAGTTGTACAATATTTACAAAGCTCCCAGTCTCTCCACACAGGTCAGACTGAATAGACTGAGATGGGCCGGTCACGTGCAGAGGATGCCGTCATCGCGAACCCCAAAAAGATTGCTGGAGTGGCACCCAGGTGGTAGAAGACCAATTGGACGACCAAGGCTGCGATGGGAGGATGAAGTTGGGAGAGATGGAACAAGATTGTTAAGAGTGTCAGATTGGAGGGTCGAAGCGGAGGACAGGAGGAGTTGGAGGCGAAGAATACTGGAGGCTAAGGCTCGATATGGGCTGTAGGGCCATCGAAGAAGAAAGATGTCAGCAGTTATCAATTGAAATTCCATTGTATTGTTAACATTCTTGTTCTTTCGGTTCCGTGTCAGGTCCCCAAAACGTTGGCGACATTTCTGCCCTTCGCCACTTGGAACAGGTTCTGAACTCTTGTAATTCCTATCCACTCTTTAATGTTCCGCAGCCAGGACAGCTGCCTTCTACCTACTCCCCAACGTCCCTCCACTTTAGGCATTAATGTCAGTCGAAGAATATGGAACTTTTCTCCCCTTAGCACAATACCCAAATATGAGACCTTTCTAATTTTGTTTAAACACTGTATTTTCCGCTTCTGAGATTATTTATTTCGATATTTTTCGAAGGGCTTAAACCTTCATCATTATCACTCGATATAAACTTTTACACAGTTTATATCGTTCTCCCGATGATAAAACATGTTGAGATAAATAAACTAAAAAGTGGAAAAAACAGTGTTTTACTTCATAAAATAAATCAGTCAATCAATAACTAGCTAACCAACCATCACGCCGTTTCTCCGGAGGGGTAGTAAGAGAGGATGGATACTGTTCTATCCTGGCATAACTATCGCACTTCTTCTACATTCACACATCGTGATATGCACGCTCGTCGATTGTTCCTACTTCGAACATGGCCGCTTTTCAGTAATTGATAACTTTGGCCATGCAATGTCTTCCTTGGCTTTCTTCAACTTCTTTTTGCATTCACACTTCTTGTATATATCTTTTTAACCATTCTTACATCATCCATTCGTTTCATATATCCATACCATCTTAGTGACCCTATTTTGTTAACCGTTAATTATTTAATATTTTTTTTACCCTTAATTAACACAATAATATTTAAATAATAAAAACCAAAAATAATTTGATACAAAATTTCTTTATTATCATGTATTTAGTGTGTTTCCACTTGTGTTTATGTTCGATCGGTTTCGGTAGCTTGCTGCCATTGAAGCACACTGAATACAGAATAATAAATAAAAATTGTATATATTTTTTTTGTTTTCTTATTTAAAATAAACTCCTATCAAGAAATTTCAATTAAAAATATTAATTATATTTCAACCGTTGGTTCATCGACTTCTTTTTATATTCACACAACTTATATACCTATATCTTTTAAACCATTCCAACACAATCTTTTTGTTTCATATGTCCACACCATCTCAATGACCCCATTTTTTTAACCTTAAATTATTAAAAAAATATATATATATACCGCTAATTAATTATTTTTAAACCGTTGGATATTGGTTTGATCTCTAAAACAATTTTTAAATTGAGTATACATATAATAAGACTCAAACAAAAGCCTATCTAAAAAAGCTAAGATGGCAGTGCACAATGGTGTTCTTGTGCCGACCCTTATGTATGGAAGTGAAGCATGGAACTGGCAAAAGAAGGATGAAAGTAGAATAAATGCAGTAGAAATGAGATCTCTAAGACGAATGTGTGGCAAATCTGTTTATGATAGAGTGACAAATGCAAGTATAAGAAGTGAATGTGGTGCGAATGAAAGTGTTATGAACAAAATAAGGAAAGGGTCGTTAAGATGGTTTGGACACATGGAAAGAATGAGTGAAGACAAAATGGTAAAGAAAGTATATGTAAACGGCGTGAACGGAGCTAGAAATAGAGGAAGGCCGAGGAAAACGTGGCACGATCAAATCAATCAAATATTGAATGTCGGTCACGTGAGGAGTCAGAAAAATCGACGTGCGTGCATGACAAGATGTATGAATGTAGAGGAAGCGAGTGTGGCGTTCCATTCTTTCTGCCTACCCCTCCGGGGAGACGGCGTGATGGTAAGTTAGTTAGTTAGTTAGAACATACTTAAAACAGAATAATTCAATATTTACTTTTATCTTTTTATCTCAAACCGCAGATCAAAAAAATTCAACACATCAAAGCGTTAAAAGATAAATTTGTTCTTTAATCCACGCCGTTTGATAGAGAATCAACGTTTCCTCTAAGTCAAGTAATATTTAATTCAGGGGAATAGCGCTCAAGTCTCTTCCGCGAGGGCTCAGCCTATTCAGACTTAAGCCGCTATTCTTCTGAGGTGCGGGATTTATATAATGTAAATAAGGATAATAACGGCTTACAGAAGGTCAACTGTATTCAAACATATTGATTATTGAAGCTTTTGACTCGATTTTATATTTGAAAACACGTAAAAAAATATTGTATTGTATAGAATTCTAATTTTAGAACAAGATTTCTTGTCTATTTTTAAATATTATTTTGTAGAAAGCTGTTAGCTGCTAGGAGTTCTGGTCCCATGCCTAATGTGTGGAAGCGAAGCATGGAACTGGCAGATGAAGGATGAAAGCAGAATAAATGCGGTAGAGATGAGGTCCCTAAGATTATGTGTGGTAGGACGATATATGACAGAATCTTAAATGTTGATATAAGAAAGGAATGTAGAGCGGAAGAAGGTATTATGAACAAAATTATGAAAGGATCGCTGCGATGGTTCGGACATATGGAACACACGGATGTAGAATGAATGGTTCATAAAGTATACGTTTATGATGTAAATGTAGTACGGAGTCGAGGCAGACCGAGGAAAACATGGTAGGACCTAATTAATCAAATTTTAAAGGTTGTTCATGTTAGAAGTCGGAGGAATCAAGGAATCGTGCATGACTTGTTTTATGAATGTGGAGGAAGCTAGAGAGGTTTGCCAGGATAGAGTAGTGTTGCGGTTCATTCTCTCTGCCTACCCCTGCGAGGAAACGGCGTGATGGTTTGTTTGTTTGTAGAAAGCTCTTGAGATGAGATACCTTAGATGTATCTTTTTCTTCTCAGTCGTATTCCTCATGATTGACGGTCGTGTCCATTCTGCAAACTATTGACCATGGCAGTCACTCTCCAGGCTGCAGCTAATGAGAGACCAGTCAGATCCCTGATTTGATCGGACCAGCGGCTCGGTGGTCATCCCTGTGGTCGCTTTCCCTCACTTTGCCCATGATGATGAGCTTTTAAAGGTTATCCTGATCTCTCCGGGCTATGTGTCCAAAATATTTCAGCACTCTTTGAGAGCACATCCGCGAGAGTCTTGCCTTGATAACCCAGCTGGACAATGATTGACTGGTTTGTTCTTTTTGCCATCCAGGGTATACGTAGCATTCGTCGCCAGCATATCACATCTCGAAAGCATCAATTTTGGACCTCTCCGATGTTTGTATAGTCCAAGACTCGCAACCATAAAGGAATATGGAGAAAACAAGGGTTACAAACAAACCAGTCTCATCTTGGTCTTGTTGGATATTAGAGGTATCTTCTTCTTATTTGGCGCCGTGTCAGGTCCCCCCAACGTTGGCGATCACTGAAGCAAAGGCATCTCTATCTTGCGCTATTTGGAACAGGTTCTGAACTCTCGCATATCACATCTCGAAAGCATCAATTTTGGACCTCTCCGATGTTTGTATAGTCCAAGACTCGCAACTATAAAGGAATATGGAGAAAACAAGGGTTACAAACAAACCAGTCTCATCTTGGTCTTGTTGGATATTAGAGGTATCTTCTTCTTATTTGGCGCCGTGTCAGGTCCCCCCAACGTTGGCGATCACTGAAGCAAAGGCATCTCTATCTTGCGCTATTTGGAACAGGTTCTGAACTCTCGCATATCACATCTCGAAAGCATCAATTTTGGACCTCTCCGATGTTTGTATAGTCCAAGACTCGCAACTATAAAGGAATATGGAGAAAACAAGGGTTACAAACAAACCAGTCTCATCTTGGTCTTGTTGGATATTAGAGGTATCTTCTTCTTATTTGGCGCCGTGTCAGGTCCCCCCAACGTTGGCGATCACTGAAGCAAAGGCATCTCTATCTTGAGCTATTTGGAACAGGTTCTGAACTCTTGTTATTCTTGTCCACTCTTTGATGTTCCGCAGACATGACAGCTGCCTTCTACCAACTCCCCGACCCTCTATTTACCCATTAATATCAGTCGAAGGAAGTGGTATTTTTCTCCCCTTAGAAAATGACCCAAATATGAGACTTTACTAATTTTCCAACTCGACAACAGCTCTCTATTGGCTCTGGCTCTCTGAAGTACGTCTGCATTACTAACCCTATCGGTCCACTGTTCTGCGGTATATCCACTTCTCGAATGCTTCCAACCGGTTCATTTCATTTACTTTCAGAGTCCAGGTTTCGATGTATATGAACGTAAAATTATATA
This sequence comes from Lepidostoma basale, assembly GCA_022606425.2. Lineage (NCBI taxonomy): Eukaryota > Metazoa > Arthropoda > Insecta > Trichoptera > Lepidostomatidae > Lepidostoma > Lepidostoma basale. Next base: position 180,198 of record JAHDVF020000366.1, on the reverse strand, counting down.
TGACGGAATTTCAGTACAGCAAAAAAGAGTGAACATAAATATAATAGGATCGCTGCGTTGGTTTGAACACATGGATGAAAACAATGGTTAAAAAATTGTACGTTGACGATGTGATTGGAGTACGGAGTCGATGAAGACCGATGAAAGCATGGCATGACCAAATATTATAATTGAAATATTAAAGGTCAGCCATGTTAGAAATCGGTAGATTCGAAATGTGTGACTCGCTATGTGAATGTAGAAGAATCTAGAAGGATGTATCAGGATAGAGCAATGTAGCGATCTCTCTTTTTATCCTTCCGGAGAAGCGGCGTGATGATTAATTAATTAGTAAGTTTTTTTTTCTCTATTTACAAACCATGCTAGTACCCGTAGACCTTATTTTTATTATTCTTCTTCAGCTTATCGCCGTCCACTCTTGGACGAAAGCCTCCTACATGTCCCTCAATGTCGATCTCTCCTGCGCAGTCTGCATCTATAGCACCCCAGCGTATCGTTCCAGGTCATCCCTCCACCTCATTTGTGGTCTTCCTACTCTTCTTCTCGTGTCTCTCGGTCTCCAATTCAGCAGTATTTTGGTTCATCTTTCGTCTGTTGCTCTAGAGACATGCCCTGCCCATTTCCATTTTAAAGTCGTCACCCCGTGGATCACGTCTGTGACTCTTGTTTTATCCTTCAAAGTTTCGTCCCTGACTCTATCTCTAAGGTACAGGCCTAGCATGGCTCTCTCCATCGCTCGCTACATGACTCTTAGTCTCTCTGCACTGTGCTTTGTCAGATTGGCAGTTTCAAGACCTTATGTGCTAACCCGTAGACCTACATACCTTAAATGTACAATTTATCGTAAGTCCTCTTATTACCCATGTAGGTTATGAACCCGAAACCTCAGAAAGCCAATTCACCGGTATATCGTCTACGCCACAGTATGTTCCCCGGAGATTGGACCCTTTTTATTACTATACAGAAAGTTATGCTCTGGAAGTTTCTCTATGATTCTGTCCCCCGTGGAAAGGATGGAAGCATTATTTAGTCTACTAATGTACAGCGGGTGCCTATTAATTTAAACCACCGGCATTGATTATTTTATTTAATAACAAGATTTATGGAAGTGAAGCTTAAAGTTACCAAAAAGGGTTGAAAGCAGGATGGATGCCGTAGAAATGACATCACTTAGAAAAATATGATAAAAAACAAATTATGATGGAATACCCAATGAAGAAGTTAGAAAGGAATGTAAGGCGGATGAATGCATTTTAAATAGCAGCCCACCGTCACAAACTGGTCATACGACCTAAACTAAGAGGAAGAAGAATAAATAGTTTGAATAGAAAAAGATGTTGAAGAAGTCCAAGGAAACCACGGCATTTCCGAAGCAGGAAGAATAGAAGAGCGTGCGTGTCACGGTGGGTGAATTTAGAAGAGGCACGAGGGCTATGTCATTATTTCTGCCTACGCCTCCAGGGAAACGGCGTGACGGTTAGTTTGTTAGTTAACAAAAAACATAAAAATACGGTAGACAGATAAATCAATAACATATGTTGTAAATGTATAAAGGATATTAGTCTTAGTAAAGTAGAGACGAGGAGAAATATATAATAAGGTAAATAGTTTCTGGGTTCGATTCCCGGCGATGACAGTGTGATTGTCACACTGTCTTTGGTCTGGTGAAGAATTCACGTGATAATAAAATTGCGACAGATTAGCTACCTATATCACATGTCATGAGATTCAATTGCTTTAATTTTTTTTTTTTTTCAATTAAAACATTTATTTTCCACTTTTGAGTTTATTTTTCTCGTCATGTTTCGAAGGCTTTACACCTTTACCATTGGGTGAACGATATAAAATAACCAAAATTCATAAAAAACCGTCATGAAATCCACAGTGTTAACGTCTTAAGTTTATCTAATATTAAAAAAAATCAATAAGTGTTGTATATAGTAATTGGGTTCTAATAACCTTGTGTTTACAAATGTGGAAAGCAACAGGAAACTACTAAATAACAAAGGCCCATGTGGCATCCCAAAGACTAGCAAAAAATTACATTTCGCTGTAAACCAATCCTTTGGAATGAAACTAGCGATGATCTATAATTATTTCTGACTTTGTACATTTATTATCAAAGACATACATATGAGTGCTGTGAGAAGAGAGACGACCAATTGGCAGATCGTAGAATAATACCGCTTACACGAAGCTGTAATAGAACGCAGCGGCGCCCTTTCGTTAGCTTCGCTCGTACAATCCCTAGACTCTCCCGTCCATGTGGGACTTATGTTAACTGGGCATCAAAATCACATTTAATCTTATTTATTTTATACAGAAATAATTGGATGGACTTTGTCGAAGAGGACTGGAGAAACTGAGAAGAACTGAGGAGATGGGTGGTCAGGGACAGCAGCCAACTGAGGGCTTATGAAGGTGAGACCAAATTCCATATCTGGATGTAGAACCGAGAAGAAGATGTTCATTTATAAAATGAAAGTATGTACAATTACTAATTTATTGATTTAAGCGAGGCTAAAATAATAAAAACTAAATACCTCTATGAAAGAATACATCGTACGAAGAATACATCGATTGAGTCTACACACAGGATGGCGATTTCATTTTATACACAAAACTTAGAATAATTAGTCACCTTGAAATATGTAAAATCATTTGTAAACAATTTGTAACAAGATGTTTTTCTCTCGCTTCCTCAACATTCATCGTTTCATGCACGCGCGTCGATTGCTCTGACGTGGCCGACAATCACTATTTGATTAATTTGATCGTGCCACGTTTTCCATGGTCTTCCTCTATTTATGGTTCAATTTACATCGTTCTTCCTTCTGTGTCTTGTCAGGTCTCCCTAACGTTGACTATCATCCTTGAGTTGGCCTCATGGTGGTCAAAAATATCCAGAGTGGTATCTCCTTGCCTTCTCTGGAGGATTTTCTGTCGAGGTTACCATCCCTTAGCTGGGTGTATCCAGTTTTATGGCGCTGGAAGCTCGCCATTCGTCCTCTCTCTATCTGCTATGGCACTAAGTAATATGTGCCACATTGCCCGGGGTTCGCGGGGTCTTTAAAAGACCTCCCGTGGACGCTAGAGAGTTGGACTTGATAGTAGTGTTGCTGTTGTAAATGCAACATGGCGCCTTACGACATTTTGTAGAGGTATGCTTTCCAGCAAAGCATACCCCATCGTAGCCTTACTACCCTTTTGGACCCCTACATCGTTAACTAATATTTTTTTACTATTCATTCATTCCATGTGTCCAAAATATCTTAATGACCATTTCATTATTTTGTTCATAACACCATCATTCGCACCGTATTCTATCATACACAGAGTATCCACACATTTGTCTTAGAGATTTCATTTCTACTTCATTTATTCTACACTCATCCTTCTTTTGCCAGTTCCATGCTTCGCTTCCATGCATAAGGGTCGTTACAACAACATGATTGCGCATTGCCATTTTAGCTTTCTCGTATTGATATGATAAATATTACATATGATTCTGTTTTTTTTGACACCCTCTGTACACGTATGTTTTCATCTTAAATAAAGCAGCGACTCGTACTGTAGTTAGTAGGTAACATAGGATGGTCCTTGGGAAATCAAACAACATTTACAACTTTAATTGTGTGCTCTAAAAACAAAGTTGATACTCATTTTCAGTAATGAATGCTCAAGTGTGTGATATTCTGGGACGGGAATGTAAAAACGCTACGAATTAATGAAAAAATATTTATATTTTCGTATAACCCAAATTGTAATGTAACATTTTTAGAAATAAATTTATAAATTGTAAGAGTACTGGCTACCAAACTAAAGGTCCCAGGTTCGATTCCCGGCTAGTATTCTTGGCCCGGGTAGCAGTGTGATTGTCACACTGTCATTGGTCTGGTGTAGAATTCACGTGACATTAAAATGGCGATAGATTCGCTACCTATAATATGTGAGAATCAATATAAGAGCTAAAAAAAACAATATGTATACAATAATTGGGTTCAGACGACCTGTTGTATACAAAAAAATATAACAACAACAGCAAACCATCGCGCCGTTTCCCCGCAGGAGTAGACAGAGAGAATGGATCGCCACACTGCTCTATCCTGGCATACCTCTCTAGCTTCCTCCACATTTATACAGAGACATACACGCACATCGATTCTTCCGACTTTTAGCATGACCAACCTTTAAAATTTGATTAATTTGGTCATGCCATGTTTTTCTCGGTCCGCCTCGACTCCGTACTCTATTTACATCATTTACGTATACTTTTTTAACCATTCTTTTCCATCCATGCGCTCCATATGTCCGAACCAACGCAGCGATCGTTTCATAATTTTGTACATAATACCTTCTGCCTACCTGGTTTGTTGTTGTTTATCTTTCTTTTGCCAGTTTGAAGCTTCATTGTTTTCAAAGTTAATTCATGCCACGGTAGAGTTAGTGATTGAACGATTTATGTTACTAGGTGACCCTAATCAAAAAGCTTAATTTTCATCAAAAGTTTTATTTTTACTCTTTAGTAACTAGACCCATTATTTCATTTTTCTTGCTTTGACACATAAGTAAAAACTTCACAGACAAATTGTTACATCCATTTTCGCGATATTATTACTAAAGTTGATAGTTTTTAATACCACAAGACGAGTTACATCGTTATTATAACAGGTACCTTGCATTATGAAAACTTGGAAAACCTTTTCCTTTGAGAAATTTTTCCCCCCCGCTAACAAATGCGAGTTTTGGAGAAAAGTATGAATTTTCTATTGCCGAAAACTTTTCGCAGTAAGAATGGCACTTGCTGATCTGGTTCGGCCCAATTTTTCAATTTTTGTTTTATAAATGTCATTTTAATTGATTCATATTTTAAAATAATACAAATCATAAATTTAGTTGCACTTATGTATGAGAAAGGGGTTCCCACCACATACCCGAGGCTGTTATAGGGCGCAGCGTCGCCCATTTGTCAGCTTCGCTCATGCACTTCCTAGGCCTGTTACCCATCCATCTGGGATTTACATTTAATATATTAATATATACCAAACGCAAGGGGATGCCAGACCGCATTTAATCTAATATTTTTTCCCCTTCTATGTCCCACTCATTTACACATGTTAACTTACACCATAATGGACACAACGCTAGAAATTGGCAAAAGAAGGATGAGAGAAGAATGAATGCAGTTCGTATATTCGAGAAGATTCATATTCAATATAATGGATTTTAAATTTTATTATAGCTTACATATTTATATATGTTTGAATATGTTTGAACGTTTGAAAAAACGCTGTCGAAATAAAGACACTATAAGAAAATATAATAGTACCTACTTAAAAAACATAGTTTTATTTAATTAACATTTAAAATGAACTTTCATCAAGAGATTTCAGTAAAATCATTTGATTATCGAAAAACAATGTTTATTTCCTCAGTATAGCGATTATTTGATTAATATTATGATATTGTATTGATTCCTATGACATGTGATAGGAAGCTAATCTATCGCCATTTTATGATAACGTGAAATTTTACACCAGACCTAATACAGATACTGTCATTGCCGGGAATCTGAGCACGGAACCTTCAATGTTGTAGTCATGCCACTTGCCACTCGGCCACGAAGGTTGCATAACTATACTTGAAAAAATCGTCCGTCATCATTATTCAAATAAGGGAATATATGATTATTGCAGGAAGAGTGTTGGAAAGAATCCTGCGTAGATTGGAGGAGAAAAATTATGGAAAGCTGTTAAAATACTCAGGGAATTTTTAGAAGCGCAATTTACTTGGAATCGTTAAATTTTAGCGTTCCGTTTTCCAGGAAAAAATATTATGTAGTGGAATTTATTTTATATTTACGGTGGATTTTGAACCACTTTATTAATGCTTCCGTATGCATTTTTTTAATTTTTGCTAGAATGTTATCCATTAAAATTTACACAGAGGAAGGGTCTCTGTGTCATAAAACATGTATGTGAAAAGTGCAAAAAATGTCGTCAATATACTATGTTTCATTAATTAATTTAAGGTAGTAGTTTGGTAACTCAAGCCGATTTTCATGTCTTTTTTGGGGGGCGTTTTTTAGCAGGAAAATAAAAATGAATCGTTTTGGAAATTTAGGACGTTTTTATTTACATATTAAAGATACAAAAAAAAATTATTTGAACAAGTTTAAGAGTTTATTATTATTATTATAATTAATAGAAGTTGGCACCTTGAAAAAAAAGCGCGTGGGTGGCCCGGGTGATTTTGGCTCTTGATGTTTGAAAAAAAAAAGTCAACAAATAATGGGGTTGTAAAATAAAAAAATAGGGGTGAAAAAATGTCTCGGTAAAACTAAATTTTTAAAACGATTAATTTTTATTTTCCTACAAAAAAAGCCCTAAAAAAAGACATGAAAATCGGCTAAAGTTACCAGAATGTTACCTTAAATGTGAATCCAATACACAAAGTGAATCCACTCCTGAACAAAGGCCTTTTCCATTTCCTTCCACGTCACTCTTGTAAATACTGCATCCAGGTTATTCCGACGAGTCTATTCAGGTCATCCTTCCACCGTTGTTGCGGTTGCCCTGCCCTTCGCTTTGTCGTCCATGATCTCCAAGTCAGAAGTCATCTAGTACATTTATCGTCCAAGCTTCTGGCTACGTGACCTGCCCATTGCCAATTTTGTGTAGCTACCTGGTGAATGATGTCAGTGACCTTTGTTTTTTTCTCGCACCATAGCGTTTCTGACTGTCTCTTGATAATGCTTTAACAAGGCATAACATGCCATACTCATAGAACAATATAATTTTTAGAAAGCAGATGTTTTCATTATCTTAATGAATGCATAATATTTGCGAGACATGTGAGGTTGAGAATATTATAAGATGAATCAGACAGCGAAAAAGGGACTGGTACGGTCATGTTCAAATAATGGATACCACCAGACTCCCATATATTACATTACATAATCAGCCTCATGGAAGATCTCCTAAAATATGGTAGGATAGCTGAGAGTCTACCTTACAGGAGGAGCAACACTCTGGAGAACATACCACATAAGTCTACCACAAGGAAGAAGAAATAGAAGAATATAATATTAGCATCAAACCAATATAAAAAAAACAGTATATTAATGCAATGAGTCATATAAATGTTTGTATTTATGCAATTCAATTTAAAATGGATTACTGTAAAAGTCTTGGAAAGCCTATTGGCATCTGAAATAAAGTTTTTCTATAGTTATTCAGAATTTTAAGATTTGGATCCAGGTATGCAGGGGGTATAAAGTATCCCTCAAAATAATATCGGTCACCAATACCGTCCTGAAATTGTTTTGGTAAAACGGTCTGGAAATAATAATACTGAAGCATTGGAAGAGAAAGGGGATGATCCGTACTGCTTACTGATATAGCTTTTGCCATACACAGTCAAACACAATTGTACTCGTATATGTGTTTATTTGTATTATCACAATAAAAATACTTTAATTTAAATATCAATTATATTGCTTGAACAATAATGTCTTCTTCTTCTTGTTATTCTTTTCCTTTCGGATGTTGCACAGCATCATGACTATTTAAACCCTCAATACAGCAGCTCTAAACATGCCGAGAAAAATTCTTCTTCTTATTCAAGTGCCCTGTCGGGTCCCCCCAACGTTGGCGATCACCTCGGCGAACCCGTCCCTGTCCTGCGCCGCTCGGAACAGCTCCTCCACACTTCAGATGCCGGTCCACTCCCTCACCTTTCGCAGCCAGGACATTTGTCTCCTTCCGGGTCCTCGGCATCTCTCAATTTTCCCCTCCAATATCAGTTGGAGAAGGTGGTACTTTTCCTCACCCATATGTGAGATCTTTCGAACCTTGATAGTTGATAACAGTTCCCTGTTAATCCCGGGTTAAGAAATAATGGTTAAAAAGTTTACGTTAAGAATGTAAATGGAGTACGGAGTCGAGGTAGACCGAGAAAAACATGGCACGACCAAATTAATCAAATTTTAAAGGTTAGGCATGTTAGAAGCCGAAATAATCGACGTGCGTATATGACTCGCTGTATGAATGTGGAGGAATCTAGAGAGGTATGTCAGGATAGATTAGTGTGGCGGTCTATTCTCTCTGCCTACCCTTGCGGCGAAATGGCGTGATAGTTTGTTGTTGTTAGGGTATGTATAATCTGTAAGGTATAATCTGATTGACAGTGCAGTGGCAGCTTGACAATAAATAAATATTGAATTTCGGTCACGTGATGAATCTGAAAAATCGACGTGCGTATGCATGTTGAGGAAGCGAGAGAAGTATATCAGGAATGAAAATTGTGATAGTTCATTATTTCTGCCTACGAGACGGCGTGATGGTTAGTTAGTTTGTCTGGTTAGGGTACGTAATAATTGACCGTACAGTGGCGGCTTTAGAGTATATATACTATAGGTATTGCCGTAAAATTTTATTCTTCAGTTCCACGCGGTATGGGGGCTTTTGCATGGAAATAGGCTCGGTGGAAATTGTTATTGACCGAAAAAAGTGAATACGTCGAAAGAGCCATAAGGCGGGTAAATAATATTCCTTTTGCTCCCGAACACACTCTACAAGATAAGATTACTTATCTTATTCGGTATTTGATTTATGGCCATTGCTTTTGGACGTGACAGCTTTTGTTCTGATGTTTATCATAAATCTGTGATTCTCTGGTACTGCTGATGCTATGTGTAAGACTTTCTTTATCTAGTTTCTTTTAAAAATTGTATGCCTAAATAACTATGTAATTTTTTTCCGAGAAAGAAACCAGGGAAGAATGTCCAGGGAGGATATGTTTTTTCTATAAAGGCATATTCGGGACACTTTTTTCGCAACGAAGCTTCTCGCAAGGGCTGGAAACAGAACTCCACTGTGAACTTCATACAAACATGTTAATATAAATATTCCTTTAGTCCATTATTTTGCCCGAAACACTATGATATTTCAACATTATTTCTGTTAAAATTTAAGGCACTGTGTTAATATCAAAAAATATTTTTATTCACTGAGAGTGACGCGATAGCTTTTTTCGCCAACCAATGTTGGCATCATCAGGTGTTATAATAAACTTCAGTTTATTGTCACACTGTAATTATTGGTCTTACGCATGCTTTTCCATATTGTGGAATTTTAGAGCGCTAGAAATTGCAGCTGCCTTGTTTGCTTGGGCTTGTATTTCTTCCCGCAGATCAGCTTCTCCCACCAGGTCTATGCCTAGATACGTGAAGGTCCTGGCCTGTTCTATGAGTTGATTTTCTCTTACCAGGTAATATGTTTTGGGTGTTTTGGAAAATGTCATACATTTTATTTTTTCCATAGAGATCGTCATGTTGTATTTATTACTGGCGTTATGTAGTCTGTCTAGTATTTTTTGTTAGTCATTATTGTTTTTAACTATGATTATAGCATCGTCTGCATAACAGACCACATTGACAATTTGCTCTCTCATTCTATATCCCAGTAGTAGCGATTGGGTCTCGTCTATAAGTTCGTCCATTATCAGATTGAACAGAACGTTATCAGTCGTACGTTCCATTATCAGTCGTACATCACGCACATCCACAAATGCGATATTCAAATCAAATCAAATCAGTTTATTAACTCAAAAGACATTACAAACAGGAAAATGTTTAAGGCATCTATTGAATACAGGTAAAATATTATAAAAATACAACAAAGTACCATGAACGCATTAGAGATGGTTAGACATTAGGAAGACAACATACTTTCTAAAGTCAAGAGTATTTGTCCCCTGAACGTACCTTCACTAATATAAAAGACGTCGATCTCCGAGGAGACCACGTTCAGCAGACTAATTGCTCTTCCCACCGGTGTCACCAGAGGCAGATTGGTTCTGGTGGCCGGTTGGTAAAACAATCTGTGCTGTCGCTGTCGAAGAAATCTATCAGGGACAAAAAGACCAACACCCTCTAGCACGGCCGAGTTCTCGAAATATCCCCTGATTAATTATATATACTGTTACCCTCTTCTTCTTCTTCTTCTCCGGCGCTACAACCCTTGGTGGGTCTTGGCCTCCTCCAAGAAACGTCTCCATCCCGTCCTATCTCTGGCCGCCACCTCCCAGTCTTGCTGCTCCAAGACCCGACAATCTGCCACGGCACCATTCAGCCATCGCAGTCTCGGCCTACCGATGCTTCTTCGCCCTGCTGGATTATCATACAACACTCTTTTGGGGGGGCTCTAGATCTACAATGTGGTGCAAATGCCCTAGGCAGCGCAGTCTGTTAATCTTTTTAAACTTGACCACGCTGACGTCCTGGTATAGATCGTAGAGCTCTGTGTTGTATCACCTTCTCCACGTCTGACCATCCTTAATGGGTTGTTACCCTCAATAAATGTAAAATAACAATAAATAAAATACTAACAAAACTGCCGGGTGAAACCTTCTTCTTCTTCTTCTTCCTCAGCCTATTCCCGTCCACTCCTGGACAAAGGCCTCCTCCATTTGCTCCCATGTCATTCTGTCCTGTGCAGACTGCATCCAGGTTATTCCGACGTGTCTGTTTAGATCATCCTTCCACCGTAGTTGCGGTCGCCCAGCACTTCTCTTCGCCGTCCACGGTCTCCAAGTCAGCAGTCTTCTTATCCATTTTTCATCTGAGCTTCTGGCTACGTGACCCGCCCATTGCCATTTTAGAGTCGCCACCCGGTGGATGATGTCAGTGACCTTTGTTTTTTCTCTCACCGTATCGTTTCTGACTCTGTCTCTTAGGCTTCTTCCTAACATGGCTCTTTCCATGGCTCTTAGGGTCACTCGCAGGTTCACGGCACTTTTTTGGACAATGTAACAGTTTCAAGACCATAAGTACCAACTGGCAGAACGCAGGCTTCATAGATTTTTCGTTTCAGGTTGATCGGTATTTTACGGTTTTTAAGGATGTAGCTCAGGTTTCCGAAAGCTGCCCAGCTTAGTCCAATTATTATTTTTAGCTCTGCGGCCTGGTTAACCTTACCTTGTAAATATTCCACGTAGATTGTGATATGGAATGTCAGTTAGTAAGATAACTTTTGCCATTAGAGATATTACTACAATTTGTAGGCAAGAGGTTTCTTTATACACTTTTCTAAACCGCGTCTGCTTACCATACATTTTATATTCATCAAGAAGAATAATCAAACGCTGTTATCTTCCACTGTTATCAAACACCAAATATAATAATATTTGAAACATTCGTAATGCCTTTTGGTTTAAATATTTCAATTCATATTCTGTTTAACAATGAAAATTAATAAAGCCATCTTACATCAGTGAAACGTCTTAACACATTTTTTGCGGGAAGCATTTAAGAGGGGTTTCTAGTCTAGACCCCGAATTTCAGGTGGGCGCTTTAAAAAAACAATAAATATTTTTACCTTTAATTTTTTCACTTAGTGTTGATTATTATTGATTGGGTTCAAAAGGGTAGTAGGGCTACGATGGGGTATGTTTTGCTGGAAAGCATGAATCTACAAAATGTCGTAAGGGGTCATGTTGCATTTACAACAGCAACACTACTATCAAGTCCAACTCTCTTGCGTCCACGAGAGGTCTTTTAAAGACCCCGCGAACCCCGGGCCGACAGAAAATCCTCCAGAGAAGGCAAGGGGATACCACTCTGCATATTTTTCCCCAGGTCATCACTTGGTGATAGTCAACGTTAGGGACCTGACAGGACACAGAGAGAATATTGATTGATATATCATCAATATAAAATAGTACAATTATAAAAAATAAATCAATTATCCAAAAATCCTGTCGCAGTAAATAAATAAAAAATTGTGATACCATAAACAGAGTTTTATAATTAAACAGTTATTAATGTTGAAGTTTGATAGTATTTCGGCCAAAACAATTCCGGTGGTGTCGATTCTTTGAACATGACCTTACAGTCCTTTTTTCGTTGTCTGTTCCATCTTATAATATCATCAACCTCACATATCTCTCTTATTATGATGTTTCTCACGCGATCTATCAGTGTCTTGCCTGCTATCGTCCTCAGTATCTTCATCTCGGAAGCCATCAAAACTTGTTTGGTCCTTACTGTGTCTGCCCTTGCTTCGACGCCATATGTTATTATTGGTCTTACGCATGCTTTATAGATTCTCATCTTACTTTTAATGGCCATGTCTTTGTTTTTCCATATTGTGGATTTTAGAGCACCAGAGATTGCAGCTACCTTGTTTACTTGGGCTTGAATTTCTTTCCGCATGGTAGTATCTACTCTGTATAACGGACAGCCTAAATACAAGGAAATCCACACTTCGCTCGGCGAACTCCTCGGCAAGAGGAAGATTAGTTGAGCCGAAGCGTTGCCCCAGTACAAATCTCGGGGATCGAGCGTTCGCGGTAGCCGGTCCATCAGCTTGGAGCAATCTCTCTTAACACCTCAGATGCATAAATGATCCGACAGATTTCAGATCTAATCTGAAAACCCATCTTTTTCATATTTCATACCCAATTTAAACATTTATACTTTGTTCTACTATACTTTTTAACCGATCGCGAAAATTTAGATTTTTAGATTTAAAACACGTCTTAATGCGCCCTCGAGGTGATAACATCACAAAAACGGCGCTATAAAAGTTAGCATATTATTATTGTAACCAGACGGAAATTTCAAAAATTTTATATTTATCTGCGCACCCGGCAAACTCCAAATTATAAGAGGAACACCTGGATACTCGCCTCCGCGCCGGCCGGTCAAGGGCGCCACGCACGCAGTCCCACAGGCCGAGATCACGAGGATTGCCGAACCAAGATCCCGGAGACACCCGAGCGCGTAGCCTAGCCGTTAAAACTCTCCCTCGAGCGAACCAGCCGCTGCCAACTCGTCAATGGGAAGGAGTAACAGACTTCCGAGTCTCACTCCAAAAATCAGAAGATCAAAGACCAGCCGCTGCCGATATCATCCCCTAATGAATAGTTTCCGATTTATCCAGTAGAGGCGCTAATGTATGAAGAAGGACTCCCGCGATCTCCACCGTGGCGCTGCCCACCCGCATACTCGTAGTAGTTCACCTTTAACCCGATTTGGCGCTGACCTCATCAAGATTAGTTCATATTCAACTCGATTTGGCGCTGATACCATAAATATTAGTCCCAAAGTTTATCCCCAGAGCGGCGCTGCTATCATCATCAGCAGAGTGGAGGGGACGAAGATCCAGAGCTCCAGAAGCCCTTTATAAGCCATACTAGGGCAGCCCGAAGCCACAGTTGGGGACGAGCCCCAGCACCGGGCGGAAGAAACCTGAAGAGAGGCCTCTCGCATTCGTAATAATGCCACACCTCCAAAGGAAGAACCGTGAAACCAACCTGAAGAGAGATCTCTAGCGCTCCGTAGTAGCGTAACGTCTCCAAGGGAAGACCCGGAAGAACCCGAAGAGAGGCCTCTCGCATTCGTAATAATGCCACACCTCCAAGGGAGGAACCTGAAACCAACCTGAAGAGAGATCTCTGGCGCTCCGTAGTAGCGTAACGTCTCCAAGGGAAGGCACGGAAGGAACCACAGCGTCGGTCGGATCAGCCTGAAGAGAGACCTATCGCGCTCCGTTGTAGCGCGACGTCTCCAAGGGAGGACCCGAAAAGAGGAACCTGTAGAGATAATTGTATTCTCGCAAGGTGGAACAGGGAGGGACCCCTGGTATTTGAATACGAAGTTTCCCTTGGCCTGAGCTTCGTCCATTGCGAGCGCCAAGTAAATCGACAGTATAGGAAGCGGATAGCTCTTATCGCCACCCTTCGGTGATAACACTGCGAGGTAATATTCCTCCTCGGAATAACCCACCGCGCAATACGCTACCCCGTTCCTGAGAGGACCTGCGGCTCTTCGACGCCGGGGACAAATACGAGACCCGGACCACCCGCCTTCGTCCTATGTTAAAATGCACCTTTTGCCGGCCCCTACCCAGTAAGCCGATGTCCCGTAATGCTAAGATCTTGTCGCTGACGGATTTAGTCAGTTTTCTGTGTTAGTTATAGAAAAACGACACAAGTAATGTTAATGTTTCCCGACTGTAATAAATGTATTTTGTTTATGTCACGATTGCACTAAATGTAGAATGAACCCACAATAAAAATCTTAACCAACCCTTGGTTTTATTATCGAAGATCATTCCTTCGCACCCAATTGTACGGGTGGCTTCCCACAAGGAGCAAAAAGTACTACATTATTATTATTATTATTATTGAAGGTCCTGACCTGTTCATTGGGTTGATTTTGTTTAACTGGGTTACATGTTTTGGAAAAGGTCATACCATGTTGAGAAAAATAAATGAAAAGCTGCAAAAAAAAATGAATGGTCTAAAAAGTTACAAATCGCCCGCATTCAATGGGTTAAGGTAACAAGATGTTGAATAATAATAACGTTTAATTTAAAGTAGAAATTTCAAGTAGTTAATTCTAGATTATAATGAAAGACGGTAGAATCGATTTAGCAATTATCCTGTGGAAGGAAGATATAAAATTATTAATCAAATTTATGAATAGGTATTTTAATGATGAATTCCTTGAATCATGATAATATTTAATTCAAGACGAAAACCTTTACAAAAAAATTTCTCAGTTGAAAATTTTCTTATTAAAATTTCACAAAACTTTAAAATTCAGAGTTTTCAGAGATAGTCGGACTCGATTAGAGCTATACCGTGCCGCCGTCACTATAAACTGAGTTTGATCTTTGTTTTCGAAGTATCAGCCAGAAGGCTATGTCTCCGTTTCATTGTATGAGTTGATGATGTGTGTTCTAGAGAGTATCACCAGCTTAGTTGCCCCGGAGCGATACCGTATCGCCAGCGATATCCTGCGTGTTATTATGTCTACTAACGCCAGAAATACATACATGATGTTCATAAAAAAATATCATATAAGTATCTCTCTATTCTATTTATTCTCAAGAGAAAACAAAAACCATGAAATTCTCAAAATAACCCTTAGGATGCAGGTTATCCTTTAATGACAGAATGCTGGAACAAGTTGCAAAGTTTAGATATAATGTAAGTGGATATGCTCAGTCAAAATGATCATGTCAGTAAAATAATAGGACAAGTCAACAAGGCTTCGGCGGTATCAGGTTGTCTCAAGGATATAATATGGAAAAACAAGTATATGAGAACTGACAGTAAGGTCAGAATATATAAAACCTGCGTAAGGCCTATACTGACATATACCATTGAGACCAGAGTGGATACCACAAGAACGAAGGCTAAAATGCGGGTAGCAGAGATGAGGAGGCCGAGGATGATAGCAGGAAGGATTATTCGAGATAGGGTGAGAAATATCGGCTATCCGCGAGATCTGCAAGGTGGAGATTGTCGTGAGATGGGGAAGACAACGCAAAAGATGCGCATTAGAATGCGCACGTGCAGAAGATGGATCCCACCAGAATCTCACACGCTGTGGCGCATCAGATTCCTGCCGGCTGCCGTCCCTCGGAAGACTGCCGAAGAGATGGAGAGATAGTTGGAAGTCATTCTCCCAAGAGAGGCCAGCCTGATTTCAGGAACATACCAAAGGTCTATAAGGAGAAAAATAAGAAGAAGAAGAAGATATAAGTAACTTAAGTGACACAAGTCAAAAACATATTTTATAAACACTAGTGTTCAAAAATTCTTAAGTGATCACTTCGACTTGATATACGTTAAATAATTATAAAATTGGTATGTAGTAAAATTGGTCATTTAATTCATTAAAAATATACAAATCAAACACGGTTGTTTGTTACACCCGATGATGTCAACTAAGGTTGGCGAAATAGCTGTCGCAAATTTTTTATAACCAGGTTACAGGTTTTGGGTGTAACCTGGTTATAGAAAATCAACCCATAGAACAGGTCACGACCTTCAAGTATGTAGGCGTAGACCTGGTGGGAGGAGCTAATCTACGGTAAGAAATCATGCCCATGTAAACAAGGCAGCTGAAATCTCTGGCGCTCTAAAATCCACAATATGGGAAAACAAAGACATGGCCATTAAGAGTAAGATGAGAATCTATAAATCATGCGTAAGACCCATAATAACATATGGCGTCGAAGCAAGGGCAGACACAGTAAGGACCAAACAAGTTTTGAGGACTTCCAAAATGAAGACACAGAGGACGATAGCAGGCAAGGAGGAACACCAGAATAAGAGAGATTTGTGAGGTTGAGGATATTATAAGATGGAGCAGACATCGAAAAAGGGACTGGTACGGTCATGTTCAAAGAATGGACTCCACCAGACTCCCCTATATTGCATTGCATAAGCCTCATGGGACTCGTCCACGTGGAAGACCTCCTAAAATATGGAAGGATAGCTGGGAATCTACCTCACAGAAGGAGCAACACTCGGGAGAACAGACCACATAGGTCTGCAACAAGGAAGAAGACAATTTTATAGAAATAATTAATTAATTGTGTTGTGAATGAGTGTTTAAAAATTAAAACAGTAGATAATATTGAATTATCATTGTGTTTCGGCTAAGTTAATATGTAGGATGAGCTAGTGGAGACGGTTATTGAAAGAAGGGTTGGGGCAGGCAACAAAATGAACGGTGCATTTAAATTTGTCATCACAAACAAATGCCTATCTGATAAATCTAAGATGGTAATGTACAATGGTGTTCTTGTACCGACCGTTATGTATGGAAGCGAAGCATGGAACTGGCAAAAGAAGGATGAATGTAGAATAAATGCAGAAGAAATAAGATATCTCAGATGAATTTAGATTTACCACACCCTAGCATATACAGAGTGTCAATTGTAGTGTAGTGTGAACAAAAGTGTAATGAACAAAATAATGTATGGATCATTAAGATCCTTTTGATACATGGAAAAAATGAATGAAGAAATAATGGTAAAAAAATAAATGTTAACGATATAAATGGATTTGAAATTGAGGAATACTGAGGAAAATGTGGCTCGATCAATCTTACGTTTAAAAAAATAATATATGTATATTTGCAACTAAGGGGGACCCAGACCACATTTAAGCTACGCTACTTTCCCTTGATGTCCCGCCATATACACATTGCAATACAACAATAAAACAAAATACACAATTAATACATAAATATGTTATATAAAGAATATAAAGAAATAATGCATTGCAGGAGGCACAGGAGGGAGGGAGGAGATAGAATGCAGGATGGGGGAAAGAAGAAAATTCATTTTTTTAAATATATATATTTTTTTTAAATAAAAGGAAAATTAATCACTTATTTATATTATTTTCATTAAGCCGTATAAGCGAACCAAAACATTACCGCATAATGACGACCAGTGCTATCCAAACAAGCTAAGGGATGAAATTCGCCGAATTCAAAGAAAGTTTTCTGCCATTTTTGTTTACCTACCCCTAACCAAATAGGGGAGGGAGTCTTTTGTGGAAACTCTGCAAATATGGACGACGAATAGTGTTTACGAGAGTAACAATGAATTAATGTAATCATTACGTAATCTGAGGACTGTTTTGTAAACTGAAATATAGATGGCGTTTAGTACAATACTTAGTAACCTTCTTTATGTGTGTCTTAAAATGTGTTTTTGCTTTGTTCGTTGTGAGTTATTTCTGTGTTTTTGCGCTCTGATAGCGTTTGCTTAGTTAATAATGTCATATCCACACAATTTTTTGATACTGAAGTAGTAGAACACTCTATATAATTTAATGTTTTTGAGTAAATATTAAGAAAATTATTTTCATTATATGTTTTATCATATTTCTTGAACAATGTTGCAAATCACGATCGAATTCTAGTCCCGACCCTTATGTGTAGAAGTGAAGCTTGGAGTTGGCAGAAGAAGTAGGCAGTATAAATGAGGTCACTAAGAAGAATTTGCAGAAAAACAATATGATAGAATATCTAATGATAAAGTACAAAAGGAATGTAAGGCAGATGAATGCGTGGTAAATAAAATTAAGAAAGGTTCACTAAGATAGTTTGGACATGTGGAACTAATGGATGAGGAAAGAATGAATAAAGAGATATACATAAGTAGTGTGCATGGGAAAACTAGTCGAGGAAGGCCAAGAAAGACATGGCAAGACCAAATTAATCAATTACTGAAAGGCGGCCATGTTCGAAGTAGGTACAAACGACGAGCGTGCATGTCACTATGTGTGAATGTAGAAGAGTCGCGAGTATTATGCCAGGACAGAACAATATGGCGATCTATCCTCTCTGCCTATCCCTTCGGACAAACGCCGTGATGGTTAGTTAGTTAGTTATGTTGCAAATTACCATATTAAATAATGAACATGAATGAAAATATCAGTTTTCTAGAAGTTTTATTATACTATAATATATAGAAATGACATGTTTTGCCATCGTTAGACATTATCAGAAGGTTTCATAATACATAAGAAAGGCGAAACATATAATTAAAATAAATTAAAATAAACCTTTTAGAAAACAGATGTTTTCATTTGTAATAATTAAAAATACGAATGATAACATTTGTTTTCCAGAATATTATTTTATTACTAGTCGCGACCTGTGAAATATTCACGGAAGTAAAGATTGTCTACCCTTTTTAAACTTGGTTCACTATAAAATCGTTATCAGTAATAAGTTTGAACTTTTAAAGTTAATTTATTTTTAATATACGCTAAAAATTTCACAATTAACAACACCAAATTGTTCTTTTTTTGTTTTCTACACTACTGCCATGCAACAGTAATCGGAAGAAATCTCAAAAGGGGCATGCGCATCTTGTGCATTTCAAATAGCTTTAGGGCAGAATCGAAGTATATCTTTCTCGCTCTCTTGCATTCAAAATATAACGTACTATTTTTTTATGACATGCGGGTTTTTGTCTATTTATATGTGACGTTAATTAAAATCAAGGGTAGTTCATCTAAAATCTTCGTGGCAGAGTGGTAAGCGCTCTGACTTCCATACCGAAGGTCCCGGGTTCGATTTCCGGCAATGTCAGTGTGATTGTCACACTGTCTTTGGTCTGGTATAGATTTGAGGTGACAATAAAATGGCGAAAGATTGGCTACCTACCGCATGTCATGAGAATCAATATAATATCTAAAATAAATTGTATGCAGTAATTGGGTAAGACCTGTTGTATATAAGAAAAAATAATAAGAATGAAATGATACGATATTTTTTTAAGAGTTACAATACTTCCATTTGATTTTATTTCGACAGTGGCCGGTTTCGCCGGTTGGCATCGACAGCCTGGACTGAGAATTTTTTTTTCATTTATCTATTCCAAACCTATTTATCTATTCCAACACATTTATCTATTCCAAACACATTTATCTATTCCAAACCTATGTATCTATTCCAAACACATTTATCTATTCAAAACACATTTATATATTCCAAATACATTTATCTATTCCAAGCATATTTATCTATTCCAAACCTATTTATCTACTTAAAACACATTAATCTATCCCAAATACATTTATCTTCACCAAACACATTTATCTATTCCAAACACATTTATCTATTCCAAACCTATTTATCTTTTCCAAACACATTTATCTATTCAAAACACATTTATCTATTCCAAATACATTTATCTATTCCGAGCCCATTTATCTATTCCAAACCCATTTATCTATTCCAAACACTTGTATCTATTGCAAACACATGTATCAATTCCAAACACATTTATCTATTCCAAGCCCATTTATCTATTCCAAGCCCATTTATCTATTCCAAACCCATTTATCTATTCCAAACACTTATATCTATTGCAAACACATGTATCAATTCCAAACACATTAATCTATTCCAAACACATTTATTTATTCCTAACACATTCATATATTCCAAACACATTTTTTTCTATTCCAAACCCATTTATCTATTTCAAACACATTTATCTATTCCAAACCCATTTATCTATTTCAAACACATTTATCTATTCCAAACCCATTTATCTATTCCAAACACATTTATATATTCCAAACACATTTATCTATTCAAAACACATTTATCTATTCCAAATACATTTATCTATTCCGAGCCCATTTATCTATTTCAAACCCATTTATCTATTCCAAACACTTGTATCTATTGCAAACACATGTATCAATTCCAAACACATTTATCTATTCCAAGCCCATTTATCTATTCCAAGCCCATTTATCTATTCCAAACCCATTTATCTATTCCAAACACTTATATCTATTGCAAACACATGTATCAATTCCAAACACATTAATCTATTCCAAACACATTTATTTATTCCTAACACATTCATACTCGTATATTCCAAACACATTTTTTTCTATTCCAAACCCATTTATCTATTTCAAACACATTTATCTATTCCAAACCCATTTATCTATTCCAAACACATTTATATATTCCAAACCCAATTATCTATTCGAAACTCATTTGGAAGGATACAATTTTGTACTAAATATTGTTTCTTTCACGTTCTGCTATTGAATGTCGTAAATTTCAATAATCCACATTTATTATTGCAAATTAACACTTCTTTACATTGCTTTGTTGTCAAATTCTAGGTTTGATCGAAAAATAAATAAAGAAAAACTCTTCGCCGTAAAGATTCGGGAAAAGAGAATGGCGTAAGAATTTCTTTAATTTTTTGCAATTCCGGTAATTCAAAGGTTCAACACGAAATTTTCTTTGTCGCGATTATTTTTTTGGCTGCTACAATACGATATGGTAATAGGCAATCGGCTTGGTAAAATATTTACTTTAATTTCTGGAAAATATTAAAGGAAATTCCAACAGAGTTTAAGGCGAAGAACATTCTCTGTTCGATAGGGAATAAAGAAAACGTGACAGCCTGCCACAATATATAAAATGACTCGTTAAGGAGTATCATGGATTCCCGCCGCTTACACGAAGGCGTCATACGTCATACTATAGGCATTACAGCGCCTTTCGTTAGCTTTGTTTTTCAATACCTTGACCCGTATTTCGTCCGTGTGAGACTTATATTGACAAATCATGGGAGACCCAGACCACATTTAATCTACATTATTTTATCAAATACGTCCCGCCGTGCATGTAGCCTATATAAATATAAAACTTTCAAATAATATTAAAAAAACGATGTGTTTTAACTACTTCCACTTTTGTCTTTATTTCGACAGCGACCGGTTTCGCCAGGCTTGCTGGCATCGTCAGACTGGTGATACTATTGCAAACAGTTTATATACATACAGATCAGGGGTGGTAAACATGATTCTATACAAAAATATCTTAAAATATTTATGTAAAATTTACTGAATTTAAATATTGGTATTACAGGTATTGAAAGAAATTCATATTGAATACAATGGATTTAAAATTTTATATAGCTTACATATTTGTATAGAATCATGTTAACCACTCCTGATCTGTATGTATACAATGGACTCGGATTGCAATAGTGCCACCAGTCTGTCGATGCCAGCGAGCCTGGCGAAACCGGTCGCTGTCGAAATAAAGACAAAAGTGGAAGTATTATAGTTAAATGACAGGTCATAAGTCCTGTAAACACCTCGACTACCATATTCTGTTCCCAATTTGCATCTTCGTCTCTATTGAGATACAATTAATCCTTTTTATAAAAGAAATTATGCAAATTAACATAGGAACAAATACATATAAAGATTCGAAAAATCACGAAAATTTGACATAGGTTGATGAAACAGCTGTCACGTAAAATAAATTACAATTGTGATACAAAAATTAAAGTTATTTAATTTAACAGTTTTACATTATATATTGTATATCTTCTTCTTTCCGTGTCCTGTCAGGTCTCCCTAATGTTGACTATCACCCTTGAGTAGACCTCCCCATCCTGGGCAGCTCGGAACAGCTCCCCCATGGTCCTCAGCCAGGAAACCCGCCTTCTCCCAACACCTCGTCGACCCTCAATCTTACCCTCCAAGATCAGATGTAATAGTGCGTATTTTTCGCCTCAACATGGTCTAAGTAGGACACCTTGCGGGCTTTGATGTTAGTCAGCAACTCTCTGTCAACTCTGGCTCTATGGAGAACGTTTGTGTTGCTGACCATGTCAGTCCAGGAGATGCGTAACATCCTTCGGTGTATCCACATCTCAAAGTATATTGTATATAAAAATATTAAATTGAATAGTATCATACATTTCTTTTATGTATTTCATTCGCTGACTCGATTATAACAGGAGTAATTGAAATTTTCTTCGCAGCAAGTACCAGATGGGTAATAAGGTTTTAAATCTGATATCAAATGCCAATTTTGAGTATCTACGCATAGGAAAATTACTTATAGCTTTACAAAAGGATCTCATTAAAGCACGCGAAACATGTTTTTGTTAGGAATATCAGTTTTAAGCGGGCTTAAGGCCTCCTCGACTTGTTTCGAACATTACAAAATAAGTGTTTTATTGTAAATTCATGTTTTTTTTAAACACGTGGAGTAAACAAGCATATAATTAGTTCATATTTCTATAAGCATTATTATTTTCTTCTTTATTCACCAATAAAGATAACGGCATTGTTATAATATAAATATAACTTTGGAGTTTTACAAAATAAAAACTACAACCATCAATATATTTCACAATCTATCTTGTATTTAAATTTAAGTTACAATAATACTTCTTCACGTTTGCATGAAACATTTTTATGTTTATTATCCTAAGTGTGTTCATCTCTCTCTCTCTCTCTCTCTCTCTCTCTCTCTCTCTCTCTCTCTCTATCTCTCTCTCTCTGTCTCTGGCGGCTACATTCGAAGTCGGAATAATCGACGTGTGTGCATGGTACGATGTATGAATGTAGAGGAATCCCGAGAGGTATGCCAGGACAGAGCATTGTGCTCGATCCTCTCTGCCTATCCCTCCGGAGAAATGGCGTGATGGCTAGTTAATTAGTTAGTTATATCATTTATTCATTAATGAATGAACACGTTTGTTTTCTAGAAGATTTATTATATTATATGGAAATGATATGTTACGTCTTGTTAGGACATTATCAAATGTAGATAACATTAAATAATGCGTTAGCAAGGCGAAATATTTCATTCCCATAAAATATAATAAAACTTCAAGAAAACAGCCGATTTCAATTGTAAAAATTAACATTAGAATGTATCAATTGTATCTCAATAGAGACGAAGATGCAAATTGGAAACAGAAAATGGTTGATCAAGGTGTTTACAGGACTTATGACCTGTCATTGGTTGGGTTAAGCGCACGCTTTATGTAATACAACATTACACATTCCACCTTTTTTCTACTTTTTTTCTTATGACCACCATGTCTGACAAATTTTTGGAAGTTGTATATACTCGTATGTTAATCTGCAACACCACCCTTTGCGTGGTAGTTTATTCAATTTACACACTAACGCCATCTATGAAGATTGTATTTTAAGCATTAAGCAGAAGATCTTATTAACGCAATGCGAAAGGCTACCGCCATTTTAGCGCATTGCTAGAAACCGCCTGGAGATGTCACTCCAATCTATATGCTATAATTTTGACCAGTTTTTGTTTTTTTTACAACATTTTGAATGTATACAAATACTTGTAGACGAACAAATGGATTTCACCCATTGCGGGCTATCAATTCAAGAATCAATTGATTCGATTGAGATACAATTGATTCTTGAATTGATAGCCCGCAATGGGTGAAATCCAGTTGTTCGTCTACAAGTATTTGTATACATTCAAAATGTTTTATCAAAATGTATATTTGTTGCAACGTATAGGTGTAATACGCGATTTTCTTCAATTGAATCCCGCGGCCCAATCCCACAATTAGGTCTGTAATAAGAACAATAAAGCGAAGGGTATCACCAACACATTTGTTACACGCTCAGGCTTTAAGAGTAATAAAACCGGTTTATTATTAGAAATTAGATGGACCCTAACCGACCGCGACCCGCAGATATAAGTCTCTTTTATAACGGCAATAAAACTTAATTATTCAGCGCGTTTTAATCTCTTAGACTGACCCTGTATAATGGATAAAATCTAAATATACATGTAAATCTTCAGATCGTCTCGAGATATATTTTTATTAATCACGCACTCTTATAGGAGGATATAATCTTTGATAACTAATTAATACAAATGAAAACGATGAAAACGGTCAATACATGGAACATAAATTAAATAGACAATATGTGCACCATCTAAAAAAAACTTTTTGTGTTAAATTATTTTTATTTCGTTATTTTTTTTATATCATTGTATTTTCAAATATAGCATTTAGTATTTATCATTGTATTTTATTTATTATTTATTATTGTATTTTATTGTATTTATTATTGTATTTTAATATTGTAACTAACTAACTAACTAACCATCACGCCGTCCCTCCGAAGGGGTAGGCAGGAAGAATGGACTGCTACACTTTTCATTCCTGACATATTTCTCTCGCTTCCTCAATATTCATACATCGTGTCATGAACACGTGTCGATTTCTATGACTCCTCACATGGCTGACATTCAATATTTGATTTATTCAATAAGTGTGTTATTTTTTATTGTATTTTGTATTAAATGTATTTTGTATCATTGTATTTTATATTTGTTTAAGATTTATTTTGTGGATGTTGGACGATCGAAGTGTGTGCGGGAGATGCCTATTGGTGGCGATGAGGCTCGCTACCCATCACACCGCGTCTCCCGCGGGGCGAAAAGAGAAAGATGAAGTGCCGCATCGATTAAAGTGTGACAGTCCATTCTTTCTGCTTACCCTTTCGGGGAGACGGCGTGATGGTTAGTTAGTTAATTAGTTAGAAAACGACTGTTTTCTAGAACTTTCATTATAAATTTTGATACGAAGTCATTATTTGGTAATTTGACACATTTAAAAAACTAACTAACTAACTAACCATCACACCGTCTCCCCGAAGGGGTAGGCAGAAAGAATGGACTGCCACGCTTTTCTTTCCTGACATATTTCTCTTGGTTCCTCAACAATTATACCTCGTGTAATGCACGCGCGTCGATTTCTCTGACTCCTCACATGGCCGACATTCAATATTTGATTTATTTGATCGTGCCACGTTTTCCTCGGTCTTCCTCTATTTCTGGTTCTATTAACATCATTAACATATATTTTTTTTTACCATTCATTCTTTCCATGTGTCCAAAGCATCTTAATGATCCTTTTATTATTTTGTTCATGACACCATCATTCTTATATTTTCATTCGACACTCTATCATACACAGAGTATCCACACATTCGTCTAAGAGATCTCATTTCTACTGCATTTATTCTACTTTCATCCTTCTTTTGCCAGTTCCATGCTTCGCTTCCATACATAAGGGTCGGTAGAAGAACACCATTGTGCACTGCCATTCGAGCTTTTTTGGATAGGTTTTTGTTTGCGATGAATAATGTTGCACATTTAAAAATAAGAATAAACACATTTTCACTTAGTATATACCACTTTATTGAGTTAGTAGCGCAACCTGGGTTCGCTCTAAGCCGAGCTTCCTCAGAGCTATACACAAACTAAACTGGTTTAGTTTGGGTAAAGCTCTGAGGAAGCTGGCTACAGAGTGAAACGGGTTGGTGCTACTAATTTAATAAAGTGATTTATACTAAGTAAAAGAGTGTTCAATTTTAGTTTTATTAAAACTAGTGGGAATGGCGTGTTTAGCCTCTTTAAGGCATAATCAAATGTCATTTGAGATCAAAGAAACTTCTAGAAAACAGATGTTTTCATTAGCCTAGCATCCCTAGCAAGAAATCAGTTGGAAAGAGCCACGGGTAATATCCATACTCCCTAAGATATGTCATAAGAACCATGGAGAAGGATATTAAAAGAAGGGTTTCTTTCAATATCCTTCTCCACTCTCCCATCCTTTGTAAACATACTATGTATGTAAGAAAATGTAACTTTATCAAAACGTTGATATTATACTGTTTTCTTTCTAGAATATCGAGTACTTCGGTAATCCATCACTGACACTTTCAATATAAGACAATCATTTTGTGATTTTCTTACTTTTCCAAAGATACGCGAACGGCAAGGATACGTCTTGTTCTGGACTGACCTATTATTGACAGATGTGTCAAATGTTTCTCATGATAAATTGTTTCGCTTCGTTACAAATTTAATTATTTATAATTTTGATTGATTGCTTTATATCGTAAATATAAACAGCTCCATAAAAGAAAACGACCTTCGTGGCAGAGTGGTTTAAGCTGCGACTTCCATACCGAAGGTCCCGGGTTCGATTCCCGGTGATTGTCACACTGTCTTTGGTCTGGTGTAGAATTCACGTGACAATAAAATGGCGATAGATTAGATTGGATAGACTATCACATGTCACGAGAATCAATATAAAAGGTAAAAAAAAAAATTGTATACAGTAATAGGGTTCAAACGACCTGAAAAAGCTTCCTACCATTGTCTGTTCCAAGCTTCGCTTCCATTAATAATGGTTGCCACTGGAATTCTGTATTCTGACGACCTTCGTGACCAAGTGGTGTGTGAGTGCTTTGACTGCCACACTGAAGATCCCGGATTCGATTCGTGTGCCTGGTGTAGATTTCGCGTGATAATAAAGTGGCGATAGATTAGCTACCTTTTACATGTCACAAGAATCGACAACAAACTATTACGCCGTTTCCCCGCAGGGGTAGGTAGAGGGTATAGACCACCACACTACTCTATCCTGGTACACCTCTCTAACTTCCTCCACATTTATACAGCGAGTGTCACACACGCACGTCGATTCTTCCGGCTTCTAACGTGACCAATCTTTAAAATTTGATTAATTTGGTTATGTCATGTTTACCTCGGTCTATCTCGACTCCGTACTCCATTTACATTATTAAGGTAAACTTTTGTAACCATTCTTTCTTCATCCATGCGCTCCATATGTCCGAACCAACGCAGCGATCCTTTTACGATTTTGTTCATAGTACCTTCTTTCGCTTTACATTCCTTTCTTATATCAGCATTTGAGATTCTTTCGCACATCGTTCTACCCCACATACATCTTAGGGACCACATCTCTACCGCATTTATTCTGCTCTAATCTTTCTTCTGCCAGTTCTATGCTTCGTTTCAATAGATGAGGGTTGGGACCAGAATTGCGAATACATTGCGAAAGCGAAAGCTCCCCTTGCCTTGTTGGGTCTGCTTGCTACATCTTCCTCCGTACCTCTTGAGCCTGCTATCATACTACCGAGGTAGCAAAAGCTGGTCGTGGTCACAAGGAGGACACTGTGGAGCAAGATTGGGGTGCAGTCATTTGTGGACACTCGTAGGACTCTTTCTTTTTTTCTTTTTTGTCCTGTCACACCTCCGTGGTGCATAGGGCCTCAAGGAATCCTTCTCCACCCGACTCTATCGCATGCCTGATGCCTAACATCATCCCAATTGAGGCCTGCCGCCTTAAGCTCGTCCTGCAGGGTTCTTCACTTGGTGGCTCTAGGTCTGCCTCGCTTTCTCTTTCCCCCCATAGGGGACCAGTCTAGTGCACCCTGAGTGATGCAGGCTGGATTCCGTCTCAGAGTGTGACCGATCCACTGCCATTTGCGTCTAGCTAACACTCGTAGGTCTACTAAATACAATTAGTAGACCTACGAGTACAATTTCATAAAAATACAATTTCATTCGTATTAATTATTTAATATGGAATTTTACATAATTGTTTAAGAAACTACAGATACGATATATTTCTATTGACTGTTATAATTTTGAGTGCACCATTGATTTTGTTTCCAGCAACAATCCTTTTTTCTGATGCCTTTCTCCATTTTTTCCATATCGGATAAGCATGCTTCCCAGATAGATCCAATGTATGTATGAAAAGTACAGAATTATTGATAATTCAATGATTAATTTTATCTCAATAGAGACGAAGATGCAAACTGGAAACTAAATATGGTGATCGAGGTGTTTACAGGACTTATGACCTGTCATTGGTTGGGTTAAACGCACTCTTTATGTAATACAATATTCCCCATTCCACCTTTCTTATGACCACCATGTCTGCCGAATTTTTGGAAGTTGTATATATGTTAATATCCAACACCACAATTCACACGTCAGTTCCAATTTACAGACCAGCGCCATCTATGAAGATTAGATTTAAGCATTAGGCAGAAGATTCTTTTATAACGCAATGTGAAAGGCTACCGCCACTAACGCACTGCTAGATAACGCCTGGAAATGTCAATCCAATTTATATGCTAACTTGGACCAGTTTTTGTTTTATACAACATTTTGAATGTATACAAATACTTGTAGACGAATACTGGATTTTATTTACCCATTGCGGGTTATCAATTCTTGAATTGATAACCCGCAATGGGTAAATAAAATCCATAATTCGTCTACAAGTATTTGTATACATTCGAAATGTTGTATAATTGATAATTGACCAAAGAACTATGGATAGAGCAATGTTGGGTATCAGTATAGCGGACAGAGTAAGAAACACCACAATTAGAGTCAGAACTGTAGTGTCAGACAATATCGGAAGAGTGGCAGCGCTAAAATGGCAATGGGTAGGCCATGTTGTTTGCAGCTCTGACGATAAATGGTTAAAACGCCTCCTTTGCTGGTGTTCTAGGACTGCAAATCGAAACCCAGGACGTCTCCAACTTCGATGGAGGAACGAAATTACAGAAAATGCAGG
This sequence comes from Lepidostoma basale, assembly GCA_022606425.2. Taxonomy (NCBI): domain Eukaryota; kingdom Metazoa; phylum Arthropoda; class Insecta; order Trichoptera; family Lepidostomatidae; genus Lepidostoma; species Lepidostoma basale. The sequence goes on along the minus strand of JAHDVF020000366.1, from coordinate 151,645 downwards.
ATCTACAGACATGGAAGCAGATGGAGGAGGCTTACATCCAGGAGTGGACGGATATAAGTTGATGATGATGATGATGTAAGTTTTATTGATATTTTCTTATTAAGTATTGCCATAAAGAAAAATATTGTACTCAATTGTATCTCAATAGAGACGAAGATGAAAATTATTTGGAAACAGAATATGGTGATCGAGGCTTTTATGTTTACATCTAGTCTCAATAGATGGCGCTAGTGTTGATTGAACTAAAACATGTGAAATGTTTCTCAACATGGTAGCATATATACAACTTTCAAAAATAATTGTCAGACGTGATGTTCGTAAGAAGGGCGTAATAGGGAATGTTGTATTACATAAAGCGATCGCTTAACCCAACCAATGACAGGTCATTAGTCTTGTAAACGCCTCAATCACCATATTCTGTTTCCAAATAATTTGCATCTTCGTCTCTATTGAGATACAATTAATTCTTAATGATTAACCCGTAATGGGTAAAATCCAGTATTTGTCTACAAGTATAAGTATATGGCGGGGTAGCCATTAGCATTGAGTTAAAAAGATGTTCTGCTTAATGCTTAATAAACATAAATCTCCATTATTGGCGTTATTATGTATATTATATATAGAGTAATCTTAAAAAGATGTAATCAAAATCTTCATAGATGGCACATTGAAACTGACATGTGAAATCTGACATAGGACTTTAACATATATACAACTTCCAAAAATTTGCCATACATGGTCATAAAGAAAGGTGGAATGGGGAATGTTGTAATTACATAAAGCGTGCGCTTAACCCAACCAATGATAGGTCATAAGTCCTGTCAACACCTTGTTTAACCATATTCAGTTTCCAATTTGCATCTTCGTCTCTATCGAGATACAATTAAATCATGAATTGATAACCCACGGTGCGTGAAAGCCAGTATTCGTATACAAGTATAAGTATACATTCACAAAAAAAAAATATAATATTAGTATAAATTAAAAAAACAAAATGAAATATTGTACTCATTAAAAAACATTTTAAATGGCCTAGTTTAAAGCTGTGTATATATTAAATTATAATAGGAACATATTCAAAGTGAAACAAGTTCTTCTCGAATAACTGGGATATTTCCGACTCCATCCTTGGAGCGTATCCTTTTCAAGAGCCAATAAGGGATATTTGAATAGAATACAGAACACATCCTTCGATCCTTTCAGGCGGATACAATGAGCCCAGAATAAATTTATTTCAAGCCATCCAAAAGTTTATATTTTTCAATTTATACAAAGAAATCTATTGTGCTCCAGACACAAGCATCGCGCAATAAGCGTTTGTGATATTCCTCGTGAGTACTCGGTTTATAAAGGTTTATCTTTGATAACAATATTTGTATTTTATACCCGTGTCCTGGAGAAATCTCTTTAACTTAGAGCAGAGGTTCCCAATGGGGGCGTTACCGCCTCCCAGGGGGCGCTGGAGCCTTTCATGGAAGAGGTAGTGGGCTTAGAAGTAAATAAGGGTTACACGTGTGTGTATAAATAATAATGAAATATAATTGTATCTCAATAGAGACGAAGATGCAAACTGGAAACTGAATATGGTTGATCAAGGTGTTTACAGGACTTATCAAATCAAATCAAATCAAATCAGTTTATTAACTCAAAAGACATTACAAACAGGAAAATGTTTAAGGCATCATTTGAGTACAGGTAAAATATTATAAAAATACAACAAAGTACCAGGAACGCATTAGAGATGGTTAAACATTAGGAAGACAACATACTTTCTAAAGTCAAGAGTATTTGTCCCCTGAACGTACCTTCACGAATATAAAAGACGTCGATCTCCGAGGAGACCGCGTTCAGCAGACTAATTGCTCTTCCTACCGGTGTCACCAGATGCAGATTGGTTCTGGTGGCCGGTTGGTAAAACAATCTGTGCTGTCGCTGTTGGAGAAATCTATCAGGGACAAAAAGACCAACACCCTCTAGCACGGCCGAGTTCTCGAAATATCCCCTGATTAATTTAAAGAAATGGGTAATGAGATGCCCATCTCTTCGAAGTTCTAAAGAATTGGTTCCAAGCATTCCTAAAAGAAATGCCGTGGGATAGAGCCACGGATAACTACCATACTCCCTCATGTAGAGATACCTCAGAAATTTTTTCGGAACTCTCTCCAGCATAACGGAATATCTCGCCTCATGAGGACTCCATATCACAGAATCACTTTCGAGTCTGCTCCGAACCAACGCGTTGTATAGGACTCTGAGCACATTGGGATTTCTGAAAACTCTTCCGGTCCGAATGATGAAGCCTAACATCTTCAGTGCAATGTCACAAATCCTCTCGATATGCGCACGAAAAGTTAGCCTACTCTCATAAATGATCCTAAGATCCTTCATCGTAGAAACGTGTGTTAGTTGCTGGTTCATTGTGTATCTATAATACACAGTTCTCAATGCTCTAGTAAACGATAGCATAGCGCACTTAGAGACATTGAAGTACATTTTATTACTGTGACTCCAGTTAACAATATTATCAATGTCAGACTGGAGGCGAAGACAGTCGTCGGGATTGTTAATTTCTAGGAATAATTTCAGATCATCGGCAAATAAAAGAAATCGTGGGAAGTTTATCACCTTCGCAATATCATTTATGAAGATGGTGAAGAGGAGTGGCCCTAGGTTTGAACCTTGTGGTACCCCTGAATTGACAAGAAAAGGTTCCGATTGAAAAATTCCGTATGAGACGAATTGTTTTCTCCCCTCGAGGTAACTAATAAAAAACATAATCAACTGAGAAGAGAATCCAATTTGAGATAGTTTTGCTATCAGAATGACGTGGTTCACAGTGTCAAAGGCCTTTGAGAAATCATTATATGAACAGTCAACTTGGTGACCATTATCCAAGGCCCTTGTTATGTATTCTGTGAATACCATGAGATTAGTTTCAGGGGAGCGCCCTTTCCTGAATCCATGTTGTTCTGTTATAATATGAGGGTCGACTTTGAGAGATATAAATTTGTGCAAAATAGATTCAAATAGCTTGGCTGGAGCCGACAGAATCGCTATAGGTCTGTAGTTTTCGACTGACTCTTTTTCGCCGCTCTTGAAAATAGGACTGATCCTGGAAATTTTCCAGAGATCAGGAAAAGTATTTGTACTTAACGACAGGTTAAATAGAAAATACAGCGGAGATAATAAGAGCTCAGAGCAGCCTTTTAAGAAGCAGATGGGAAGAAAATCTGGACCAATCGAGTGCGAATTTTTCTTAGCTTTGATGGACGATTTAATATCATTTGCATCTATGTGTGATATTGCAAAGCTATGACCACAGCAATTGGCACTAAAATTAGTCGCTGAATTGAAATTAAGCCGCGGGGGAACATCGCTATAGACAGATTGAAAGTGCTTAGCGAATGCGTTCGCTATATCTACACCCTCAACCTCTCTATCCCCATGCATCATAGTGTTAAGGATGCCACCATCCTTTCGTAAACTTTTCACATAGTTTCAGAAGGATCCGGGGTCACCCATAAGATTTCCCTCAATGGTGCTCACATATGCTCGAAAGGCTGATCGAACATTGCGTTTCACGACCGAGCGGTACAGACTGAAAAACTCGTACTTACTCCGAGAGCCAGTAGCCTTCCACTTCACATGATGTGCATGTTTGGTCTTAATGTCCGCGATGACTTCCCTGGAAAACCACCTCGGATATCTCCGCCCACCATTACTCATGCGTTTTCTGGGAAAGCACAAGTCAAACAAATCATAAATAATACTATAAAAATGTTGCAGGGCATCATTTACGGTGGTCAAGCTGTACAGGTTGCTCCAGTCAAGTTGACTCATTAGCTGGTATAGCTTCAGAAAATCACTTTGGCTGAAGTTCCATCCTCTAAAGATGTCTTTTTTATGGCGCGGTACTCTGGTAATACCAGGATTATCTTTACCAGAGTACTCAAACTCTAGCGCGGGATGGTGATCATCTTCAGTGATTAATGGAGACACTGATATTGAAACTTGCAATTTGATGTTGCTCAAAATTAAATCCAAGGTTCTGGAATCAGAGTTCAAAACTAAATTGTGCTGTGCAAGCCCAAACACTGCGCATTGGTACTCCAAGTCACGCTGGACATTGTCGAACCCATGGGCAGAGTATAGGTTAAAGTCTCCCATCACAATGACATTTTTACCTCCGATCAGATTGAAGTGTCATTATTACCTGTCATTGGTTGGGATAAGCGCACGCTTTATGTAATTACAACATTCTCCATTCCACCTATTTCTTTATGACGGTGTAAGACAAATTTTTGGAGGTTGTATAATGTATATATGGTACAAATCTATGCTTATCTTCACATGTCAGTTTCAATACACCATCTATGTAGATTTGATTACATATGTTAATCTTTTTAAGATAAATCTTTATAACCCACACACTAACGCCATCTGTGGAGATTAATTTTTAGCATTTAGCAAACCACTTTATTAATGAATGAATTAATCACCCGCCATGGGTGAAATCCAGTATTCGTAAACAAGTATAAGTATACATTCACAAAAAAATATTAATAATGAAATACTTTGAGAATATAAGCAGATGGAGATCAAATAAAAAAAAATTATCAAATCAGTTTGTTTTCTCAAAAGACATTACAAATATTTTTTTTATATAATAGTTTAAGGCATCTATTGAGAACAGGTAAAACATAATAAATATATAATACCAGGAACGCATGAAAAATGGTTCGACATTAGGAATACAAGATACTCTCTAAAGTCAAGAGTATTTGTCTTCTGAACGTACTTTCATGAATATGAAAGACATCGATCTCCGAAGCGATCATGTTCAGCAGTTTGATTGCTCTCCCCACCGGCATCACCAGAGGCAGGTTGGTTCTGTATGCTGAGAGATAAAACAGTATGTGCTGACGCTGTTGAAGATAACCATCCGGAACACAAAGATGGATAGCCAAGATGACGGAATTCTCAAAGAATCCCCTGATAAGTCTGAAAAATGGGTAAATGTGCGCCCATCCCTTCTTATCTGTAAACTATTGGTCCCCAGCATGCCCAAGAGGAATGCAGATAAAGCCACGGATAGCTACCAAACTCTCTTAGTAGAGATATCTCAGAAATCTTTTCTGAACCTTCTCTCGACTCTCGACTCTCGAACAACACTCGAGCCGACTCCGGACCAATGAGTTATACAAAATGAGTTATACCAAAGGTCCCGGGTTCAATTTCCATAGCAATTTATTTTTTATTTTTATAGGAACATAGAAGTTCCCGCCACATACCCGAGGCTGTTATAGGGCGTAGCGGCGCCCTTTTATCAGCCTCGCTCGTACACTCCCTGGGCCTGTCCCTGGTCCATCCGGGACTTACATTTAAATACGGCAACAACAAGGGGGTGCCAGACCACATTTAATGTACTCAATTTCACTTCTATGCTCCGCTGTACTTTATTGAATAAATAAATAAGCATAATATATAATACATGAACATTTCATAAAAGATAAGATATACACCGCAGGAATATACAGCGGGAAGAACAGGAGAGGCAGAAGAGACAAATGCGGGATGGGGAAAAAAAAAATATATATAATAACGTAAAAAATATATATATAAATTATCCATAGCAATGTGATTGTCACACTGTCTTTGGTCTGATGTAGAATTCATTTATAATAAAATGGCGATAGATTACTAACTGTAATGATGGAAAGAGCGATTCAACAAAATAATTATTATAGTAGCAAAATTTCGTTACTTCATGAACTAAGGGAAAAAATGGTAATGTTTATGTATGAAATCTCAGGCGATAACTTGAATTGTTGCTTATAAATCTCGCCTGGACCGAAATGTACGAAAGATTTTATCTAGCAGATGAGACACATGAACAAACCCCAGGATGGTATCCTTCTGAGGGGTGCAGACTGCTTTGATTATGTGATGACTGAAACGGCGAGATTGCGGGGAGAATTCAGGAATACAAGGAATAACAGGAATTCGCTAGATTCATGAAATTCTTTTATATTTTGGATCCGCGGGGGTGATAAGCGACACCCGGCCATAAAAATTCCAAGAAAATCGTGAAATAAATATTTCAGTATCCTTGAGATTTATCGAATTTAGGAAATTTGTATTTGCAGTTTGAAGAGTGTATATTTATTTACCTTTTCCAAATTGATTTAATCCAAGTAGCATCCTTAGAACTTGCAACGATGGAAACCCTGAGAAAGAATGTATTTTAAAAGTTAATCATATTATTTTGGATTAATATTTTGGATTAACTAATTATCTTCTTCCTCAGCATACTCCCGTCCACTCCTGGACAAAGACCTCCTCCATTCGCTTCCATGCCACTCTGGCCTGTGTTGCCCTGCACTTCTCTTTGCCGTCCACGGTCTCCAAGTCAGCAGTCTTCTTGTCCACTTTTAAATAATTTTTTTGTAAAAAAATTATATGTCAACGATGTAAATGGAACAAGAAAAAGAGGAAGACTGAGGAAAACGTGGTACGATCAATTAAATCAAATATTGAATGTCGGCCATGTGAGGAGTTAGAGAAACCGACGCGCGTGCATGACACGATGTATGAATGTTGAGGACGAGAGAGAAATATGTCAGGAAAGAAAAGTGTGGCAGCCTATTCTTTTTGCCTACTTTTCCGTTAAGACGGCGTAATGGTTAGTTAGTTAATTAGTTTACAAAAATATTGTTATTGTAATCATAAAACCATATTACTTAATCCTACCTCCATTCGCAGTTCACTCCTTTTATTACAACAACAACACACCGTCACGCCGTTTCCCCATGACGCACAAGGGTAGGCAGAGAGAATGAACCGCCACACTACTCTATCTTAACACACCTCTCTTGATTCCTCCGCATTCGTACAACGAGTCATACACGCACGTCGATTCTTCCTACCTCTAACATGAATAATCTTTAAAATTTGATTGATTAAAGGTTGTTGTATTTTTTGCTCTTTCCATTCAAATTCGACCGAAGAGATTACCAACGGCGCTTAAAAGATTTATTGCCTGGTGATTTTCACAGTCCATACGAGACCCCTTTCCCTTATATAGAGGCATGATAACAGCCCTCCACCAGTCGAGCGGCGTATATCCTTCCCCTAAACACTGGTTACATACAGTCATACACGCACGTCGATTGTTTTGTTGTAAAAATAAATAAGAAAAAATAATTTGTTAAAAAAATAAACGCTATAATACGAGTATAAATCAAATATTTTTTACAAAAATTATATTTTATTTTCATAGATGTCCCTAATGTCTGCTGCTAATCTTTTCGGTTAACAAAAAGTATAACATTATGCTAATATTTCTCATTACAAATACCAAGAATAAACACGAAATTTGAAAAAGTGTAATTTACAACGCAAACATTTACTGAAGGATTTATGTACACTTTATAAAAAGTGATTTAGTATTTGTTAGTTTGTGTAATATTCATCTGCCATACAAATATTTGCATCCAGAGCCAAGGATTACTACATCCCTTTGCCCGAGATCTGCGATACAGCGCATTTTCTTAAGCCGGCGTCACCCCTTGACAAAATTCTGTCTCGCAACACACATTACGACAGAAGTAGGCTCGAGGGAGGTTCCGTGCTATGGAGGCCTCATAAAGCTCAGTATTCTCTCATGTTGGAGAAGGTTTAAAAGAAATTCTTGAGAACCCTCAACATGAAAGAGTACGGGGCATATTCTTGGCTCTATCCAACGGCATTTCTCTTGGGTATGCGGGGGAATAACTCCCTCGAACTGATAAGGGAAGGATAAATGGCGAAGCATTATTTCAAGCTGATTTGGGGCTCTATGTTCTGGAGCAAATAGGTCTTTTTGATCCTGATAATTACCTGCGACAGCGCCGACATCAATCGTTCTTTGCTCCGTCACGCTGAACCAACCTGCCTTTGGTGATGCAAGTAGGAAGATCGATTCGTACGTTGAATCAAATCATCTCGGATTTAGACATTTACAGTATCAGTGAGGCAGTGTTCATAAAAAATATATTTCAATTCTGGAAAGAGTGCTGCCTCGCTGACGTCGACATATTTGGGTTCCTTCTGATATGTAGGATTTTTTCCTTAAAGACCTTTGGTCTGTTCCTGTAGTTCAGGCTGGCCTATCTTGGCAAGTCGACTTTCAAATATCCCTTCATTTCTTTGCCGGTCTTCCGGTAGGACGGTAGCTAACAGGAATCTGATAAACCACAACGTGTGATTCTGGAAGGATCCATACTCTGCGCGTGCGCATTACAGTTGCTTCTGCGTTATCTCTCCCATTTGAAAATATCTTCCACCTTGCAGATTTCGTGATCACCGTGTTTCTCACTCTATCTTGAAGATCAATTTTTAATTTATTTATATAAATATAAACATACTTTTTGCCGCCTTGCGATAGCATTCTCAAACTTAACCTTCCCTTCCCTATAATGGGGAACTTCTACACGTTGCTTCTAATAACCTTCAATATAATATATACAAGCTTAAGATTTTAGGTATTCCTCCATAATATATTTACGCGTTGATTTAAAAAATAATATTGACGATAATCAGAATTTATTGGGTACATCGGAGGTATTTTGTGAACATCGGAAACAAATTCGCGTATAAACAGCGCTGTGAGTGCGCGACACTATATTCGCATCTCACTCTTGCATACTTCACTGTGGAAGCGCGAGGAGCTCAATCTTCTCACTGCCGCCGGCAGTAGCTCTCGGGCTTGCAATCAGAGTGCACCTATGCCCGTTCCGTGAGCGTCGCCAGATGTTTTTTATTGTTTTCAGCCAATACATCTCAATTATTATGATTTTCGACTTCAATTATTATTTACTAAGGGGATTAGCTATGAATGTTCTTATTTTTCCGATTTAAAATCGGTAATTTCTGATCAGGCACTGACTACCCAACACCGGAACGCGCGTTTTTATTTTAGCACCGTAAGGAAAAGGTTACCCAATTTTTCACTTCTCCGGTGCTCGCATAGTCCAAAAATCGCAACTATTACATAATATAAAGAAGAACGTATTATTTGTTATGTGTCGGATCGGAATATTTCGTTGCGAGACGATACATTATCACGTGTGAATACAGCTTAAGTGTCTGAGAACAGTCAATACGAAGGCTAGCTCCATGTCAAATGCAATGTAAATACAAATTCATCCCCAGGCGAGATATACGCTCGTCTTACAGAGGGCATGTCCTTAAGTTTGTTTATATTCTATTGTAGAGGTTTATGAACGAATCATTGAAATTGGTTGCATGAGTCCTACTACTTCTTTAGCTGTATCTCCACTGCTGGATGTAGGCCTCTTCAAACGTTCTCCATTTTTCTCTATCCTGTACGACTCTATCCATTTTCTTCCCCAGACTGGAATCAGGTTGTCAGTCCATCTTTTTTCGGGTCGACCGATGGTGTAAAAGTTTAATTCAATACATTAAAAAAAAACATTAAAATAATAAAATTATACGGACTGTTTCGGACAAACAGTCCTTCTTCAGTAAAGATACATTTTTAAAAATATTATAAAATTGTTTATTATCAACAGGGACCTCTACCAAACACAATTGATTCGTTTGAAGAGAGCGATCAGGGAAAAACGCCCAGAATATGCGACTAGACACGAATCCATAATTCTCCATCATGACAAAGCTCGGCCACATGTTGCAAGACCGGTTAAAAAATATTTGGAAAACAGTGGGTGGGAAGTTCTACTTCACCCGCCTTATAGCCCAGACATGGCCCCTTCTGATTACTACTTGTTCAGATTAATAAAGAATGCCCTCACCGGAATACGCTTCACTTCAAAACAGGGTATCAAAAATTAGCTCGATTCGTTCTTGGCCGCCAAGCCGGAGAAGTTCTTTTGGGATAGAATCCAAAAACTGCCAGAAAGATGGGCAAATGTCGTAGCTTTCCATGTACAATACTTTGAACATTAAATGTATAACCATTTTTTCACAATAAAGCTTTTATTTTCGAAAAAAAAAACGCACGAATTACTGCACACTCCCAATATTATGTAAGCATATACTCGAATATAGCAATAGCGAATCATTTTCGGGTCCGCTAGTATTTTATGAATTTGAAAAATAAGTTAATTGAGAGTTCATGGAGAAAGAGCGTTACAAATGTGAGTTGCACGAATAGCAAAAGAGATACGATAGAAATAAATTTGAACTAAATAGTAAGATCTCTAAACTGTATGAAATATGGAAATGTTGTTGGTTTTGACTGTGTCGCCTTAAAGTTAATTAAAAACGGTGGGCCGGTGGCTTCAGCGTAGTTATATAGACTCTTTAGCCAGTGTTTAGAGAAATGATATACGCCGCTCGACTGGAGGAGTTGTCATGCCTCTATATAAGGGAAAGGGGTCTCGTATGGACTGTGGTAATCACCGGGCAATAAGCCTGTTAAGAGCCGTTGGTAACTTCTACGGTCAAATTTTAATAAAATGAGTAAAAATTTCGACGACCTTTAAAATTAATACAATTTTAAAGGTTGGTTATGTTAGAAGTCAGAAGAATCGAAGTGCATATGACTCGTTGTATAAATGTGAAGGAAGCTATAGTGGTGTGTCAGGATAGAGATGTGAGGCGGTCCATTATCTTTGCTTACCCCTGTGGGGAAACGGCGTGATGGTTTGTTTATTTGTTTGTTGAAAAATTCAATTTATTTTTCAATTCGAGGATACGTGTATCTTTTTTAATTTTACAGCAGGTGAACAAAATTGTCTTGTTATAAGATTTTACAGTGTTTCATATCAATGTGAAAGTAAACATAAAAATACCCTTTAAATTTACAAACTATTCAACTTTACAACCCTCGTACCTGCATGTCCTTCAACCCCCGTCCCGACCCCTTCCCTCGCAACCCTCGACCGGCACTCGGGGAGATCACTTGAGACTTCAGGTGACAAGAATATTCAAGAAGAAACACGAGGAGCGTCCTTAAATCCGACGTCTTACTTTTGTTTGGTTCTTATTGTTTCGTCTAAATGAATTCGCTCAAAAAGCATTTTTGATATATACTCGTACACCCTTAAGAAATTTTAATGCAGCAAGGTATGCTTTTCGCACCATGAATGTGAATTAAATCCATAGATACGAACAATATTTTTTTTTCAAGAATTATTTGTGTCTAAAAATGTTAATTTATGGTTCTTGTTTTTTTGTATACAAATACTTGTAGACAAATATTGGATTTTTACCCATTGCGGGTTAATCATTTTTTCAATCAGGATTAATTGTATCTCAATAGAGACGAATATGTAAATTATTTGGAAACAGAATATGGTAGTCGTGGCGTTTACAGGACTTATGACCTGTCATTGGTTGGTCATAAGTCCAGTAAACGATTACAAATTATCTTAATAGATGGCGCTAGTGTAGATGGACCTAACAACAGTGAAGTTATAAAAAATATTAACATATACTCGTATACAAGTTCCAAAAATTTGTCAGACGTGGTGTCGTAAGAAGGGCAGAATGGTGAATGCTGTTAAACATAAAGTGATCGCTTAACCCAACCAATGACAGGTCATAAGTACTGTAAACGCCTCGAATACCATATTCTGTTTCCAAATAATATACATCTTCGTCTCTATTGAAATACAATTAATCCTTAAAAAAAAAAAATTTATGGTTTCTTGGTGACAACAATTAAATAGTGACAAAATTCTATATTTGAAAAAAGCATTAAAAATGAAAGCGTATGTTTTCAAGAAGATAAATTTAATGGGAACGATATATTTTACCTTATTAGTCATTTGATAGCAAGGCAAAACCTGTTATTCCTATAAAATGAAAATAAGCTTTTATTTAACAGAATTAAACGTTTTCATTCGTTGAAAACCATTAATTATAATTCATAAACATGTAAATAATAGTATTTAATAGACAAAAAACAATTTACATCAACCATGTGTGAGTTAAATATTCAATATCCAATGTAAAGATAAATGGTTGATTATTATGGAGTTAAAACCAGGTTGTGTCCAGGCTTGAACCCATGTCCTATGAATCATAAATCTAACGTAATATGGGCGTTTTTCAAAAAGTTTGCTCGTTGCGTAATAATTCCACTACGTCAAATTTGGCGTTCCACTAATACATCACGTCGCGTAGTGGATGTGACGTATGATGCCAGTATTGAAACAAACTCCAAAATGCAGGTTTATGAATATGATTTTACTAAATATTACATTGAATTCAGATTCTAGATGTCGGTCATTTTTACCCATGAAAAGCTGTAAGTCAAACAATCAATACTTACATTATAGAATCACGTTCGTAGTGGAAAATAAAAACAGCACGTCGTGACGCCCGACCACTATTTCACATAACATAATGCGACTGGTGTCAATTTACGAACATGGCGACCGTTGACGAGCTATAAAATGTTGCCATCAATCAAATACTCTTATATACTTAGTTTATAGTAAATTTTTCGTTTAAATCAGTATATCGACGTAGCGTATACGGAATTTTCCACCAACGTCGTTTTGAGTGACTAAATAAAAACAGTATTTTATATTATTTTGAACTCTAATACGCTGTTATGTAGGAATATTATTGAATCTGGATCATATAATCATAACATAAAACTCTTGGACAAGAAGTAGCTTATCAATGAATATTTTTCGTTTATAAAGTGCAAAAGGAGCGTGGGACACTAGAAAAATCACCACTTTTCTATCGTATATTCCCAATAATTAAGCAAAATAAACAGATATAAGTACTTTTGGATATGTGAATAATCAATTTGTGAGTTATTCTGTTGTTTTGAGATATAAAAAAAACAGTTTTAAAATCAATAGCCTGCAGAATTACCTCGAAAGTCATAGGACATGTAATTTTCGAGTAAACATTTTATTTGAAAAACACCCATATACCAAATACTATCCCTTTTTTGAAAATTTAGTTTTTTACTATTTTGAGAAAATTCGAAAGTTGAAAAAATTAGGCCAAAGGTAATTTTTTTTCATATCACCGCCATTGTGCGTTTTTTTAAATTTCCCTACGTAGTGCGATAACTACATTATTTTTTTTTATAAGGATTAATTGTATCTCAATAGAGCCGAAGATGTAAATTGTTTATCTGGGAAATGAATGTGGTGGCCAAGGCGCTTACAGAACTTATGACCTGCCGTTGGTTGGGTTGAGCGATCGCTTTATGTTTAACAACATTCCCCATTCCGCCCTTCTCATGTCCACCACATCTGACAAATTTTTGGAACTTGTATACTCGTATATGCTACATTGTACTCGTATATGTATGCTACAACATGAAGATAAATAAGAACAAAACAAAGCTGCTGACTGTAGGCCGAACGCAACATCAGATGAGAATAGTGATGTCAGGAGTTCCACTAAAGAACACCAAGGAGTTTGTCTACCTCGGGAGCAAAATAACATGGGACGGTCGGTCTAAGAGCGAAGTCGACAGCCATATACATCAGGCTAGGCTTGCATTTAATAAAAGGTCGAAAATAATAGAGTCAAATAATATAGACCTAAAACTGAGAATACTCCTCATCAAGACCTATGTATGGAGTGTCTTGATGTACGGCTGCGAGACATGGTGCCTATCCGAAAGGGATAAGCGGAGACTAGAGGCTTTTGAGATGTGGTCCTATAGAAGACTCTTTGGAATTTCCTGGAGAGACCACATCACGAATGAGGAAGTTCTTCAAGGAATCGAAGGAGGAAGGCACCTGCTCAGGACCTTGTCCGAAAGGCGTGCAAGAGGGATCGGCCATGTTATACGTCAAGAAAGTCTCTTGCATGCCATAATGGAGGGTATGATCGAGGGGACAAACTCTAGGGGACGCCCGCGCCGAGAGTACCTGGAGGACCTGTTGGTGGACGTACGCTGCTCATCATATGCAGATTTCAAAAGAGCCGCACAAGACAGGGAAAAATGGAAGAGAATAATGGAGGAAATTGCTGCAAACCAATCCCAGGATTGAAACCAGAGAAGAAGATATATGCTAGAATCCCGCGCTTATCTTTATATATTTTAGTTCACTCTACACTAGCGTCATCTATTTAGATTGGGAAGCATTAAGCAGAAAATCTTTATTAATGCATTGAAAAAATGAATGGTAAATATATTTATGTTTTTTATAGCATTTTTTATAAAATACCGGCTTCTAGACTACGAGTAGAATACGCCCTTAAATATTTACACTTTTTTAAAATTATTTGTGTTGTGAATAGTTACATAAAATATTTTATTTTACATTTACCTTAATTCGAATAGTTCATTTTTACTGTATTATAAATTCTCGTAATAATAACGTAAGAAACCACGTATTCGTTTACTGGTCTTACGTGTGAGTATAACCGAATTAGACATTGCAGGTTTAGCATATACCTCTGTGGTTATGAAACCCGCCTCTGTGGGCATAAAGCTCTATCAGTGGCGTTCTTGGTATAATTTTGGGAAAACAAATCTAAAATACTTGTACATTATATTAATGTTGTTAATTAAAAAAAAATTTCTAAAAGTTCCTTTTGTCTAATGAAAATAAAAAAACATATGAAAAAAAATGCTTTATAATAGACGATATTTTGAGTTTGTTATAAATTAATAAAGGGTTGGATGTAGGTGCCAAAATGAGCGGAGTGTCAGAAAGCTGTATGTTGTATGCGGATAACGCTGTCCTTGCAGACAACGAGCATGAACTACAAGTCCTGGTGAATTATATGTATGAGGTATGCATGCGAAATGATCTGATGATAAATGTTCATAAGTCCAAAATAATGATTTTTGAAAAATAAGAAGTCATGACTGTCTGCAACATTAGCGTGAATGGTGAAAATTTGGAGCAAGTAGATGAGTTAGTGTATTTAGATAGTATGTTTACAAGAGATGGACAAGTGGAGAGGGATATTGAAAGAAGGGTTGAGGCAGGCAACAATGTGAATGGTGCACTTAAAGTTGTCATCGCAAACAAAAACCTATCCAAAAAAGCTAGAATGGCAGTGCACAATGGTGTTCTTCTACCGATCCTTATGTATGGAAGCGAAGCATGGAACTGGCAAAAGAAAGATAAAAGTAGAATAAATGCAGTAGAAATGAGATCTCTTAGACGAATGTGTGGATACTCTGTGTATGATAGATTGTCGAATGAAAATATAAGAATTGAGTGCGGTGCAAATGATGGTGTTATGAACAAAATAATGAGAGGATCATTAAGATGGTGACATACGGAAAGAATAAATGAATAAAGAATGGTTAAAAAGTCTATGTTAACGATGTAAATGGAACTAGAAATTGAGGAAGACAGAGGGAAACGTGTCACGATAAAATAAATCAAATATTGAATTTCGGCCATGTGAGGAGTCAGAAAAATCGACGTGCGTGCATGACACGATGTATGAATGTTGAGGAAGTGAGAGAAATATGTCAGGAAAGAAAAGTGTGGCAGTCCATTATTTCTGCCTACCCCTTTGTAGAGACGGCGTGATGGTTAGTTAGTTAGTTAGTTACATATTATTAATGTATAAATTTGGAACACTGATATAACGTATAATAATTTTTAACGAGTTTGTCGGGATAACATCTGTAGCGATAAATTCATATAAATAAATTGTGATATGTAATTACAGTACTTCAAATTTAAATATTTAATAATGTTGAAGTGTCGTAGTGTTTTGGCTAAAACAATGGATTAGATTGTTTTGTTTTTATTATTTTTTGGAAATCCGTTTTAAACATATAATAAAATGATTATTTCTTTTTTCCGGTCAAGGCGAAGAAATAAGACGAAGGAATAAGACTCTCTAAATGTTGGTCACGTGAAGAGTCAGAGAAATCGATGAGCGTGTATGACATGATGTATGAATGTCGAGGATCGAGATGAGTATGTCAGGTAAGAAGAGTGTTGCAATTCATCAGTTAACACAAATAATTTATATGATTTATAACGTTATGAACAAATACGTAAAACTTTACATATAATATAAAAAAGATGAAATTGTCAGTTTTCAAGAAACTTTTATATTATTTTTCTTCTATATACGCCATACTTTGTTTTGTTATGATGCTTTATTTCACTTTTTCTTTTTTATATACTTTGTATATACAACACTTATATTAAAAACATAAAATTACATAGACATGTTTCGGACAACCAGTCCTTCTTCAGTGATACATATTATAAAGATACATATTGAAAATATTATAAAATTGTTTGCATGATCTGACAGATGTTATAGAGATTTATTTTGTAACGCTTATGCTTTTGTTATAATAAATATTATGAATCAATTTAAATTTTAAAATAATAATTTATACATATTTTTGGGGTTCAGCTAATTTTGGTAATAATGGTGAAATTCTTTGGCATATAGAATGGAATAATACTCCTGGCGGCTTCTAACAATACGTTTATAGGCGACAGCCTTCGCATTGTGTCAATAAGGTAGTTTGCTAAATGCTGAAAATCATTCTCCATAGATGGCGTTAGTGGGTCGGTTGTATAAGTTAATCTTGAAAAGATTCACAAGTGCAACCAAATCTACACAGATGGACAGTTAAAACTGACACGTGAAGATAGATATGGATTTGAAGTATATATACATCTTCCAAAAAATTGTCATGCATGATCACAATAACAAAGGTGGAATGGGGAATGTTGTAATTACATAAAGCGTGCGCTTAACCCAACCAATGACAGGTCATAAGTCCTGTAAACACCTTGATCATCCATATTCAGTTTCTAGTTTCCGTCTTCGTCTCTATTGAGATACAATTAAATTTCAGCTAATTACTTACAACAAAGGAAATAAATCAAAGGTTGGACTTGACGTTAAATTTATTTGATTATTTACAATATTATAATAAGTACTAATTTTTCCGATCAAGACGAAGAAATAAGAAATACTCTTTAGATATTGGTCACGTGAGGAGTCGGAGAAATCGATGAGCATGCATGAAATTATGTTGAGGACCGAGAGAAGTATGTCAGGGAAGAAGAGTGTTGCAATTCATCAGAAAACATAATTTTGTATTATTTATAGCGTCATGAACAAGTACGTAAAACTTTATATATATTATAAAAAAAAAGATGAAAATATCCGTTTTCAATAAACTTTATTATAATTAAAGGTGGTGACGTGTTCTGTATTTATAGGACAACAGCATATATATTATTACGCTTGAGCAAGGTGAAATATGTCATGCCAAGTTCATCAATATTAAGAACGTTATTTTTCTTTACTTTATTTTTTCCAGTACAAAACCAAATGTTTGATGGATTCGGAATAATTTTATAGCAAATCAAAATATGCTATTTGCCAGGGGTTTAATTTGGTTTTTCCCATAACTTTTACGATCGTCCATGCCTCTTTCTATCCTTGAGCTTCTAGCATATCAATTTGCCATGACGAGGATGGTTGCTGTTGGCTCGGCGTGGAATCAACTTTGTAATGTTAAGTCCGTTAAACGCGGCGAACTCTCTTCCACATATTTTAAAAGTAATTAATTTTAATGGTCTGCTGTGTGAAATAGACATACTCGTATTAAGCTCCTATTGTATTCTAAGTAGACGCTTAAATTAATCAAATCAAATCAAATCAGTTTATTAACTCAAAAGACATTACAAACAACAAAATGTTTAAGGCATCTATTAAGTACAGGTAAAATATTATAAAAATACGGCATAATACCAGGAACGCACTAGAGATGGTTCGACATTAAGAAGACAGTAAACTTTCTAAAGTCAAGAGTATTCGTCCCCTGAACGTACCTTCACTAATAGGAAAGACGTCAATCTCCGAGGAGACCGCATTCCGCAGACACATTGCTCATCCCACCGGTGTCATCAGAGGCAGATTGTTTCTGGTGGCTGGTAGGTAAAACAATCTATGCTGTCGCTGTCGGAGAAATCTACCAGGGAAAAAAACCAACACCCTCTAGCACGGCCGAGTTCACGACATATTCCCTGATTAATTTAAAGAAATGGGTAATGAGATGCCTGGTAGACTGTCTCCCAATACTTCTTCGATCCAACCTTGGCTTCCATTCAGTAACCCTCTGGCTCCATTTTCTATCTTTCCGTCGGCACACATGTCCAGCCCATTGCCACTTCATCTTTGCAATGCGTAACTCTATATCGGTGACCCTGGTGCGTCTTCTAATCTCCATGTTGGCTATATGGTCTCTAAGTGAGATACCCAACGTGGCTCTTTCCATGGCCCGTTGTGCAACTTATATTTTATTCATTAATTCTCTAGTCAAGTTCCATGTCTCGTATCCATAGGTCATCACAGATAACATACACTGCTTCAGCATTCTGCAATTTCCATGTACGGTGGGACATTGAGGAAAACAGGAGTAGATTCAATATGGTCTGGGTCCCTCTTGATATCTAACGCATATTTTGTCTTAACGTAAGTCTCGCACGGACTAGAGACGGGTTTAGGGATTGAATGAGCCAAGCCGATGAAAGGTGCCGTTCGCCTCTTACAGGTCTAGGTAAACGATTGGAATCCTCTAACTCCTATGCTTCAGAACTTTTGTTTTACATTTTGTGGCATGTCCGGCTTGAAGATGTTACCCAGCCTTCTGAATGTAGACCAACCGATCTGTATTATCCTAACAATCTCCTTGATTTGACCTTCTTTTTTTAAAACCAGCAAATGACCAAGGTATACATATTCATCTACCACTAGGTACTACTACTTCTCGGCGCTACATCCCGGTGTGGGACTTAGCCTCCTCTGACTGTTCTGGCCATCTCTTTCCATTCCCCAGCTCTTTCCATTTTCCAGAAATCTTTTTCCATGCAATCCACCCATCTTTTTCTCGGTCTGTCTCTTGGTCTATTTTCTTATATTCATTTACCACTTCCACATGTTTATTGTGAATTTTAAAATCTTAAATTTGTGTATTAGTCATTATTTAAAAGTAAACACATTTTTCTGAAAGTACGTTTACCTTAAATCATTCAACACGTCACTTTAGCAGCTTTACCAGACAAAACATTTGACATGTATTGCACCCGCAATGTTTTATGCAAGATACGTTCAGGTCTTGTTACCTTAACTTAACGGCGTGTAGCGTATTACATAAATAGCAGCGAGTGACAGGTGGTGCTCTTCTTAGCCCCCTTCCCCCCAGTTATCCCAAGCCACCCCCGGCTCCTCTCCTTGCACGTGACCCTTGGAACAATGCATCCCTCCAGGGGGTGGGTGTCCCTGAACATCTCTGAGCGTGGCCACTTTAAAGTAAATACATTTTTCTAAGTAGAATTTGTTGTAAATAAGAATCTGATGAATCACGCTGGATATTTGAACACTTTATATCCAGCAAAAGCTAAAATAAGTTTTAACACCTAATGATACTAGATATAACTTACATATAAACCACCACGCTATCTCCCCGAAGTGGTAAGAATAAATAATTGCCCGCCACATACTTTTCTCGATCTTCAATATTCATACATCGTATCATGCATGCTTGCCATTTTTTCCGACTCGTCCCATGTCCGAAATTTAATATTTGATTGATTTGATTGTGCCACGTTTCCTTGGTCTTCTTTCTAGAATTTTTGTCATATTTTTTCACCTTTATAAGGCATTATCAAATGATACGTTTATAAATAAAAATAAATACTGTTAAATTAAATAACTTTGTTTTTTGTATCACAATTGTTTTTGTATTTTACGCGACAGCTGTTTCATCAACCTATGTTGACATCAGGTGACATCAGGTATAACAAACAATGGACTATTTAAAAAAATATACCGATACAGCACATTTGAAAATGCCTTAAAAAGGCGAAATAGTATATCATTCCCATTTATTATAATTAAACTTCAAGGAAACAGATGTTTTCATTCGTATTAATTATTTAATTTAGAGCTTTAAATAATTGTCCAAGAAATAATAAATACATTTAATAATAATTAGATAAAACGATGTTTTTTATAACTTCGAGTACCATATCCACAATTGTCTTTATTTCGACAGCGACCGGTTTCGCAAGGCTAGCTGGCATTGACAGACTGGCGACATTATTGCAAACCGAGGTTAATATACATACAGATCAGGGGTGGTAAACATGATTCTATAGAAAAATAATCTTAAAATATATAAGTAAAATTTACTGAATTTAAATATTTGTATTACAAGTATTCAAGAAGATTCATATTCAATACAATGGATTTAAAATTTTATTATAGCTGACATATAATATTTATATGTAACGGTTGAAAAAGTGGTTAGTGATTTCCCTTTGTTATACCATATATAAACAAATAAAAAGTATTCCTGGAATCGATTACTGCCGAAAATTTGTTTTTTTTTATTCCAGACCTTAGCAGCTATATGAATGGGGAAAACCGAATAAGGCGATGCCAACCTTGTGGACCAAGAACTATAACATATTATATTTAAATTCAGTAATAATAAAAACAAAAGTACCACTTTTTCAAACGTTTTATATAAATATGTCAGCTTTAATAAAATTCAAAATCCATTGTACTGAATATGAATCTTCTTGAATACCTGTAATATCCATATTTTAATTCAGTAAATTTAATATAAATATTTTAAGATTATTTTTGTATAGAGTCATGTTTACCACCCCTGATCTGTATGTATTTAAAGGACGCACAATGGTGTTACCGGTCTGTCGATGCCAGCGACCCTGGCGAAACCGGCCGCTGTCGAAATAAAGACAAAAGTGGAAGTAGTTATGAAAAACATTGTTTTATTTAATTATTATTTAAAATGAGTTTCCATCAAGATATTACAGTAAAATCATTTGATTATCTTAATAAATACTTTCATTACTATTATTTTTTTATTCATTCTCTCCATGCTTCCAAACTATCATGATGACCGTTTCATTTTCGTTTAATCAACACTTTCATTCGCACTGCATTCATTTCTTATAATATATTTGTATTTGATACTCACACATGATGAATAAAGGA
Source organism: Lepidostoma basale (assembly GCA_022606425.2). Classification (NCBI taxonomy): domain Eukaryota; kingdom Metazoa; phylum Arthropoda; class Insecta; order Trichoptera; family Lepidostomatidae; genus Lepidostoma; species Lepidostoma basale. Next base: position 130,672 of record JAHDVF020000366.1, on the reverse strand, counting down.
TAGTATTGTGGGGTGTGTTGTGGTGAGAGTTGAAAGACGGCGGAGGTTTCAGTGTTTATTGTGTCTCACAAGTAATTACACGTAAACAGTATGATGCCTTGTGATGTCGGTAGCAGCGGGGCGGAGTCCGGGTGGTGAGCCGTAGAGGATGAGGGCTCGCTGGGCGGTAGGTCGTCGAAGGTTTCGTGACGTCGCCGTGTAGACCGATGTGTACTCGGGAGGAAAGTCGGAGGTTTCTCGTACGTAGACTGGGTTGTGGAGACTCGTGTCGTTTTAGAGATCGCGATACTGGCTGACGTTTAGAGTCGACTGACGTATTGGGTGTTCGGAAGTACCGCTTTTATATGCTTCGCTTTCGTCATCTACGATGCCCTGACCCAATGACCAAACTTGAATATTCGGGGCCCGCGAGTCATCAAATTTGATAATTAGGTCTTGGGTCAGCGTTTTTGTGTTTATTCGTGTCATGGAATATGCTGGTTCAGCGTCGAAGTCCACTTATGTGGATCGCCTACAGTATTAATGACGCTCATCATGAGTCACTTGAAATAATCACTGCAAACAAAATTTCTCCCGAAATAGGAAAGGTAGTAGCAGAGAAGGGATGTGAAGTTTCAGGACGTAAACATTATTTTTTTCTACGTTTTTACGAGTACTGTTTTTTTTGGGCCTACCAAAAGTTAAAACTTATTTGCTCCGTTGAGTTAGCTATTGAGTTTGACACCCTTGCTGTAGTCTGTCAGATTTTATGATTTTGTATGAAATGTTATATCATGGAGTAGTCAAAATTATTTCAGTTCGGTTAATTTATAATTCATTGTGCCTGTTCCCATCATTTACATAAATTATCAAGCGGTAATGCGATCTAATAAATGGAATTAACTTACTGTGTCAAAAGCATAGCCAAACCGTTGCGTTGGCTTAACTAAAATATTAGCAGCTGATGGTTGGGTTAGAACACACAGTTATAAATATTTTGCTTTGAATAATATATGTTTAGTTGATTAAGTATAGGTATGCTAGGACCACACAACTTGATGATATGAATCCTCCATAGAGATTTTGAAAACAGTTGGCAGCAATATGTTTTGTGTGATTTTCTTCTGCAGCAGTCTTCTTGTCCACTATTCATCTGAGCTTCTGGCTACGTGACCCGCCCATTGCCATTTTAGAGTCGCCACCCGGTGGATGATGTCAGTGACCCTTGTTCTTTCTCTTATGATGACTACCACCACATTACCCTGAATATGAAGCCTGCAATGATCTTTGAAACGTCGGTCGAGAAGCAGAAATCACACATGATTACCCAAAATCACACAAAACATATTGCTGGTAACCGTGAAAATCTACGCGATATACTGAAAAGTTTTGTAAATATTGAATCAAAATAATATATTACAACAAAAAATCAGGCTGTTTCCCAGAAAGGGTAGGCAGAAAGAATGGACTGCCAAACTACTATACTGCAATACCTACCTCTCTAGCTTTCTCAACATTTATACAGCGAGTCATACTCGCACGTCGATTCTTCCGAATTTTAACATGACCGACCTTTAAAATTTGATTGATTTGGTCATGCCATGTTTTCCTCGGTCTTCTTCGACTCCGTACTCTATTTACATCAATTTCGTATACTCTCTACAATAAAAACATTATGAAAATAATCGGACTAGATGGTAGTGCTGCTGATGTTATGCAACTATGGCGTTTCATGGCAATTACTGGTACACATATCTTCCAGCACGGTATGTACCCACACGGCCCTAACCATTCATTCAACCCCCCATTTTAAATTTTGTCTTATTTTGGACTATTATTAGTTTCGCCAGGCTCGTAGGCATCGAGAGACTCGTCTCCAACTGACGGATACTAACGAGACCAAAATAAATACAAAATTTGGAAGTAACTAACTAACAAACACGCCATTTCCCCGGAGGGGTAGGCAAAAGAGAATGGATCGCCACAATGCTCTATCCTGGCATACCTCTCGGGCTTCCTCTACATTCATATATCGCACCATGCACGCACGTCGATTATTCCGACTTCGAATGTGGCCGCCTTTTAGTAATTTATTAATTTTGTCATGCCTGTTTTCCTCGGTCGTCCTCGGCTTCTTTTTCCACTCACGCTGTTTGTGATCAACTTTTTAACCATTCAACTCTCATTTATTCGTTCCATATGTCCAAACCATCTCAGGGATCGTTTTTTAATTTTATCCATGATGCAGTCATCTGCATTACATTTCTTTCTTATTTCATCGTTCGGTATTCTATCATACAGCGTTTTCCCGCACATTCTTCTTTTGCCAGCTCCAAGCTTCACTTCCACACATGAGGGTTGGCACTAGAACTCGATTGTGTACTGCCATATTTGCTTCTGTGGATATATTTCTATTGCAGTAATGACTTTGAGTGTGCCATTTATTTTATTCCCAGCACCAACCCTTCTTTCGATGTCTTTCTCCATTTTTAGGTATCTTGTAAACATAATAATAATAATATAATAATTAGGCTAATTTGTATAGCGCCGTTTTCGTGAATAGCTCACCTCAAGAGCGCTTTGACAATGTTTTAAGTCATGAGAGCTGCATGTGACACCAGCAATCAGATAACTGTTGCTTACATTTTATGGGATATTTTGAAAAGGTGAGTTTTTAGCTGAGATTTAAAGTCTGTCGGATTGTCAATGCATCTGAGGCGTGCAGGTAGCATATTCCAGGCGGACGGACCTGCCACTGCGAAAGCCCGATCTCCGAAATTTGTCCGGGGGTTGCGCTTTGGCTCAACTAATCTGCCAATTGCCGAGGAGTTTGCTGATCGAAGTGTAGATTGCCGTAAGTTAGGGCTATCAGCAACACAAAGTTTAGATAGATAGGCTGGTGCCATTCCGTGAAACGCTTTAAAAACCGTCCAGCATAGTTTATACTGGATTCTTTAAGGACACTTGTACACAAACATGCTTCCCATATACGTAAATTCGGTAACTTGTTCCAATTTGGAAGTAGTTGAGAACATATCGTTTTATCAATAATTCTTTCACAGAGTTTAGGTTTTATTCTCAGTTATAGACAGCTGCAGGGCATATCAGAAAAAAGGCTAACGTATTTTTAAATCATCTTATTAAGAATACGAAATTCAAATTCTTTTGTGGAATCCTGTATTTGAGTCAAATTAAACGTCTCAAGTTCAAACATAGTGGAATGAATTTATTCTCAAATTTTTTTTCTTTGTTTTCCCAAGATGACAAAACAAAATGGGAGAAATTCCTTTGATTTTGGAAAATCTTCCAGCATTCCATAAATATTAACAATAATTTATTTTTCCCCCCATTAAATACAAAACGCCGTGATTAATAAAACAATGACCCGTTACTGGGCGAAATTAATTTTCTTTTCATCCGGATTCTACAAAGGGACAAACTTATCAAACAAAAAGATGGCGAACTTTCAATTATTTCCGGAATTTTTTTTAACCTCGCGAAGTTCATTACATCTTTCAACTTGTGCTTTAGCGGTAATTTTATTCATATTTCACTTAAAATATAATATTTATTTAAATTATCAAACCTATCCAAAAAAGCTAGAATGGCAGTGCACAATGGTGTTCTCCTACCGACCCTTATGTATGGAAGCGAAGCATGGAACTGGCAAAAGAAGGATGAAAGTAGAATAAATGCAGTAGAAATGAGATCTCTTAGACGAATGTGTGCATACTCTGTGTGTGATAGAGTGTCGAATGAAAATATAAGAAGTGAATGCGGTGCGAATGATGGTGTCATGAACAAAATAATGAAAGGATCATTAAGATGGTTTGGACATATGGAAAGAATGAATGAAGAAATAATGGTAAAAAAATTATATGTTAACGATGTAAATGGAAGCAGAAATAGAGGAAGTCCGAGGAAAACGTGGCACTATCAAATAAATCAAATATTGAATGTCGGCCATGTGAGGAGTCAGAGAAATGGACGCGCCTGCATGACACGATGTATGAATGTTGAAGAAACGAGAGAAATATATCAGGAAAGAAAAGTGTGGCAGTCCATTCTTTCTGCCTACCCCTTCGGGGAGACGGCGTGTATATATATATATATATATATATATATATATATATATATATATATATATATATATATATATGATATACATATATATATATATATATAGCATATATATATATATATATATATATATATATAGATATATAGAGTATATATATATATATATATATATATATATATATATATATATATATATATATATATATATATATATATATATATATATATATATATATATATATATATATATATATATATATATATATATATATATATATATTATATATATATATATATATATATATATATATATATATATATATATATATATATATATATATATATATATATAGTAGGGCAAAAACCCGAATGTCTTCGTGTCAAAAATGTCAAAAATGTGTCAAAAATGCACACGATGCGCATGCCCGAGAACGTTTCTGGATTATTTTGAACTTATGATAGTGTAGAAAACAAAAGTAGAATAATTTCTACTGGGTGTTAATTTGGAATTTTTATACGTGATAAAACAAATTACATTAAAAGTTAAAATTTATTGCTGATTATGATCGGTCATTGAGTCAAGTTTTTAACTGATGGAAAATTTATACCTTTGTGAATATTTCACGGGTTGCACCTATTAAATATATAATAATGTAGTAAAAATGGAAATACCTTAATATAATTTGTCATAAATTGGCTCAAATGCTGATATTAGAAAGGATCGTAGAGCGAAAGAAGATATTATGAACAAAATTATGAAAGGATCGCTTCGTTGGTTCGGACGTATTGAGCGCATGGGTGAAAAAGTATACGTTAACGATGTAAATGGAATACGAAGTCGAGGTAGACCGAGGAAAACATGGCATGACCACATTAATTTAATTTTAAAGGTTGGTCAAGTTAGAAGCCGGAAGAATTGACGTGCGTGTATGACTCCCTGTGTGAATGTGAAGGAAGCTAGAGAGGTATGTCAGAATAGAGTAATGTGGCGATACATCCTCTCTGCCAACCCTTGCGGGGAAACGGCGTGATGGTTTGTTGTTTTTGTATATATTTGACATAATATATAAATAGAAAACGTGTAATATAAAAAAAAACAAGGTATTTTCACTTAACTTAAGTACCTAAATGTTGATCTATCCACTGCGTCAGGTGTATAGCTCTCATACTTAATATGTTTATTTTTTAACTAGCTCATAAAACGGAGAATTTTCTACAGCGCCCTTGAGACGAGTAATTCATAAATATAGCGCTCTTTAAATTGTCTAATTTATTATTATATTATAATATTATTACAGAAACAAAAAAAAACATGCCAATTACATGCTACCACAAATATAAATGATTTGAAAAGATAACAGTAAAAATTTCATTTTCTAACGATTTTACTGAAATCTCTTTATGGAAGTTCAGTAAAAATAATATTTAAATTGAACGATGTTTTTTAACTACTTCCACTTCTATTTTTATTTTGACTGCGACCGGTTTCGCTAGACTAGCTGGTATCAACAGATTGGTAACACTGTTACAAACTGACTCCTTTATATACATACAGATCAGGGGTAGAAAATGGTGGGAAAATCAAAAAGGAGTGGAAAACCAAAAAAAGGGGATGCCAACCTAACGGACCAAAATATGTAACATATTTTATTTAAATTCAGTAATATTTTTAAAAAAGTATAAATTTTTAAAACGTTTTATTAAATATGTCAGCTGTATCAAAGTTATATTTTAATCATATTGAATACAAGTCCTCTTAAATAACTTTATAATAAATATTTAAATTCTGTAAATTTTGCATAATTATTTTAAGATTATTTTTGTGTGGAATCATGTTAACCACCCCTCATCTGTAAGTATATAAAGTAGTTAGTTTGTAACAGGGTCACCAATCTGTTGATGCCAGCGGTCCTGGCGATACCGCTCGCTGTCGAAATAAAGACAAAAGTGAAAGTAGTAAAAAAACATTATTTTATTTAAATAATATGTAAAGATAATACATCCGAAATCCCAATGAACATGGATGAAAACTGCATTATTTGAATATTGTAAAACGCAGGAAAACCCGGTTTTCATAAATCTAAAATATAAAGCACAGAATACAAAAATTTTCTTAGTACAAATAAATTGTTACATTGATATTCGAGCCTAGCTTTTAGAACGAAGCGAGCTTTCATATTTCGGTCGCTAGGGGAACTCAGTAGACGATGAAATTTCGCGTCGGATTGACGTCGGGTTGGCGAGCGTTCTCGTACGTTTTACGTGATAAATTTTAAGCACGAACTTGAAAAACGTAATATCTACGGTTATTTGTGTAAAACGTGTCAAAAATATTGGAGTACCAAAGGAGAAACTGCAAAGTTTTGAATATTTAAGTGCATAAATATATATTAATGTAATAATATCAAATTCATATTGATTAAGAATATTAGGTATTTTAGTGTTAGATTCGTGATAAGATTTAAAATTACGATCAACACGCATATATTTACGGTGTAATATGTAAGTTTTTGCACTATTACGTGTTTAAAAATAATATTTATTGGTGTTTATTGTGAAGTGGTATTTGCTAAATATTTTTCAAGTCGACATTATATATAAGATATTGACAAATGTTTTGTGGTTTGCGAAGGCAGATTGTCGGGAAATTCTACGAGAAAACGTAAGTGAAATATTTTATTTTTGCATTAATACAAATTTTCTATTATTTTTAAATGTGGGTTGATCCCCAAACATATCTTTATTTATTTATTGAATAGCAATCTAATATTTTTGTTATCTAGATTATACCTACGACTCTCAATAACAGGTTTTTAAATTAAATATGTACAATATCCGAAATCGATGTAAAAAATATTTCTTTCAAGTTTTTATTTGAGGGTTTAGTTTGCCAAAAAATATAACATTTTTGCGGGTTCTAGGAATGCTACTTGGGCCTTTCATGTGGTAGTTTTCCATTTTTTTTCTCAACCGACAGGTTATTTGAACCCAGTATATAATTTTAAGCTTTTGATTCTTATGACATGCTATAGGTAGCTAGTCTGTCGCCATTTTTATTGATTGTCACCTGAATTCTACCACATCAAAGACAGCGTGTTATTTTCATTCTATCGTCGCGGAGAATCGTACCGTAACCTTCGGTGTAGCAGTAAAAGCTATAGCCACGCCGGGAAGACCGTCATTATCTTGAGAATTCTTTCCATGTAAGACAACGGTAAATATTATATACTTTTATAATTTATAAAATATTATACGATACTTTTAATGCTAGTTATAAGTTTAAGTTTATCAAACTATGAACACTAACCATATAACAAACGAAAGCGTCGTTTTTCTGCAAGTTTTATTATATATAATGGGAACGACATATTTCGCCTTGCAAAGAGATTATCAAATAGTAATGATATACGATAATTAATAATCTTTGATGATGCCAAAGCATGGCAAAACTAGTCATTCACAAATCATGTAATTAAACAATCTGGATTTATTGTTTTTGCACTCTGATGTAAAACTCCATTTTAAATAATTAATACCAATCAAAACTTCTGTTTTCTAAAAGTTTTATTTAAATGACAGATTACACTTATCTAAGACATTAATAATGCATTACAAAGGTGAAACATGTCATTTAGATAAATTGAAATATAATAAAACTTCTACAAAACAGGCGTTTACATTCGTATTACTTTTACAAAATAGAGTTTACATAATAAACAATAAATTAAAACTATATTAATTGAAAATAGGCCTTATTTTAAAAATATAAAATAACACATTCGTCTAATGTGTTAAATGATTTTGTTGATCGGATTTCGACCAGATCAATATTTCATTGTAGGTCATATTTTTTTAATAAAAACGCACTTCACACTTGTATATAACCATAATGAGCATGTCTAACTAACTAACTAACCATAACGCCGTCTCCCCGAAAGGGTAGGCAGAAATAATGGACTGTCACACTTTAACTGATGCGGCACTCTATCCTGCTCTTTTTGCCCCGCGGGAGACGCGGTGTGATGGGTCGCGAACCTCATCGCCACCAAAAGGCATCTCCCGCGCACACTTCGAATATGTCGATATTATTTAAACAGTACACTTCAATACTTCCGTAAGAGGGCGGAACCATATTTTCAAACCAACATTAACTTACAATACAATGCGGAAATAACTTTGCTCTTTTCCGTGACCAGAAAAAAAATAAGAGTACAGATAACATACAGAGTCAATTTAAAAAAAATTATATATCAAAAATGTTTATTTAAGTGGAATAGTCACTGTGACGCCGAAAAAATAAGTGATTTTCGAATTTATTTTTACCGGAATAATAAGGGAATATGAGAATCGCGTTTTTTAAATTTTATTAAGTGTATATTCAATACAGTTTTTGTATATTTTTAAAGAAAATATTTAATAATAACAAAGTTATCAGCGTTGCTGTAGAATTAATTTTTTTCTCCCTTTACATCGATTTTGCTCGCGCTGAAATGATATAAGGAGTTTTTTCAACAAAATAATAATAATAATATACTTTTAACTATTCTTTCCTCATCCATTCGTTCCATATATCCAAACCATCTGAGGATAAATGTCGGAAGAATATGCGGAAAAACAATGTATGAAAGAATATCTAATGATGAAGTGAGAAAGGAATGTAGGGGAAGGGGGGGCTAGTTGTTACAAAAAAATTAAAAGTTGAATATCTGATAACTGTTTATTTTGAGAGACATCATATTGATTATATCTTAAAGTACGTGTATTAAAATATAATAAAACAATTTACATGTGTTCATAGAAAGTCCACAAAAATAATTATAGAATTTATAAAAAAAAAATCAAAGTGTAACAATGTGCCCCACGGGGGGGCAAGTTGTTACAGGGTGGGGGCACGTTGTTACGAACTAAAACAAAAATCAAACATGTACGTAATTGTTAACAATAATATGTAAAATATATATAATAACATGTCAAATTTAATTTTTGAATATTTAATCGCTTAAATCTATGTCCGAATCACAATTTTGGCATCTAAAATTAACTTTATCGCAATGAATGCAGGAAATGTGAGCCCATTTATTGCATGCGGTGCAATGAATCCATTCCCGTCCAGGTTTAGAGCAATCAAAACTCTCCATACATTCCAAACACAGACATTCTTCATGTTCCGAGTCGGAAGAAGAATCCAGTACTTGCTTCTACTTCAGTTTCTTCTACTGTTTTTTTTTTAAATGCACACATCGAAATGTTTTTTGTAATTGATTAAGGGGGCCTGTTTTTGTTTTCTCGAGCTCTCCTCCAGTTCGATTTGGTTCTTAACCGGAGTGTCAGTCAATATTGCTGATTAAATTTTTCTTCTGGAATAATTAACCCCCTTTCTTGGTTCAGATTTAGGATATGGCCTTATTTGTTCAGGCGTGGTATGCTGTATTTTATTGATGCCACATGTTGATGGCTGCGGTTCCGTGAAAATAGATAATTTCTCTTCTTGATTTTAAGGTAGAGCTTCACAACTGAAGGTTGCAGGTTATAAAGGAGAAGATGAATGTGGTTCATTGACCATAGAAACGGTTTCTGCCATGGTTTCGTTGGTATTATCTATTGAGACACTTTCAGTGCTAACGTTCTCAGGCATTGGACGATCGGTAATTTCGGAAGGCTCGAAGTCTTCCTCTGAAAAGACATCTCGATTATATGGCCATATAGTATCTATATAAATATAATGTAAGCTCATTTTCCTGATCGACCGAAAATATATTCCGAGGCTTGTTGTAGCCCACTAAGTTAGATGTGGTTGGACCATTCTCTTGACGTTTTACGTAACGATGTAATGTCATAAAATTTACTTTGTATGCTTTGGCAGCTCTTCGAATAGATATATTTTTTCTGTTACTTCTTTAGCTGCTCTTTTGTAGGTTTCCTCGGAAATTTTACCCCAATTGTTTTTTTTATATGTTTTTTTTATGTTTTTATTATTATTGTTCTAGATTTTATATTGTAATATAAAATCTAGAACAATAATAATAAATAGTTTAAGAATTTTATATAAATATGCTATTTGAAGTTAAAAGGAAACGTAGTGGGGCTAGTTGTTACAGTAACAACTTGCCCCCCCATCGTTGTAACAACTAGCCCCCCTGACCCAAAATGAAAACAAATTGCTATAACATTAACACGGAAAGTGTTATTATTTCGATATATTATCTTAATGTTAGCAGAGACATGTAGAGTTTTACCAATTTACTTAGAATCAACTTACCTCTTATAGTTAGTGAACAATTAAACTTCAAAATCAGTCAACGAAAGTTACTTTCAGATACGAAATGCACTATAATCGAGTTTATTTGAATTACGCACGACTGGCAAGAGCGAAGTTCCGTCGAGCACCGCGGATACGATACTTGGACATACTATGTGACACATAAGCCACAGAACCTAGTAGTGGGGGAGTTATTTAGAATGTAACAACTTGCCCCTGTAACAACTAGCCCCCCCTTCCCCTAAGGCAAATGAATCTGTGATTAATAATATTCAGAAAGGTTAAAACTTACATATGAAATCGACTTCAAGGTGAAAATTTTATATTTTACTTGTAACTTTAAGCACAAGCTCACAAGAGATTCTATTTAAAATTATACAACCGGGTGGTGGTTGAAAGGGACGGAAAGCTTGACTTCTGATCCAGGGGTATTGTGTTCAAGCCTTGTCGTGACCCGTTTCCATTTTCATAACAATAAGCTATTTATGCTCAGTTTTGAGATTGAATAATGAATTCCAATACCATTGATATTAAACCTTTTTTTTTTTTAATTCTTAAAAAACTAATATAAACCAACCATCACGCCGTCTCTTCGAAGGGGTAGGCATATAGAATGGACCACTGTTCTTAACTGACTTACTTCTCTCGCTTCCTCAACATATATACACCGTGTCATCACGCAGGTCGATTTCTCCTCAAGTTGCCGACATTTAATATGCCACGTTTTCTTTCCTCTATTTCTAGTTCCGTTTAGATCGTTTTTCTAAAAAAACTAACCATCTAACCATCACGCCGTTCCCCGGAGGGGTAGGCAAAGAGGAAAGATCGCCACATTGTTCTATCCTGACATAATTATCGCGCCTCTTCTACATTCACACATTGTGCCATGCACGATCGTCAATTCTTCCAACTTCGAGCACGGCCGCCTTTCAGTAATTGATTAATTTGGTCATGCCATGTCTTACTTGGCCTTCCTCGACTTCTTTTCCCATTCACACCATTCTTCCCTCATCCATTCGTTCCATATTCGTTTTTCTAAGATTTTTTATTGTATTTTTTTATTTATAAAAAAAATCTTCAGGAACTTCTTCGAAACACAGACATAGAAATGAAAACATCTTACAGAAATACAGAAGCATTTAGGAAATAACTGACACATACATAGAAACTAAAACATCTCACCATTTAATGGAATTACAAAAACATTCAGAAAATATCATAACGAACTAAAACAATACGAAATTAACGAAACTACAAAAGTTATTCACGAAATAAATAATTTTGATTCTCGTGACATGTTATACGTAGCTAATCTATCTCTATTTTAATATTACGTGAATTCTGCACCAGACCAAAGACAGTGTGACAATCACACTGCCATCGCCGGGAATCGAACCCGGGACCTTCGGTGTGGCAGTCAAAGCACGGGCAGTAAAGGAATTTTCAATTAATTTGTTTGATTATATTCTTTATTTTCATTTTGTTTTTGGTGATTGTGTGCACACTACTGTATCTTTTATTCGCTTACTCGTATATAAAGGCTTCAAAATACGTTAAAGCATAATATATTTGATCAGTTAACAAACAGGCAGCCCGAAACGTAATTAGTTTTTCTCAAAATTCCAAATTTACAAGTTTTTGCCGACCGGAAACACGTAGGCAAACGAAAATGGTGAAGCGTTCGCTTCCGGTTGAGCGAGGGTAGGTACGTTCTGACGTAAAGTAACGTATAACCGTTTGTTTCATACTGCAGGGGCGGCAACAATAACACGCATTAAAGGGCACCTACCCCTAATGTGTAATTTATATTTATAGAGGTAGGAAAGCAAACCGAGGATTTTAGTGAAAGTTGAAAATTTAATTTTATTTGAATAACTAACCGCGGAGCTTTAACTGAATGTTGCTGCATTAGCAACGTTCTAAATCCTGCTTGAGCAACGTCCATTGCTTGAGCAACGTTCAAAATCTGATATAAGATTTCAATCAAATATGTAAACGTACGATAAAAAAAAAACCTCAATAGGATGAGGAATTTTAAATGCTATATTTTTTTGTTGTTGTTGTAAATCTTGCGTTCTGTTTTTTTTTTAAAAAGACTAATATCAAGGATTTACATCAATGATATAAGAATTTATTTTACAATCTTCAGTGTGAGCAGAAAATAGCTCATTATTATGAAGAAGGAATCTGGTCGTGTCCAGGCTTGAACCCATGTCCCCTGGATCAGGAGCCAAGCGTTCTATCCCCTAGACCACCACCCGAATATCAAATTTCTTCCTGTATGAAGACGATCAGCCTTTCCTCCATCTCTATGGTGTACGACCCTTTAGAGTCTCGGGCATCACGATCTTAGGAATCCTCGCTGGATCCACCATCTCGATGTGATATAACCATCCGGAAAATAAAGATGGATAGCCTCCAAGATCACGGAATTTTCAAAGAATCCCCTGATAAGCCTGAAGAAATGGATAAGTGTGCACCCATCCCTTCTTATCTGTAAACTATTGGTCCCCAGCATGCCCAAGAGGAATGCAGTGGGATAAAGCCACGGATAGCTACCAAACTCCCTCATGTAGAGATATCTCAGAAATCTTTTCTGAACCCTCTCTAACATGAGCGAGTATCTCGCCTCGTGGGGACTCCATATCACCGAGCCACACCGAGCCACATACAAACATTTTTAGAAAAGGTTTTTTTAACATATATATTCATAGTTTTTCTTCATTATCATTTAAACTCAAATAAACTCCAAAACTCGAAAAAATAATTTAAATATTTAACTAACTTATTAAGTAGCCAATTAACCACAAGTCTGTCTTCCGTAAGGGTAGACAGAATAAATGGACCGCTTCACTGTTCTTCACCTTTTCTTCGTTCAAGATGTTTTTACTTTAAGTTAAGGAGTTACATTTTGGAATCCCGTTAATTTGGAAGGAGAATTTTAATATTCTTTAGTATTTTAACAAAATAAAAAAAATGTCCACATCATGTTTCCGGTGTGACCTTCTCCATTCTTGTTTCGTCCTGTTTCATTTATTGTTTCTTGAATAATTATGTAACACTCAACAACAACAAACCATCACGCCATTTTCCCGCAGAGATAGGCAGAGAGAATGGAACGCTACACCACTATTCTACCGACATCTTACCTGACCAACCCTTAAAATTCGATTAATTTGGTCATGTCATGTATTTCTCGGTCTACCTCAACTCTGTACTCCATTTACATCGTTAACGTATAATTTCTTTACTATTATTTCTCCATCCAAGCGCTCCATAAGTCCGAACCAACGCAGCGATCCTTTCATAATTTTGTCCACAAAACCTTCATTCGATCTACATTCCTTTCTTATCGCTCTGCATTTGAGATTCTGTCGTATATCGTTCTACCGCACATATGTCTGCGACCTCATCTCTACCGCATTTTTTCTGCTCTCATCCTTCTTCTGCAAGTTCCATGTTTCGCTCTCCTTGTAATACAGTTTATATTAAATTTATTTGAAAATAATATATTTTTTAAACTCATAATATGTCTAATAAAAGGCAGTAATCGAAGCAGGCCAACCGTCGGCTTAATAAAAAAGGAAAATTTATTCGTTGTAAATAAGCGCCATAAGCGATGGTTTGTGCACCTTAATACGTAGATGGGACTACAGAGTGTAGCGTATAACAAAAATATATATTGAATCAGAATATTGTATACAAATATACGTTGATTTTTCGGTTTGTAGCAATTTAGCTGCACCATACAAATAAAGGTTAATGGGGTGAGTAAGTTTAGGTTAGGTTTATGACCCAGCTTTGGTCGAACTTAGAATATAACCTTACCTCTCCCCATTTAACCTTTACTTGCCGAAAATTACTCTATATTATCAAGTTTTTGGCTAGTTAATTATTATAAAGAAACAGTATACGAGTAGGTGATATTATGTAAGTTACCATGTATCGATACCCAAATTTACATCGAAATTTAATATTTCATCGTGCCACGTTTTCCTTGGACTTCCTCTATTTCTAGCTCCATTTACGTCATTTATATATGCTTTTTTCATCATTATGTCTTCATTCATTCTTTTCATGTGTCCAAATTAACTTAATACCCCAACATTATTTTGTTCATAACACTTTTATTCGCACCCCATTAATTTATTTTGGTGGGGTTGTGGTCTAGGGGTTAGAACGCGAACGTTGGCTTCTGATCCAGGGGTCATGAATTCAAGCCTGGACACGACCAGATTCCTTCTTCATAATACTGAGCTATTTTTAGCTCGTATTGAAGATTGTAAAAAAAATTCTAATGTCATTGATTTAATTAAGTCCTTCGTGTTAGACATAAAAAAATGTGAAACATAAAATATGAGTCATTTATTAATGAACAGTTATATTAACAACAATTTGATTATATCACATTTTTTTCTTACACACCATTAGAGAATATCGCGACAGTTATTTCGCCAACCGATGTTGCCATCAAGTATTTCATACAACTAAAATATTATATAAGAAAAAATATTTATTTTGCAAAACATTCATAAAGTAATCAAATGATTTTATTGAAATCTCTGATTGAGAATGGTCAGTCTGTCAATACCAGCGAACCTGGCGAAACCGGTCGCTGTCGAAATGTAGACAAAAGTGGAAGTAGTTAAAAAACATCGTTTTATTTTCTTCTTCTTCTTCTTCCTCAGCCTATTCCCGTCCACTCCTGGACAAAGGCCTCCTCCATTTGCTTTCATGTCATTCTGTCCTGTGCAGACTGCACCCAGGTTATTCCGACGTGTCTGTTTAGATCATCCTTCCACCGTAGTTGCGGTGGCCCTGCACTTCTCTTCACCGTCCACGGTCTCCAAGTCAGCAGTCTTCTTGTCCACTTTTCAATTGAGCTTCTGGATACGTGACCTGCCCATTGCCATTTTAGAGTCGCCACCCGGTGGATGATGTCGGTGACCTTTGTTCTTTCTCTCACTGTATCGTTTCTGACTCTCTTAGGCTTATTCCTAACATGGCTCTTTCCATGGCTCTTTGGGTCACTCGTAGTTTCTCGGCACTTTGTTTGGACAATATAACAGTTTCAAGACCATAAGTACCAACTGGCAGAACGCAGGCTTCATTGACTTTTCGTTTCAGGTTGATCGATGTTTCCGAAAGCTGCCCAGCTTAGTCCAATTTTAGTCCGTTTTAAACTAACTAACTAACCATCACGCCATTTCCCCGGAGAGGTAAGCAGAGAGGATGGATCGCCACAATGGCCTGTCCTGGCATACCTCTCGGGATTCCTCTACATTCATAAATCGTACCATGCACGCACGTCGATTATTCCGACTTCGAATGTGGCCGCCTTTTAGTAATTGATTAATTTGGTCATGCTATGTTTTCCTCGGTCGTCCTCGGCTTCTTTTCCCACTCACGCTGCTTGTGTACAACTTTTTAACCATTATACTCTCATCCATTCGTTCCATATGTCCAAACCATCCCAGGGATCCTTTTTTAATTTTATCCATGATGCAGTCATCTGCCTTACATTTCTCTCTTATTTCATCGTTCGGTATTCTACAAACAACGTTTTCCCTCACATTCTTCTTAGTGATCCCATTTTTACGGCGTTTATCCTGCTTTCATCCTTAAATTAAATCTTTTGCCATCTCCAAGTTTCACTTCTATACATGATGGTTGGCACTAGAACTCCATTGTGTACTGCCATCTTTGCTTCTGTGGATATATGTCTATTTGCAGTAATGACTTTGAGTGCGCCATTTATTTTTCTCAGTACCAACCCTTCTTTCGATGTCTTTTATTTAATTATTATTATTAAAGTAATTTAATTAGATCAGGAGTTTTTATGACGTCATAATATTAAATTGAGTTTTTAAATAACATGTTTTCCTTATTTTTTGTTGACGGATATTGTTATATCCTTCATATCCCGGCCCAACTTTCGACGCAAACTTTGGTAATTAGCCGGATATGATACACGAATCTGTCAATGGAACAACGCAATACTCGTATACTCGTATAGTTTCATACTTATATGAAAGTGTAGCTTAGAACGAGAATAAAAGAAAGAAAGTTAAAAAAATGCAGTAGAAATGGGATCACTGAACATAATGTGCTGTAAAACGATATATGATAGGATACCGAACGACGAAATAAGGAAGAAACGTAAGTCGGATGATTGCATTAAATGTAAAATTTTATGAATTAAAACACTGTTTTTCCACTTTTGAGTTTATTTTTCTCTACATGTTTCGAAGGCTTTATCATTGGGAGAACGATATAACAACACGTTTTTTTATATCGTTATCTCGATGATGAAGGTGTAAAGGCTTCGAAACATGTCGAGAAAAATTAAATAAAAAGTGGAAAAAACAGTGTTTTAATTCATAAAAATTCATCATTTTGAATTCCATAGTGTTAACGCCTTAAGTTTATCTAAAAAAATGTAAACTTAAGAAAGAATCACTTGGTGGTTTGAACATATGGAAAAGGGGTTAAAATGATGTATACAAACAGTGTTTAATTTTTCGAATTATTTCAAATAACAACATTTAAAACAACAACATATTTTATAAACTTACGTGAAATATGCATTAATAAGGGTACTACATATATATAAAAAAAATGTCTGAATAGTTTTTTTTCCATTATTTTTAAATAAGCTATTTCGTAAAAAAAACAAATATTTCGGTATAACTTCAACAGCAAAGTACAGTCATCATTCAAAAATGAACATTGTCACTTTTTGACATTGTTTGTCGCAATCAAAAACTCAATTTCGTATCAATAGATCAAATGCAAAAGTGATTTAAATGAAATCGGCATAAATTTCGAAAAAATCAAATGGAAAATTTTTACGGCGAATTTTCGGCGCGGTAACAATTTAACGTTTGGTAGCGATGAAAACTCGATTAAAATTTTCGACTTTCCCCGAAACTCCGGCGAAATATTCGATTTACATCACAATGCAAATAAAAGGGTAGTAATTTTTATGATGTATTTCGGGGATGACAGCGCGAAAAGTGTTGCCGCTGTGAAAATAAATAAAACCATTTTCGTGATGTATAGTTCCTTTCTTATTGAGTTTTCCAAAGACGTGAAACTTTTTTGAATATTTTTCTTTGATACTTTTACGTCTTTTGTTGAAATTAAAAACAAATAAAACAAATATATTCTTCCGGTTTATTCATGTTAAAATAAAAAATATTGACCAGCAAGCTTAAAAAAACTATTTTAATTTTGTTTTTATATCACTATATTTGTTGTAACGAACCACCCAGTTTTGCTAAACCAAAGAAAAACCTATTATTTATTTAAAATGGTTACCGATATCAATAACATTTGTTAGAAAAAATAACGTAAGGCCAATTACATGCTACCACAAATATAAATTAATATATTGGTTGTTTCGAAAAGTTCGGTCCGTTTATATTTGTGTAAAAATCGCATCCATTTGAAAGTTTAGATGAATAAAAAAGTCAATCAAAATATCGTTCATCGTTAGCCACTACTTTTTCCCATTTTTCTGGGAATCTATCGTCGAAAATTTTTAAATAAAATAATAATACACTTTTAATATTTGTATCTAAACCACTTTATTTGTTAACACCTACTGGTTTCGCTCCCGCCGGAGCTTCGTCTTCTCACATCCCACCCTCGGCACTGATTTGAGAACCCAGGTTTATAAAGTCTTTTTTTTTTCAAACCTTGCAGTCATCCCGAAGTCAAAAATCATAAGTTTGGTTTTGTTTCCGATATTTTCTAACCCATAATATCTCTCTCTCTCTCTCTCTCTCTCTCTCTCTCTCTCTCTCTCTCTCTCTCTCTCTTTAAATGGAAGTTTTGGGCTGAGGGTTATTTCAAATCAAATCAGTTTATTTTGTTAATAGACATTACAAAATTAAGGTTTCATGCATCGATTTAGTCAAATAACATATTGTATAAAGTATACTACCAGAAACGCATGAGAGATGGTAAAGATACTATAGAAAATCAAGAGTATTTATAATTTTTCTAATATGAAAGTCGTCGATCTCCAAAAAGACCGCGTTCAGCAGACTAATTGCTATTTCCACCGGTG
The DNA here is from genome assembly GCA_022606425.2 of Lepidostoma basale. Taxonomy (NCBI): domain Eukaryota; kingdom Metazoa; phylum Arthropoda; class Insecta; order Trichoptera; family Lepidostomatidae; genus Lepidostoma; species Lepidostoma basale. Next base: position 112,280 of record JAHDVF020000366.1, on the reverse strand, counting down.
TCACCAGAGCCAGGTTGGTTCTGGCGACTAGTAGGAAAAACAATCTAAGCTGTCGCTGTCGAATCAGGGAAAAAAACCAAACATTCTCCAGCACGACCGAGTCCTCGAAATATTCCTGGAGTTCTCTAAAGCTATAGATTTAACTAACACATGCTATATATGTATGTAACAATGTTCTTGCATTCATTTTGTCATAATTTTGATTAGTTTATATCGTTCTTCCGATGATGTATTGCATTCGAAACATGTCGAGAAAAAGAACTCAAAAATGGAAAATACAAATGTTTTAACTCATAAAATATTCGTCAAGAGTTAATTGTAATAATTATAATAGATTTTTTTCAAATAATTAAACTTGGAAAATAAGTAAAAACTTATTCTTCTTCTTCTTCCTTATTGTTTACCTATGTGGTCTGTTCTCCAGAAGGTTGCTCCTTCTGTGAGGTAGATTCCAAGCTGTCCTTCCATTATATAGGAGGTCTTCCATGGAACGAGTCCCACGAGGTTGATTATACAATGCAATATAGGGGAGTCTGGTGGTGTCCATTCTTTGGACATGACCGTACCAGTCCCTTTTTCGCTGTCTGCTCCATCTTATAATATCCTCAACCTCACATACCTATCTTATTCTGGTGTTCCTCACGCGATTCCTCAGTGTCTTGCCTGCTATCGTCCTCAGTGTCTTCATTTCGGAAGTCCTCAAAATACAAGTAAAAACAATCACACTAAATATATATATTTTTTTATTTTTGCTGTTATAATTTCCTTTGCCGTATTTTATTCAGCTGACATATTTTTTACTGATTATGTTCTTAAATATTACGCGATAAGAATAAAATAATAAATTTCACAACAATTCTATTGTCTTAAGGCTTTACGAAGATACTGGGGCTTACCTCAAGTACCTTACTCTGTTTTTATAATGTCAAAGTTCAAGTGTATCTTCTGTCCTAACGAGGATTATTATTTCTGCCAGTATCTGTTATAATCAAATGCTTTGAAGTGATTCAAGTGACAGATGTCATCAGCTTTAACGTAGCGACTTGTTATTAGGAATATAAAATTTTTCTTAAAAAAATACAATGTCGTTCTTTTGATTATCTCAAACTTTCAAATTCACAATGCTTGTTTTATTTAATAACTACAAAATAGAAACAAAAAATTCTTTATTATAAAAAAATATTAATCTCTATATATAACTAACTAACTAACCATCACGCCGTCTCTCTGAAGGTGTAGGCTGAAAGAAAGGACTGCCTCAATTTTCTTTCCTGATATATTTCTCTCGCTTACTCAACGTTCATACATCGTGTCATGTACGCGCTCTGACTCCTCACATGGCAGACAGTAAATATTTGATTTATTTGATCGTGCCACGTTTTCCTCAGTCTTCCTCTATTTCTGGTTCCATTTACAACGTTAACATATATTTTTTTTACCATTCTTTCTTCATTCATTCTTTCCATATGTCCAAACCATCTTAATGACCCTTTCATTATTGTTAAATTGTTTTGTCAACCTATGTTGACATCATCAGGTGTTACAACAACATAATCAGGTATTGGAACACCTGATGATGTCAACGTAAGTTGACGAAACAGCTGTCGCGAAAATAAAAATACAATAACATTCTTTGTATTAACATAATTTTTTATTACTCTTTTGCAGTTATTCAATGAATACGAATAAAATTGTCTACTTCTAGAATTTTTATTATAGTTTACGTGAATGAGTTATTCCGCTTTTCTAACTCGTTACTAATTAAGAAAGAAAAATTGGAAAAAAAGTTTTTTCCCGGTCTTCCTATATTTCTTGTTTCATAAAACGTTAAAATATACTTTTTTATAATAATTTTTTCATTAATTCTTTTTATTTTTCTTGAGATAGGCGAAACAAAACCATGTCATTAGAATTAATTACAATTAAGCCTCTATAAAACAGATCTTTAATTATTTATTACTTAATATGGAGTTTTACATCATTGTTGTAGGAACAAATTCATATAAAAATTAAAGTATCTCTGAGATGATAAATGGAACGAATGGATGGGAGAAAAATGGTTTAAAAGAAAAAGAAAACAAAGCCGTACAAGAAAAATACGGCAAAACCAAATTAATAAATTACTAAAAGTTGGCCACATTCGAAATTGGAAAAATCGTCGAGCGTACATGTTATAATTTATGAATATAGAGGAAGATCTAGAGGTATTTCAGGATAGAGCAGTATAGTGGTGCATTTTCTTTGTTACTCTTAGTTACGTGGTCCTTCCAGTATCTTTTCTGAATCAACAAAGTTTTTCTTATTTATTGTTTCTTTAACAATGATGTAAAACTCCATATTAAATAATTAATGCGAATGTAAACGTCAGTTTTCTAGAAGTTTTATTATATTTAATGGGAATGACATGTTTCGTTCGACTTTTATAATGCCTCAGAAGAGCAAAACATGTCATTCCCATAAAATATAATAAAACTTCTAGAAAACTGACATTTTCATTCGTATTAATCAGTTTTTCTTATTTTATTATTCAGTAATAGTTCTGAAAAGTTACTTAAAACATTTGATATTATAATGACCTTCATCTTAAATGTAAGAAACTTTTGGTTCGTACCTATGTTTGGTCCACAGCCTTTGTTTTGTACAGTAAGGGCCACTGTCTCTGCAGCATACGTCATGATAGGTCGCACGCATGTCTTATAAAATCTTATCTTGCTATTAATATGTTATGTTATAAGTTATGATGTACGAAGCGTATGTAAAAAGCCGAATGACATATATGATTCCCTTCTGGGGGACAGGAAACCAAAAAGATATCTCCAGACTCCAAAGACAACAAAATAAAAGAATAAAATTAGCATATAACATTGACCACAGCCTTTGTTTTGTACAGTACCTTACCCCAACCATACAAGTTTACAGACAAACAAAACAAATGGACATATCAGACCTGACCAAATATGAGACCTTAAAAATTGTACACAGAGTGACCATGGAAAAGACAACAGACAGCACCTACAAATTAACTAAAAATTCAGACATACACTGTACCAGGAATTGTGACAGATATCACTTACCGATTGCACGAACTAAGACAGGACAATCAAGGATATTGAACAATGGACTGAAACTTCACAATGAACTACAACTCAATATAAAAAATATCTGAAACAATACATAATTAATAGTAAGATCTAAAAATGTAACCATATAACCCAATTGGGTTTTAAGAAAAAAAAAAAAAAATAACAACGATAATCTTCATCATCTTCTTATTCCTTGCTGTAGACCTATGTGGTCTCTTCTCCAAAGAGTTCACACAAAAATAACAACCATCAATAAATAACTGCGTTACAGATCGACAGATCAATGTAAAGGAAAGCTGTGGAATATCAGTAACTTATAGCAAAATCTGTTTTATTGTACGGATGTGAAACGTGGACCTTGAAAGTTAACTCAATGAACAGACTGGTTTCATTTTAAATATGGCTCCATCGCCGAATGCTCAGAGTTCCTTGGACAGACATGGTTACCAATACCGAAGTCCTGAGGCGAGCTAGAGTTGACAGGAAACTGTTATCAACTCTCAAGGTTCGAAAGATCTCACATCTGGGTCATATATTGCGTGGGGAAAAGTACCATATTCTCCAACTGATATTGGAAGGGAAAATTGAGAGACGCCGAGGGCCCGGAAGGAGACAAATGTCCTGGCTGCGAAACGTGAGGGAGTGGACCGGTATCCGAAGTGTGGAGGATCTGTTCCGAGCGGCGCAAGATAGGGACAGGTTCGCGAGGTGATCGCCAACGTTGGGGGGACCCGACAGGGCACTTGAAGAATAAGAAGACAGCAAAATCAAAGAAATCTTTGGATGAAGACTTTCGCGATTACTTATAAGTATTATTCGTCCCAAGATAAAATCTTAAACCTACACTGAAGCTCTATCTATAAATTTGATGCTGAAAAGTCACTTATAAAGCACAAAAAAGGTATTGTGTTTGTAAATTACGAATAACCAAAGCCTCCAGGAAATACCCTCACCGCTCCCTTGTTTTATGGAATGAACCAAAGATTTGTGTTGTGTGCAAGTTTATGGGAAACCATAAATATTTGAATTCAGAATACCTAATTTATGTAGGTGCGTGAGGTAGGTACCTATTCACTAAATGTACAAACAAATATATTACGTAACACGCCCAGTGGACATTTTTGGTTACTATGCCTAGAGATACAGGTTGTCCCTTTAGATTATTACATATTTGAACATGCGTATATGAATAAAATAGTTCATAAATAGTATAGGGTAACATTTCTTCTTTGTAGTTTTGATAATAAAATTTATTGACTTTCGTAAGAAGCTCTTCATTTTTGGTGTGATATTATTAAATAAAATAAGAATACTAACTAACTAACTAACCATCACGCCGTCTCCCCGAAAGGTAGGCAGAAATAATGGACTATCACATTTTAACCGATGCGGTACTCCACCCTTCTCTTTTCGCCCCGCGGGAGACGCGGTGTGATGGGTTGCGAACCTCATCGCCACCAATAGGCATCTCCCGCGCACACTTCGATCGTCCGAAACCCACAAAATAAATGTAAAACAAATAATATAAAATACAATGATATAAAATAAAATAAAATAACAAAATTAAAATATTTTAACACATAATGTTCATTTTAGATGGTGCACTTGTTGACATGGACGATCCGGACTTTTGTGATTATTAGATTTATGTTATTCACATCCACCTTTTTTTTTTAAATTAGCTGCAATTAGGTACTTAAAGCAATCGAACACCAGCAAGAACTTAAAAATAATATTGAAGAAATTATTCAAATTGTCATTGGAACAAATAAATAAATGAGAATACACTTTTAGTAATTTGTAATTAAACCTTTTTATTTGGTAACATCTGTTACATAGGTGATACCAAATAAATTGGTGTATTTATAAATTACTTAAAGATAATTATTGTTTTATTTAAAATTAATTGAAATTTAAGACGATTGTTTATGAATTAAAGCACTGTTTTTTCAACTTTTGAGATTATTTTCTCGACATGTTTTGAAGCCTTTAAACCTTAACATAAACAGCCTTGTTTTTGTGGAACATAAAACAGCGTTGTTTTTCGTTTCCAAAGTTTTATTAAAAATAAAAAAATTCTTCTTCTTCTTCTTTTTCTTCCTCTTAGTTTAGGTCGTATGACCTGGAGGGATCAATTTTCTGCACGTGCGCATTTCAGTCTCTTCTGCGTTGCTTCCATCTTGCAGATTTCGCAGATAGCCGTGATTTTCAACCTATCTTTAAAAGTATTTTCTGCTATCATCCTCAGCGTCCGCATATCTGCCACCCGCAATTTTGCCTTTGTTATTGATGTTTACAATATAATAAAATTAAAATCATGATGTATAAGCAGGTAGTGTTGCTTAAATAGGCTGTCAACCCCCCTGTACTAAGATACCTCTAATGCCGTTCATTACGTCATGAAAGCCTATAAATTACTAGCATGACAGTTTTGATCATGCTACGTTTTCCTTGATGCCCCATAACTTCCTCTACTGTTCTGATAAAATCTTTAATAAATATTTTTTTATCATTTTTCCTTACATTTCTAATATGTCACGACTTGATTATTGTAATGGAATTTATGCAAACATTCCAAAACAACAAATAAACAAACTTCAATCTGCGTTCAATGCAGCAGCAAGGCTCCTTAAAGGCATTCCAAAAAAGTCCGATATAACACAACATCTCAAAGAACTTCACTGGCTTAAAAGTCCAGAAAGAATCCAGTATAAACTCTGCTGGACAGTCTTCAAAGCGCTACATGGAATGGCGCCAAGTTATATATCTGAACTCTGTATAACGGACAGCCTAAATTCACGGAAATCCACACTTCGCTCGGCAAACTCCTCAGCAATAGGAAGATTAGTTTAGCCGAAGCGTTGCCCCAGTACAAATTTCGGGGATCGAGCGTTCGCGGTAGCCGGTCCATCAGCTTGGAACAATCTCCCTTCACACCTTAGATGCATAAATGATCCGACAGATTTCAGATCTAAATTTAAAACCCATCTTTTTCATATTTCATACCCAATTTAAACATTTATACTTTGTTCTACTATACTTTTAAACCGATCGTTTTTTAAGCGGTCACATTTAGATTTTTAGATTTAAAACACGTCTTAATGTGCCCTTGAGGTGATTACATCACAAAAACGGCGCTTTAAAAGTTAGCATATTATTAATATTATTATTATTTTGTGGAAGTGAAGCATGTATTATAACTGGAAAAATAATAAGTGCAGCCAAAATAGTAAGAATAATTTATTTTTCTCGGCATGTTTTGAAGGCTTACCTTCATCATCGGGAGTACGATATAAACTGTTTACATCACTCTCCCGATGATGAAGGTGTAAGCCTTCAAAACATGTCGAGAAAAATAAGCTCAAAAGCGGAAAAAACAGTGTTTTAAATCATAAAAAATGCGTCATTATGGATTTCCACCTTAATACCTTAAGTTTATCTTACATTTCTAAATAAAAACCTTTGTTATAAATAACGAAAAAAATTATTGTAAGATCTGACCTGATCTGATCTGAGATGCTAATATCGGTTATCAAAACAGCTGCCGCGACAAAATATAATCAATTGTGTTATTTATAACAAAGTTCTTTTATTTAAACAGTTCGAATATTAAATGTCAGTCACGTGAGGAATCAGTTGTTGAGAAAACGAGAAAAATATTTCAGGAAAGAAAAGTGTGGCGATCCATTCTTTCTGCCTACCCCGTCAGATGGACGGCGTGATGTAGTTCGTTTTTATTATTTCAAAGATTTATGTTTATCGTTTTATTATTATTATTATCATTATTATTATTATTACAATATTATTATCATTATTATTATTATTATAATTATAATTATTATTATTATTATTATTATTATTATTATTATTATTATTATTATTATTATTATTACTTTTTTGTTGAATCGCTCTTTGCCTCATGACAACATGAGCCAAATTAATGTTAAGGGTATTATAGCTATCATAGTGATTCTCGTGACATGTGATAGGTAGCTCATTTATCGCCATTTTATTGTCATGTGATTTCTACACTAGACCAATGACAGTGTGATAATCAAATCAAATCAAATCGAATCAAATCAGTTTATTTACTCTAAAGACATTACAAACAGCATAAATGTTTAAGGCATCTATTGAGTACAGGTAAAATATTATACACATACAAAATAATACCAGGAACGCATTAGTGATGGTTCGACATTAGGAAGACAAGATACTTTCCAAAGTCATGAGAATCTGTCCCCTGAACGTACTTTCACTAACATGAAAGACGTCGATCTCCGATAATCACACTGCCGAACTGAATCGAACCCGGAACCTTCAGGGTGGCAGTCGGTAGATCGTCCCGAAAGAAATCCTGTAAATTTATAAATAATAAATAAAATCAGTTTTGATATGTAGCCTTATTTCACTATTACGTAATTCATAATGTCACCATTTTCCAATTCGAAACTCTCCGAATTTGGGTCGATTTTCTAGTTAACCAGAAGACATTAGATATTAATAGGTTCTCATGCAGTTGTGGCGTACACATATTGTAACTTAAAGCCGAAAGTAGGTTAGTTTCAGGAAACTTGGTGATTAATAATTAAAAGGCAATCGTGTACCTACCGGTTAATCGTTTCGATAGGTGTATACGTTAATATAGTATCACGTACTTATCACACTGTATACTTGTTAGTTCAAATGTTACGGGAAAATGTAAAAATTTACTTTTTATAAACATGTTTCGGACCGCAATGGTCCATCCTCAGTGCATATGTTTAAATTTTTTTTTTCAACTATGACAGTTTTTGCAGTTTGATAAACCTTTATGAAATGTGCAATAAAGTTTTAAAGTTATTTAAATGCGAATTCAGAATACAAAGTAATGATGTATTTAGAATAAATTCTTTTATATTCGCCATTACTTTATATTGTGGATTCACATTTGATTTTTTTTTAAAAACATTGTTTTTTCACAAAACTTTTTTGATATTTTCAAAAATGTATTTTTTAAGTGTAAATTTTAAATTTTAATATTGATATTGAAGTGAAATGATAAAATTTCTACACCGATGAAGGGTTTCCGTGTTCTTACACATGTTTTCTAAAAAAATATAAAAGTATTATTAAAATACAATGATTTCAGTTATTTTTAATTTCACATAGTTATTCTAAAAACAACTAACTAACGAACCACAGTCCAGTCTCTCCGAAGGGGTTGGACAGAAAGAACGGACTGACAGAACATTCATACATCGTGTAATGCACGTGCGTCGATTTCTCTGAATCTTGATCGTGACACGTTTTCCTTGGTTTTTCTCTAATTCTAGCTCCATTTACATCGTTACATATACTTTTTTAACTATTCGTTCTGCGTTCATTTTTTCCATATGTCCAAACCATCTTAATGATCCAATCATCATTTTCCATCATTCGCGGAGAACGATATAAACGTTCTCTTGACGATGAAGGTGTAACCCTTCGAAACATGTAGATAAAACTGAACTCAAAAATGGAAAAAACATTGTTTTAATTCATAAATAATTCGTCAGAATAAAACTTAAAGCCTTTTTTATTCGTATTAATTATTTGATATGGGGTTTTAAATCGTTGTACAATAAACAGTAAAGGGAATATTATAATTCATAGTTTTTATTTAATTAAGCTTTGTTACGGCGACATACGAGATGTCACTTCGTGTATATAAAATAAAACTTCTTTAAACTTTGTCTTTCAGTTTTTCATATTAACACACTTAACTATCTAACTAACTAACTAACCATCACGCCGTCTCCCCGAAGGGGTAGGCAGAAAGAATGGACTGCCACACCTTTCTTTCCTGACATTTCTCTCGCTTCCTCAACATTCATACATCGTGCCATGCACGCGCGTCGATTTCTCTGACTTCTCACATGGCCGACATTCAATATTTGATTTATTTGATCGTGCCACGTTTTCCTCGGTCTTCCTCTATTTCTGGTACCATCTACATCATTAAAATATAATTTTTTTACCATTCTTTCTTCATTCATTCTTTCCATATGTCCAAACCATCTTAATGATCCTTTCATTATTTTGTTCATGACACCATCATTCGCACCGCATTCACTTCTTATATTTTCATTCGACACTCTATCATACACATAATATCCACACATTCGTCTAAGAGATCTCATTTCTACTGCATTTATTCTACTTTCATCCTTCCTTTGCCAGTTCCATGCTTCGCTTCCACACATAAGTGTCGGTAGAAGAACCCCACTGTGCACTGCCATTCTAGCTTTTTTGGATAAGTTTTTGTTTAACACACTTAATAATTAAAATGAAAATTTTCTGTTTATTAAAAATATTGAAAAATTTTATCTGTCGTTTTACGTGTTTTTTATTTTGATCCATCGTTTACTTGTCCTAAAAATGTTATTTGATTGACATTGTAAAAAATTGCTATTGGCGAGCCCAGGTGACGTAAAACTTTACGATGGTCGTAAAATGGTTTCAAAAAACCTAATACATACTTTACGATTGGATGGGTTGACCACGCGCTAGCCGAGGGCGGGACTCTCACGGGTGGATACCCTACGAAGAGGTGGAGTGGTTTACGATCGAAATAAATGCGATAATTACTATTAAAAAACAAAATAAAAATAAATTTTTTTTTTTGAATGTATACATATACTTGTATACGAATACTGGATTTCACCCATTGCGGGTTATCAATTCATGATTTAATTGTATCTCAATAGAGACGAAGATGCAAATTGGAAACTGAATATGGTTGATCAAGGTGTTTACAGGACTTATGACCTGTCATTGGTTGGGTTAAGCGCACGCTTTATGTAATTACAACATTCCCTATTCCACATTTCTTATGACCATGTCTGACAAATTTTTGGAAGTTGTATATATGTTAGAGTTGGATTTCACCCATTGCGGGTTATCAATTCATGATTTAATTGTATCTCAATAGAGACGAAGATGCAAATTGGAAACTGAATATGGTTGATCAAGGTAAGAAGCAAATCGGAAACTGAATATGGTTAAAAGATGTTCTGCTTAATGCTTAATAAACATAAAACTCCATAGATGGCGTTAGTATGTAGATTATATATCGAGTAATCTTAGAGATTAACACATATAATCAAAATCTTCATAGATGGCGCATTGAAACTGACATGTGAAATCTGGTGTAGGACTTTAACATAATACAACTTCCAAAAAATTGTCAGACATGGTCATAAGAAAGGTGGAATGGGGAAGGCTGTAATTACATAGCGTGCGCTTAACCCAACCAATGAAAGGTCATAAGTCCTGTAAACACCTTGATCAACCATATTCAGTTTCCAATTTGCATCTTCGTATCTATTGAGATACAAAAATTAAAAATAAAAATATACTGTATTTCAAAACATGTTTACAAGAGACGGACAAATGGAGAGAGACATCGAAAGAAGGGTTGGTGCTGGGAATAAGATATATGGTGCACTCAAAGCCATTACTGCAAATAGAAATATACCCACAGTAGCAAAGATGGCAGTACACAATGGATTTCTAGTGCCAGCCCGGAAGCGTATGGAAGTGAAGCTTGGAGCTGGCAAAAGACGATAAAAGCAGGATAAGCTCCGTGGAAATGAGATAACTAAGAATAATGTGCGGGAAAACGTTGTATGATAGAATACCGAACGATTAAATAAGAAAGAAATGTAAGGCAGATCAGATGACTGCATCATGGATAAAATTAAAAAAAGGATCCCTGAGATGGTTTGGACATATGGAACGAATATATGAGAGTAGAATGGTTAAAAAAGTTGTACACAAGCAGCGTGAGTGGGAAAAGAAGCCGAGGACGACCGAGGAAAACATGGCATGACCAAATTAATCGATCACTAAAAGGTGGCCAAATTCGAAATCGGAATTATCGACGTGCGTGTATGGTATGATGTATGAATGTAGAGGATTCCCGAGAGGTATGCCAGGACAGAGCATTGTGGCGATCCATATTCTCTGTCTACCACTTCGGCGAAATGGCGTGATGGTTAGTAAGTTAGTTAGTTAGTCAAATAAAAAATTTCATTTTCTTCTTTGAGAAAAGAATTGACAAATTCATTTATTTTTTAAATAAATAATAAATCTTTAACTTACTAACTAATTAACCAACTCCAAAGGAGTAGGCAGAAATAATTTATTGCCACACATTTCTTTCTTGACACACTACTATGACAACAAAGTACCCGGAAATTGTGTCTAAAACGCAAAATATTTAATTTTTCATAATTTTTTTGTCTACTCCAAAGTATTCCCCAGTGGACGAAATACACGTATGCCAGAGTTTTTTCCACTCCTTGAAACACTTATGGTAGGCACATTTTGGTATGTCCTTCAGCTCCTTCCAAGATTTTTGTTTTATACCTTCAATCGACTGGAAACAGAAAAAGTCAAAAGGGGCTAAATCCGGAGAATATGAGGGTTAGTCGTAAGTATTTATCGTTTTAGCGTTTGGGCTTTGAAATCAGTCACAATTGTAGCTCTGTGCAATGGCGCATTATCGTCGTGCAAAGTTCATTGATTGTTTTTCCATAATTGCGTCCGTTTCTGACAGATTATTATTACGCAAACGCCTCAAAATGGCCAAATAGTATTCTTTATTGACCGTTTGTTCCCTGGAACGAGTTCATTCAAATTCATTATGGACCACCCCGCAAATATCGAAAAAAACGATGAGCATCACGGTGATTTTTGAGCAACTTCAGCGTGGTTTCTTTTATTGAAGCTTGTTTTTCTCCACCCATTCCCATGATTAGTGACTTTTTTGCATTTCATACTCATAGATCCATGTCTCATCGCTAGTTGTGATGCGTTCCATGAATTTTCCCCCGTAGGGGTAGGCAGAAAGAATGGATCGCCACACAACCCTATCCTGGCACACCTCTCTAGCTTCCACCACATTCATACATCGAGTCATATACGCACGTCGATTCTATCAACTTCTAACATGACCAACCTTTAAAATTTGATTAATTTGGTCATGCCATATTTTCCTCGACTCCGTACTCCATTTACATCATTAACGTATACTTGCTTAACCATTCATTCTCCATCCATGCGCTCCATATGTCCAAACCAACGCAGCGATACTGTTGTTCTCGGTTCTGTTTTTGAAGAAATTCAGTTGCTTCGGAACAGTGACACGTCTCATGCCCAAATTTTCCTTAAAAATTAAATGAATAGACAAATGAGGTATTGATTTAAATGACTGTACGCATTTTTTAAACTCTTCCCATAATAGGTATCTAGTCTATCTTAATTTTTATATTCACGTAAATTCTACCAGAGCACAACAGCTTGAGATTTTTTTCACATTGTAATCGCCGGAATTCGACCGCAAGACCTTGGTGTGGCAGTCTAAGCTGTTGTCACTCTGCTACGAAGACCGTTTATGATTATAATACCAAAAGTAATGAAATCCTTTTAGCATTTGTACTTGAAAAATCTTTTTCGTTCGTGTATAGGTATATAATAAAAAATTATAAATGTCGAAATTCAATATGCGTTCTTTATTCAAATATTATTTTTTCAATTCGCACAGCGATCATAGACATATCACACCATATAGATATATAATGCCCTCCACCCTAAGGTAGGTGCCGGGGTATATTTCATTTGAGGAAGAGTAAAGGATCAAGGGAGGAGCGCGATTGAATAAATATTTCAAAGGGATGTGGTTATTAGGGGATGAATAAAAGAACAGCAATCATAAGGGGGATAAATTTAATCAATTGTTTCAAAAATAGAATTACCTTTGCTGATTCTGCTTGAATGTATATGTGTGCTTTAACTAGATTCACCCTTGAAGATTTCATTAAAGCTTTAAAGAAATTTGTAATATGGTTTTGATCTATATAAATATGATTTAAACTAACTTAATTATTGACTAATGGACTGTTCAAGATAAAAAAAAGATTCTAATGTTTTTAAGGGAAATATTTTTGGGATAATAGGAATATTTAAACAAAAAAAAACACTTCTGTTTATAAATATAAACTATACATTTCGTTTAATACCAGAGTTATAAGAGCTCTGACTGCCATACCGAAGGTCCCGGGTTTGATTCCCAGCGATGGCAGTGCGATTTTTACGCTGTCATTGGTCTGGTGTAGAATTAATATGACAGTAAAATGGCGATAGATTAGCTACCTATCACATATCATGAGAATTAATATAATAGCCAAAAACAAATTGTCTACAGTAATTGGTTTCAACTTCCAGTTGTTTACAAAACAAATATATTCGGAATTAATAAATTCATGGTAGTGCATAATGGTTTTCTTGTGTCGACCACAAGAATGTGCGGGAAAAGGTTGTATAATAGAATGATGAAATAACAGAGATATGTTAGGCAGATGACTGCATCATGGATAAAATTAAAAAAAGGTCCCTGAGATGGTTTGGACATATGGAACGATGAATGATAGTAGAATGGGTAAAAATCCGAAGGTGACAGAGGAAAACATGGCATGACCAAATTAATCATTTACTAAAAGGTGGCCACATTCGAAGTCGGAATAATCGACGTGCGTGCATGGTACGATGTATGAATGTAGAGGAAGCCCGAGAAGTATGCCATGACAGAGCATTGTGGTGATCCATTCTCTCTGCCTACCTCTCCGGAGAAATGGCGTGATGGTTAGTTAGTTAGTTAATCGCCCTACCTTTAGGTAATTTTCCGAGAAACGTGCAAAAAACAATCAGGTTTTTATTAATTATATATTAATAAAAAAAAAATTAACTTCCCACACTTCGCCTGCCCCTTGTAAAACTATCATATTTGCGAAGACTTGTACTCAATTGTTGTTGGCACACGCGCGTATCCCTAACAGTTTGTGCATTTTAGGCACATTACTTTTTCTCCGGATAGCGCAGAATGGTACAGTCAAAGTGAATGTATCACGTACGTTCTAATACGTAGGGTAGTTAAAATCTACATTTGAGGGTATTAGTTGCAAACTCCATCATTAGATGTTTTGAGTAAATCGCAAAAAACTGATACGCTAATAAAATGCGCTTTTTTACGATATTTATTTTTTTCATCTCAACCAGTTAGTATTTTAAAAGTAATCAGAAATGAAATAATCATCATTATGTTGATAATTAAAGTATAATAATGAATTTCATTTTGGAATTTTGCCAGCTTTGCAACACTCAAGTGGAGGTTGCCATGTTTGCAACAAACCCTATATTTTAATAGCAAAATTCTTCAGAATGAAGCCGAATTCGAAACTGAAAATCAATAAAAATTGTGTGCAAATGTATTATGAATAAGACCCACTTCATATCTCACTTTTGATTGTTGGTGGAGTTTGCCGGTGCAAATAATACCCTCATTTGAGTAATTTCGAATACTAAAAAAACATCACGTATAAAATTTACAATTTTCCACACAAGTTATTTGCTTAGAGTGGAGTGGAAGAATTCAAATTCTTTATAGATTCACGTATACAATAAATTCCGTAAGATGGCTCCGCATTGGGAAACAATCGTGATTTAAGCGGTAGGAAGTTATGAGCAATAAATTCTAGCCATTTCTTTGTCTGTTTATCTTTCAAGTTCCGCATTTATTCTCTTGAAGAATAAATGCGGAACCGCCTCGTAATTTTCACGAGCCGCATTCAAAAAAAATATATTTCAAATTTGTATTGTTACAATGACTATTTGAATAATTTCTTCAATATTATTAATTAAGTTCTTGCTGGTTAAGTGCCTAATTACAGCTAATTTAAAAAACGGTGGATACGTGTAACATAAATTAAATAAACACAAAAGTCCGGATCATCCATGTCAACATGTGCAACATCGAAAAAAACCTTATGTGTGATTACATAGGGTGCTAAATTAAAAAAAAAACGGTGGAGACGCGGAACATACATTAAATAGACAATATGTGCACCATCTAAAAATAACATTTTGTGTTAAATTATTTTTATTTTGTTATTTTCTTTTATATCATTGTATTTTATATTATTTGTTTTAGATTTAATTTGTGGGTGTTGAACGATCGAAGTGTGCGCAGGAGATGCCTATTGGTGGCGATGAGGTTCGCAACCCATCACACCACGTCTCCCGCGGGGCGAAAAGAGAAGGATGGAGTGCCGCATCAGTAAAAGTGTGACAGTCAATTCTTTCTGCCTACCTTTTCGGGGAGACGGCGTGATGGTTAGTAAGTTATATTTATTTTGAATGTATACAAATTCTTGTAGACAAAAACTGGATTTTACCCATTGCGGATAAATATTTTTTTAACTAACTAACTAACTAACCATCACGCCGTCTCCCCGAAGGGGTAGGCAGAAAGAATAGACTGCCACACCTTTATTTCCTGACATATTTCTCTCGCTTCCTCAACATTCATACATCGTGTCATGCACGCGCGTCGATTTCTCTGACTCCTCACATGGCCGACATTCAATATTTGATTTATTTGATCGTGCCACGTTTTCCTCGGTCTTCCTCTATTTCTGGTTCCATTTACATCATTAACATATAATTTTTTTACCATTCTTTCTTCATTCATTCTTTCCATATGTCCAAACTATCTTAATGATCCTTTCATTATTTTGTTCATGACACCATCATTCGCACCGCATTCACTTCTTATATTTTCATTCGACACTCTATCATACTCAGAGTATCCACACATTCGTTTAAGAGATCTTATTTCTACTGCATTTATTCTTCTTTCATCCTTCTTTTGCCAGTTCCATGCTTCGCTTCCATACATAAGGGTCGGTAGAAGAACACCATTGTGCACTGCCATTTTAGTTTTTTTGGATAGGTTTTTGTTTGCGATGACAACTTTAAGTGCACCATTCACTTTGTTGCCTGCCCCAACTCCTCTTTCAATATCCCTCTCCACTCGCCCATCTCTTGTAAACATACTACCTAAACACACGAACTCAACTTCTTGCTCCAAATTTTCACCATTCACGCTAATGTTGCAGACTGTCATGGTTTCTTCCTTTTCAAAAATCATTACCTTGGACTTATTAACATTCATCATCAGATCATTTCGCATGCATACCTCATATATACAATTCACCAGGACTTGTAGTTCATGTTCGTTGTCTGCGAGTAGGACAGCGTCATCTGCATACAAGAGACAGCTTACTGACACTCCGCTCATTTTGGCACCTACTGAATTATTAGTATATTATTATTATCCAACCCTGAATTATTATTATAGGGGTTAATTGTATCTCAATAGAATATGAAGATGTAAATTGTTTTCTGGGAATGGATTATGGTGACCGAGGCGCTTACAGGACTTAAGACCTAACATAGGTTGGGTTAAGCGATTGCTTTATGTTTAACAACATTCCCCGTTCCGCCCTTCTTACGACCACCATGTCTGACAATGAAAGTTGTATATATGCTAGAATGCTGCGCCTATCTTCACATTTTTTAGTTCACTCTACACTAGCGTCATCTATTAAGATTGGGAAGCATTAGGCAGAAAATCTTTATTAATGCACTGTGAAAGGCTCTGCAAATCATACAGTACTAGATTACGCCTGGAGATGGCTCTCCAATTTTTATGCCTTTAACTAGGACCAGTTATTTTACACTACATTTTGAATGTATACAAATTCTTATAGACAAATACTGGATTTTACCCATTGCGGATAAATTATTTTTTATAAGGATTAATTGTATCTCAATGGACTCAATTTTGCATTTAAAATGTAAAACTTGATAAAACATTTTAGTAACATGTACTGCTACCATAGATATTTCAAATATCATTTAATAAGGAGTGTAGAGTGGAAGAAGTTATTATGAACAAAATTATGAAAGGATCGCTGCGTTGGTTCGGACATATGGAGCGCATGGAAGGAGAAATAATGATTAAGAAAGTATACGTTAGTGATGTGTATGGAGCACGGAGTCGAAACAGACCGTGTAAAATATGGCATGATCAGATTAATTAAATATTAAAGGTTGGTAATGTTAAAGTCCTGGCTGCAGAACATTAAAGAGTGGACAGGAATAACAAGAGCTTTTGCTGTTGTGATCGCCAACGTTAGGAGGACCTGACACGGCACCGAAAGAAGAAGAAGAATGTAAGAAGTCGGAAGAATCAACATGCATGTACGACTCGCTGTATGAATGTGGAGGAAGCTAGAGAGGTGTGCCAGGATGGGTAGTGTGGCGGTCTATTCTCTCTGCTTACCCTTGCGTAAAAATGGCGTGATGGTTTGTTTGTTTCATTTGATAATGCCCTTATAAGGTTGAATACGTTATTATTTGTTGGAAGCCGGAAGAATAGACGTGCATGCATGATTTGCTGTATTAATGTGATGATAGAGAGGTGTACAAGGATAGAGTAGTGTGGCGGTCCATTCTCTCAGTCAACCCCAGCGGAGAAACGGCATGATAGTTTGTTTGTTTGGTTAAAATTATATGTATATTTTTTTATAATATAAAAAAATATATAATAACCATTTCAGTCATTTTGAATATTTTGAACGTGGGGAATCGGAGAAATTTACGTACGTGCATGACACGATTTATGAGTGTTGAAGAAGCAAGAGAAGTAGGTCAGGAACGAAAAGTGTGGCAGTCTATTCTTTCTGCCTACAACTTCGGAAAGACGGCGTGATGGTTAGTTAGTATTTAAAAAATTAAAAACGAGGTTTTATTTCGCTATTTAGTCGCATTAATATAGAGAAATGACTTGTTTATTCAAAGTCAATTTCTCGCGTTTTCTTTGTTATTCATTCTTGAACCACCCCTCACACAGGTCCTCAAACAAAGTAAGAACTTGAACTCCCCCTTCTTCCAAGTTTTGCATACAAAAGTAATGTTTTTTTTGCTATTATTTTTTTATTGAGAATCGAAATAATAAAATGTTTTCCGTCATCAATGCTTATGTATAAAAACGTGTGTATGTATGATCTGCTTTTACTTTGATGTGAGGTTAATTTAAAAAATAACCTATTTCGCTTTCTTGTGCCGACCCTTATGTATGGAAGTGAAGCATGGAACTGGCATGAGAAGGATGAAAGTAGAATAAATGCAGTAGAAATGAGATCTCTAAGACGAATGTGTGGCAAATCTGTTTATGATAGAGTGACAAATGCAAGTATAAGAAGTGAATGTGGTGCGAATGAAAGTGTTATGAACAAAATAAGGAAAGGGTCATTAAGATGGTTTGGACACATGGAAAGAATGAGTGAAGACAGAATGGTAAAGAAGGTATATATGTAAACGGCGTGAACGGAGCTAGAAATAGAGGAAGGCCGAGGAAAACGTGGCACGATCAAATCAATCAAATATTGAATGTCGGTCACGTGAGGAGTCGGAAAAATCGACGTGCGTGCATGACAAGATGAATGAATGTAGAGGAATCGAGAGACGTATGTCAGGACAGAACAGTGTGGCGTTCCATTCTTTCTGCCTACCCCTTCGGGGAGACGGCGTGATGGTAAGTTAGTTAGTTAGTTAGTTGTTTTCTATCTTTTATTTCAGATGTTGGGACATTTTCTTATACCCGAATTTGGTTCTATAAACTTTCCATGTGTCCAAACCATCTAAATGTTCATAACACTATGATTTGCACGTCATTTACTTCTGATATTTTCATTCGACACTCTATCATATACAGATTTTTACACATTCTTCCAAGAGATCTCATTTCTACTGCATTTATTCTACTCTAATCCTTCTTTGCCAGTTCCATACCTCTCATACATAAGGGTCGTTACAGGAACACCATTGTGAATTGCCATATTTTTAAATAGAATTTTGTTTGCGATGACATATTTAAGTGCAACCCTGCCCCAACCATTCTATCAATTTCCCTTATCCACTCGCCTTATTATTTGTTTACTTAGTAATGATTTCTTCATTTTCGAAAATTTCATTGTATAAAATAATTTGCTCTATTTAATTATCACCCGACTGTTACCGGGTAACCAAATCTACATTTTTATGCATTAAGGCTTTGTGACTCGAATGTCCGTGAAACTATTTTATTATTTAATTACGAAACGATAAGATTTATGTCACTCTAAAGGGCTCGTTTAATCTGCGGAAAGGTATAGCAAGGGTAGTAGAATTATTTTTTAATTTAGGCACATAAAGTCTCTCATATTTTATTTTTTTCATGTATTCTGTTTTAGGATGACTGCGCATGTTACAGTCAAGGTGTTGAATTAAAAAAAAAATATTTTCACGAGATTTGACAATCATTGTCTTATATGTAGTTTCTTCGATTGCCGAAGAATTGAAGATGTTTTTCTGCCATAGATGCAATTTTTAAAACTTAACTCCACATTGTCAATAAAAAGATAAGTTCTAAATACGTTAATTTTATTTTAAATAAGAAAAACATATATTGAATTTTAGAATTTTTTATAAATTCTATATTTTCTGCATTCAACATCCAAAATATTTTTATTTCAATTCGGCCTTGATTTATGTTGTGAATTAAAACATAAAAGTATATTATTAAAGTATGTTAACTAACTAACTAACCATCTCCCGTCTCCCCGAAAGGGTAGGCAGAAAGAATGGACTGTCACACTTTTACTGATGCGGCACTCCATCCTTCTCTTTTCGCCCCGCGGGAGACGCGGTGTGATGGGTTGCGAACCTTATCGCCACCAATAGGCATCTCCCACGCACACTTCGATCTTCCAACATCCACAAAATAAATCTAAAACAAATAATATAAAATACAATGATATAAAATAAAATAACAAAATAAAAATAATTTAATACAAAATGTTATTTTCGACGATCCGGACTTTTGTGTTTATTTAATTTATGTTACACGTATCCACCGTTTTCTAAATTAGCTGTTATATGATTTATTTAATGTTCCACGTATCCACTTTTTTTATTTGGCAGTAGTTAGGCACTTAAAACCAACCAACACCAGCAAAAACTTTAAAAGAATATTGAAGAAATTATTCAAATTGTCATTGGAACAAATGAAACATTTATTTTTACACCTGTCAAAATTCTTTATATAAACGAAAAAACTTGTATAATTTTGACATCAAAACAGTAAAAACGTATTACGTCTCACAATTAACTATTATAAAGTGCGGCAACAATCAAATTGACCAATACAATTCACTTATACACGTAATTTCTCCAAATTCACGGGAGCACCAAATGAACCAAACCAAATTTTCAAAATCAGAATTAGTAAAGTATGTTTATTAGGATAAAAACATATTTATATGTTTAAGATAATTAAATGATTTTACTGAAATCTCTTGATGGAAGTTCATTTTAAATAATTATTAAATAAAACGATGTTTTGTAACTACTTCCACTTTTTCCTTGATTTTGTATAAATAAAGACAAAAGTGGAAATAGTTACAAAACATCGTTTTATTTAATTATTATATTTATATTTTTTATTATAATGCGTTTAAAGATAGTGTCTATCATAACATAGTATGTATTATAAAAATTGTGTTTCATAAGAAAAGGTGGGTTATAACAAATTAAGTGTTATTAGTTTTTCCATTTTTTTATTTTATTTACAATATTTGGTTGAACCCAATTATTTTATACAATTTATTTCAAGATATTATATTGATTCTCATGACATGTAATAGGTAGCTCATCTATCGAGGTAGCTTATCACGTGAATGTCACGCGAATTCTACACCAGACCACAGACAGTGTGACAATCATACTGTCATTGCCAGGAATCGATTCAGGGACCTTCGGTATTGCAGTCAGAGCTCTTACCACTTTACTACGGAGTAGCAGAGTGGTAAAAGTGTCCCATAACAAATTGCGTGTCAAGTATTACTCATAAGAAAGTGTTGAAAATAACAAGGCGTGTTTCATAACAAGAAGCGTACTTACTACTTACTTCCTACGGCCATACAACTTTCGAAGAGTTTTAGCCTCCTTGATGATTTTTTGCCAAGCTCCTCGATCCTGCGTCTTTTGCTCCCAGCAGTCCGATTCGCCCAACCTAGCCAGATCAGCCAGAACATTGTCCATTAGGCGCTGTCTAGGCCTTCCTAGAGGTCTTACTCCAGTCGGTGTAACAAGTAGCGTGTCATAACAATATGTGTATCATTAATAAGTGTATCATATTCTTGTCAATTATTTAATATGTAGTTTAACACCATTGTTCAAGAAACAACAAATAATACATCCATCAAAAGATTACTGCAATGGTGTCTACGCCATCCCCAAGCAGCAAATAAATAAACTCCAGTCTGCATTTAATGCAGCAGCAAGACTGATAAGGGGTGTGCCAAAGAGTTGTCACATAACACAGCATCTTAAGGAGCTCCAGTGGCTGAAATGTCCAGAAAGGATACAATACAAGCTCTGCTGGACGGTATATAAGGCGTTGCATGGAATGGCACCAGCTTATATATCTGAACTCTGCATCAACGAGAACCTGAATGCAAGACAGTCTACATTGCGATCAGCTAAGTCTTCTGCGATCGGTAGATTGACTGTGCCAAAACGCTGTCCAAGAACAAACTTTGGCGACCGAGCCTTCGCGGTAGCCGGCCCTTCAGCCTGGAACAGTCTTCCGGCAGACCTTAAGTGCATTGAGAATCAATCAGAGTTTAGATCGAGACTCAAAACGCACCTTTTCAAATTATTATTTCCTGACAGGAAGGGCTGATCGATTTCGTCGGGTGCAGCCCTCATACTAAATATGTTTATATTTATTTTTTATCATTATTATTATTATTATCTAGTTGATAAAACGGAGCATCTTCTACAGCGCCCTTGAGACGAGCAATTCATAAAAATGGCGCTTAATAAATTATCCAATTTATTATTATTATTATTCGGGGTAATAAATCACTCTTAACTCAATATGTGTTAACCCTAATTCTTATAATTGTATGTTTTTTTAGCTGGTTAAATACATTTAGGTACTCACAAAGCTTGGTTACAATACTTGTATTACCAATATTTCTCTATTTGTAAGGATCTTTGACGTCATGTTTGTAACTGCTTCGGCCTATTATTATGTATCGAGGCACAAAGTTAATGTGTTACAGAATTTGTTTTATTGTATACAAATACTTGTAGAAAAAAACTGGGTTTTTACCCATTGCGGGTTAATAATTTTTTCAGACTTAATTGTATCTCAATAGAGACGAAGATATAAATTATTTGGAAACACAATATGGTAGTCGAGGCGTTTACAGGACTTATGACCTGTCATTGGTTGGGTTAAGCGATCACTTTATGTTAACAACATTCTTCATTCCGCCCTTCTTACGACCACCACGTCTGACAAATTTTTGGAACCTGTATATATGCTACTATGTTAAATAACTTCACATTTTTTTGGTCAATCTACACTAGCGCCACCTTTTAAGATAATTTGTAACATTAGTCCTGTAAGCGCCTCGACTACCATATTCTGTTTCCAAAAAATTTTACATCTTCGTCTCTATTTAGATACAATTAATCCTTAAAACCGACCCTTATGTATGGAAGCGAAGCATGGAACTGGCTAATAAAGGATGAAAGTATAATAAATGCAGTAAAAATGAGATCTCTTAGACGAATTTGTGGATACTCTGTGTATGATAGTGTCGAATGAAAATATAAGAAGTGAATGCGGTGCGAATGAAAGTGTTGTGAACAAAATAAGGAAAGGGTCATTATGATGGTTTGGACACATGGAAAGAATGAGTGAAGACAGAATGGTAAATAAGGTATATGTAAACGACGTAAACGGAGCTAGAAATAGAGGAAGGCCGAGGAAAAGGTGGCACGATCAAATAAATCAAATATTGAATGTCGGCCATGTGAGGAGTCAGAGAAATCGACGCGCGTGCATGACACGATGTATGAATGTTGAGGAAGCGAGAGAAATATGTCAGGAAAGAAAAGTGTGGCAGTCCATTCTTTCTGCCTGCCCCTTCGGGGAGACGGCGCCGGCGTGATGGTTAGTTAGTTAGTTGATCCTTAAAAAATGATTAACCCGCAATGGGTAAAATCCAGTATTTGTCTACAAGTATTTGTAACTAACTAACTAACTAACCATCACGCCGTTTCCCCGAAAGGGTAGACAGAAAGAATGGACTGCAACACTTTAATCGATGCTGCACTCTATCCTTCTCTTTTCGCCAAAGCGAGAGACGCGGTGTGATGGGTTGCGAACCTCATCGCCACCAATAGGCATCTCCCGCGCACACTTCGATCATTCAACGTCTACATAATAAATCTAAAACAAATTATATAAAATACAATGATATAAAATAAAATAACACATAAAAATAATTTAACACATAATGTTCTTTTAGATGGTGCACTTGGTGTCAGCTGGACGATCCGGACATTTGTGTTTATTTTTTTTTTATTCCACTGTTTTCATTTTAATTAGGCACTTAAAACAATCCAACACCAGCAAAAACTTGAAAATTTAATTGAAGAATTTATTCAAATTGTCATTGGAACAAATGAAAAATTTATTTTTACACCTGTCAAAATTATTACATTCAAAAAACAAAAAGTTGTTTTTCCTTCTTTAACTTCCTCTTCCTCAGTACAATTTAAAACTGTTACTAAATGAAAGTTCCCAGACATTTCGCAGAACGCCCATTTTTCTCGCGTTGCTGTGGACATATAAATATTGTATTGCTTACATAATTTAAAGAGTAATTCATTTTTATGCCCACCTGTCCTCCGGGAACCAGCGGGGACCTGTCTGAATTTTTTTCCAGGATTTTTAGGCAATCCCGACGAATTTGTATCCTTTACTTTACGGACGTGTTTGCAGGATCTAAAAAGAGGAAATTAACATTTCTCGACGTTCCTAATTTACATTCCTTTGTATACTTAGACGGCGCCATTAATTTAATAAAGTTATTTGTTTTAATACGACATGAAAAAGGTTTTTAATCACAATCAAGGCATAAGGTATATATCAAGGAAGCGTTCTTTTAGAGACACCTGATTTAATTAAACACCTTTTCAATTTTATTTAAAAAAAATAACTAACTAACCATCACGCGGTCTCCCCGAAAGGGTAGGCAGAAAGAATGGACTGTCACACTTTAACCGATGCGGCACTCCATCCTTCTCTTTTCGCCCCGCGGGAGACACGGTGTGATGGGTTGCGAACCTCATCGCCACCAATAGGCATCTCCCGCGCATACTTCGATCGTCGAACAGCCACAAAATAAATGTAAAACAAATAATATAAAATACAATGATATAAAATAAAAAAAACAAAATAAAAATAATTTAACAGAAAATGTTCATTTTAGATGGTGCACATATTGTCTATTTAATTTATGTTCCACGTATCTACCGTTTTTTTTAAATTAATTAGATGTATATACTACATACAATTTTCCCTAATAATAATTTTTTATATAAACTAAGTCTTTCTGATGTATTTTTTAGTTGATTGTAAGACTGACGACGCTTACATAGGTTAGCGAAACAACTGTCGCGACAAAATATATTCAATTGTGATATTTATAACAAAGTTTTTTTTATTTAAACAGTTAATAATATTGAAATATCAAATTGTTTCCGTCAAAACAATGGATTACCTAATATTTTATGAAGCTAGAAGTAAATACTTACCAAAGAGGTAAAATCCAAATCGTAAATAATGTAATAATACACATTGGCCATTCATGATTTCGTTGGCCATTTAAATAATTAAGTTGAAAGTCTATCGTTGTTAATTTAAACTCGATAATATTACAATTAAAAAAAATATATATATATTTTACGAGTATATATATATGGAAAAGTGAATGAATGAGCTGATAGGGTTGGCTGTAGGTGCCAAAATGAACAGAGAGTCAGTAAGCTATCTATTGTATGAGGATGACTCTGTACTACTTTTAGACAATGTGCATGACGTATAAGTTCTGGTGTCTAGTATATATGAGGTATGCAAGCAAAATAATATCATGATGACTGTGAATAAGTCTAAGGTGATGATTTAAAAAAAAAATCATGACAGTCTGCAACATTAGCGTGAACGGTGAAAATCTGAAACAAGTAGATGAGTTCGTATATTAAGGTAGTATTTTAATAAAGGATAGGCTGTAGAGGGATATTAAAAGAACGGTTTGGATAGGCAACAAAGTGAATGGTGCACTTAAAGTAGTCATCGCAAAAAAGGTCTATTAAAAATCTAAAATGGCAGTGCACACTGGTGTTCTTGTACCGACTCTGGGAAAATAAGAATGAAAGTAGAATAAATACAGTAGAAATGATATCGCTCAAACGAATTTTAGGTAAATATGTATATGATAGACTGTCAAATGCAAATAGATGAGACAAGATGTGAATGCAATGTGAATGAAATGATTATAATCAAACAATGAAAAGCTCATTAAGATGGTAAAGACACATGTAAATAATTAAAACAAGAGAATGTTATAGAAAGTATATGTTAACATTGTAAGCGGAACAAGAAAAAGAAGAAGACTGAAGAAAACGAGGCACGGTCAAATCAATATAATATTTCCGATTTCGTACGTAGTCGTTTTAATTTTTTTACATTTGGTCATGCTATACTATCAGTAGTCATCCACGGCCTCTCTTTCCACTCACACTACATGTAAATAACTTTATAACCTTTCTTCTCTCATCCATTTGTTCCATATGTCCAAACCAATTCAAGATTTTTTTTAATGTTACTTTTGGTGCAATCATCTGCCTTACATTTCTTCCTTATTTTGACGTTCTGTATTCTATTGTATCATATATAATATTTCGTTTTCCTGCACATTCTTCTCAGTGATTTAATTTCTACCGCAGTTATTCTACTTTCATCCTTCTTTGCCAGCTTTACTTCTATACAAGGTTGCCACTAGAAATTCATTTTGTACTGTCATATTTGCTTCAGGGGACATATTTCTGATCACTCTACCTGAAAACGGTGCCATGTTTAAATAAATCGTAGGTCGACGTCTTTCATTTTAGTGAAAATACTCTCAGAAGACTAATACTCTTGCCTTTAGAGAGTACTTATATTCGTAATGTCGAACCATCTCTCATGCGTTCCTGGTATTTTACTTGTTAAAAACTAACTAACTAACTAACCATCACGCCGTCTCCCCGAAGGAGTAGGCAGAAAGATCATTCTTTTCACATGTCCGAACCATCTTAATGATCCTTTCATTATTTTTTTTCATAACACCATCATTCGCACCGCATTCACTTCTTATATTTTCATTCGATACTCTATCACACATAGAATATCCACACATTCGTCTAAGAGATCTCATTTATACGGCATTTATTCTACTTTTATCCTTCTTTTGCCAGTTCCATGCTTCGCTTCCATACTTAAGGGTCGGTACAAGAACACCATTAATACGAATGAAAACGTCAATTTTCTAGAAGTTTTATTATATTTTATGCGAATGACATGTTTCGACCTTCTAAGGCATTATCAAATGTCATTAAACATTTGATGATGCATTTAAAGGGCGAAACATGTCATTCTCATAAAATATAATTTAACTTGAAAACTAATGTTTTCATTCGTATTAATAATTTATTATGGAGTTTTACATCATTGTTCAAGAAACAATAAATATGTAAGCATGTTTTTAATGTATTTTGTGATAAATAAATCGATTTTATTTGATTTGAATTTAAAAGAAAGGTAATGAAAAACGAATGCGCGAAGAAGTTCGTAAGATATCCGCTTGTAAATATTGTAGGGGGGTATTGCTCTGTGAAAGGACCAAACGACAAGTCAACCTCTCTCAGCCTTTTCAGAAGATCTTTGAAGACGCCCTTTCATTAAAATATTTCCATTTAACTCCCTTTGATAGGATTAAGCTGGTACTGTTTCAGATATCAAAATATCAGAGTACGTTGCCTACGATCCTTTGCTGAAACAAAGTGAAGCTTGAACACACAAATCAATAGATAGATAATTAATGAAGTAATTATTTTTTGTGATTTGTTTTGTCAGGTTCGTTGACACCGAAAGAAAGGTTAAACTATACAGATTATCCACCAGTCATCTGATGTTGTAAAGGTTGGGGAAACTGGTCACGAAAACTATGAAGCTTGTGAAAGAAATAAAAAATAATTTATCACGATATTTAAGTTCCCCACATTCGTCTAAGAGATCTCATTTCTACTGCATTTATTCTACTTTCATCCTTCCTTTGCCAATTCCATGCTTCGCTTCCATACATAAGGGTCGGTAGAAGAACACCATTGTGCACTGCCATTCTAGCTTTTTTGGATAGGTTTTTGTTTGCGATGACAACTTTAAGTGCACCATTCACTTTGTTGCCTGCCCCAACCCATCTTTCAATATCCCTCTCCACTCTCCCATCTATTGTAAACATACTACCTAAATACACAAACTCAACTACTTGCTTAAGTTTTCACCATTCACGCTAATGTTGCAGACTGTCATGGTTTCTTCCTTTTCAAAAATCATTACCTTGGACTTATTAACATTCATCATCAGATCATTTCGCATGCATACCTCATACATACAATTCACCAGGACTTGTAGTTCACGCTCGTTGTCAGCAAGTAGGACAGCGTCATCCGCATACAAGAGACAGCTTACTGACACTCCGCTCATTTTGGCACCTACATCCAACCCTTTCAGCTCTTTCATACAATTGTCCATATACAATAACTTAAACTAAATTGTTAATATATTTTTATTTTATTTTGTTATTTTATTTTATATCATTGTATTTTATAATATTTGTTTTAGAATTACTTTGTGGACGTTGGACGACCAAAGTGGGCGCCTGAGACGCCTATTGGTGGCGACGAGGTTCGCAACCTATCATATCGCGTCTCTCGCGGGGGGGAAAAGAGTAGGATGGAGTGCCACATCGGTTGAAATTTGGCAGTCCATTCTTTCTGCTTTACCCTTTTGGGAGACGGCGTGATGGTTAGTTAGTTAGTTTGTTTAAAATACTTATTCCGCTCTAAATACCTTCCTGATGTCCAGCATTTGAAATTCTGGCGTGCATCGTCTTAGGAACCTTTTCTTACCGCATTAATTCTGCTCTTAGCTTTATTCTGTCAGTTCCATGCTTGGTTTTCATACGTAAGGGTTGTTATCAGCCTTGTTTTGTTATATTTAGCCACGTAATTTTCTATGTTTCTTTATAACGTTTCACCCTGAAATTTATTTCAACAACAATTTAAAAATTAAATAAAAATAATTTGGTTTAGTTTATTATGTTATATTTACCTTCAAGCAGAATGAGCAAAGAAGCGAAATTTTCTTCCTTAATATTACACCTGTCTAAAAGTCTGTTTGGATTAGATAATTCAGGAGAAAAATAATAGAGACGGCTGGGCGACCTAAGGAATGAGATGAATCTGTCATTTTATATTTTATATTACGGGAACACTAAGAGGCTGTTTTTTGTTAAAAAAAAACTAAAAACACTAAGATTTCACAAACTTACTAACCACATGAAATTAAATCAAATAAATTTATTTCCATAAAACATACCAGGAACCCATGCCATGCTTTTCTTGTTCTATTTAACATATATTTCTTTAATATCTACTTTAAAAATAACCTAAGTATAGTAAAAATATGTAATTAAAAAAAATGATAATAATAAATAAATAAACAAAACTGTGTCTTTAAAAACATTCATTATGTCACGTGGGAAATATTTTCCTTCGGTTCAATTAAGGGTTTGGATTTAATTATCTTATTTTCTAAGTGCCGTCTTCTCTGTGAAGGTTTGTGATCATCAGGGCTATTTCCACCTTGTAGACTGTGGCCCTGAACATTGTCTTAAAGTATACAGCCAAGAGATTCTTCTACGACCTGGTAATCTTCTTTCAAGTATTTTTACAGAATTATCAGATGTAGGAATTGGTATTTTTCTCCTCTCGTGACCTTGTTGTATTACTGTTGATCAACTCCAGATGCTTTTTAACCCAGTGGAGAACAATCTCACTACGAACTCTGTCACTCCAAGTTATTTTAAGTTTTTTTTGTGTGTGAGGTGATGGTTGAAAGACGGCGGAGGTTTTGACGTTTATTCTCGGTCAATATTAATAGTATTATGTACTCGTAATGGCGGATTCACAGGGTGTCGATAGCAGTGAGGCGGAGTCCGGGCGGCAGCTGAGGATGATGTTACGCTGGGCGGTAGTGTCGGTCAGCTGATGCGAAGACTCGCCAGAAGTTACGTGACGTGGTCGAGTGATTTTGTAGATCGGCGGGAGGGAGTCCGAGATCCCTCGTGACCTAGACCTGATAACGTAGACTCGTGTCGGTTAGAAGTCGGAATAATGACTGACGTGTAGAGTGGTGGGCTGTACGGCTTTTATATGTTTTGCTTTATTTGCACACGATACTCTGCCGGACAACCTCTAGTAACTTTTGTACATGAACCCGGGCCCTGATGCAACATTTTTCGTACTCGGTCAACGGCTTCGTTAGGCTGAGAATCTATTGTGTTAGGTGTTTTGATCGTCCATGCAATGTATTTCGTCATTGTAATATGCTGGTACAGCAGTCTGAGTCCATTGCCTTCACTCGTGTGGTCTCAAAATCCTGCATGGTTTGTTAACCCCAAATATTTTGCTATAAATCCAGAGTTCCAATGATTGTATTCTTCTTGTATTAAATATACGTACAATAGTAGAATTTTTTTTAGTTTCATTTATATAAATCTGATTTAAAATTACGCTATTTTATTCAGTAAGGTGAGATAAGGGTAGATTTATCACTCTATTTGTATTCAGATCGGTCTTCTAAGAAAACAATTACCTGCGCACTGATCCAACTTTAGACAAGATAATCAAGTAATCACCCTTCACACAAATATGGCTCTCCCTACCTCACGAAGGCACCATATAGAGTGGCGCAAACAACTTGGACGGAAAATCGATGGAGATTTGATTAAACTATGATTATAACAATATATCATCCCACGATTAATGAATACTGAATACCTGCCCAAAAATCTCAATTAAACATATTTAAGTAATTTATTCCATTATAGATTTTATTACTTTTAAATTATTTTGTTATTTAATTGCTAGTTCAAACATTTTTTAAATCATAACCAAAATTGAATAGTTTAAAATTATTTCCGTTTAAATCGTTTACATGTACTTTCTTTATTATTTTGTTCATAGCACGTTCATTTGCACTCCATTCACTTCTTAAATTTGCATTCGACATTCTATCATATCCATATTTTCCATTTATTCTACTTTCATTCCTTCTTTTGCCAGTTTCATGCTTCGCTTTATACACGAGGGTCGGTATAAGAACTACGTTGTAAATTTGTGGGGCAATGTTTCCCGCTCGACTGAAGGTGAGCAGTTATCATGCCTCTATACAAAATAAAAGGCTCGCGTATGGAATGTGGTAACCAAAGAGCTTTTGCAGAATTTAAATAGAAAGAGTAAGAAAGGTGACGAGTGATAAGGTTTGAAATGAACGAGGAGCTTTTATGAATGGCGAATGATGAACATTGACAGAGAAGTTTTTGAAAACATTCCCTCCATTTTATTATGCAGGAGACCCTCATAGCCCATTAATCGGGCTCGAATTTTTTAAATTGAATTGATGATATTTAGGAGTCGGAGAAATCGACGTGCGTGCATGACAAGATGTATGAATGTAGAGGAATCGAGAGAAGTATGTCAGGACAGAACAGTGTGGCGTTCCATTCTTTCTGCCTACCCCTCCGGGGAGACGGCGTGATGGTTAGTTAGTTAGTTAATTTTAGAATTTTTTTAATGTATTTGAAAAGATGCCCTCTCTTTTAAGATTCTGCTGAGAACTTCATTGTTCGTGATGTGGTTTCTCTAGGAAATTCGTTTAATTATTTTTTTGAAAGTTAAGGCACTAACACTGTGGAATTCCATAGTTATATACTATGGGAATTTAAAAACTTAGTTTAAAACACTATTTTTTAATAAAAAATATAAAAAAACACGACATTTGATTTATTGTATCGAATTTTAAATGCGTTTTTTTTTATTAGTCTTTCTTTGTTTAGTTTTTGTTATATACACCTGAAGATGGAGATATCCTCCGAAACATGTCGTGTTTATTTAATATTTTTTATTAAAAAATAGTGGATTAAACAAAGTTTTTTTATTCCCAAAGTAATATTTTTTTAAGGATTAATTGTATCTCAATAGAGACGAAGATGTAAATTATTTGGAAATAGAAAATCGTAGTCGAGTCGTTTACAGGATTTATGACCTGTGATTGGTTGGGTTAAGCGATCACTTTATGTTCACAACATTCTCCATTCCGCCCTTCTTACGACACCACATTTGACAATTTTTTTACAAACCAAATCTATTAAGACAATTTGTAAGCATTAAAAAAAACGGACGATCGAAGTGTGCACGGGAGATGCCTATTGGTGGCGATGAGGTTCGCAACCCATCACACCGAAGGAAAGAGAAGGATGGAGTGCCGCATCAGTAAAAGTGTGACAATCCATTCTTTCTGCCTACCCTTTCGGGGAGACGGCGTGATGGTTAGTTAGTTAGTTAGTTGTAAGCATTAAGCAGAAAATCTTTATTAATACAATTGGACTTGGACTTGGATCTTCTGGCTTACAGAGGTTCAGCTCATGTGGCTATTCCTCTTACGTCTGATGGGAACATTGTTGGAAGGTGATGTCTACAAGTATTTGTATACAAAAAAAAACAAATAATTTTTTTATTCGAAATAAGAACGCGATGATATTTACGATCGTCTAGTTTTCTTTTGTCAATAAGAGTATTCCGAAAACACTTGTGAAGTGTATCTAGAAGTAAACCATTAATCTCCTTCATAAATAATCGCTCGTAAGGAAAGTTTGATTAGTTTCTAGTACGCGTGTATCACTGACGCTCATTGTTACGGCTTATCTGCTCGCTGCTGGGGCCATCTCCCGAATTCGCGGAGCTTGCCTTTAAATCGAAAAACTTTAATTTTAATATCTGCACATCCGCCGTATCTACGGCTCACGTGATCTCTTCCACACGTTAACAACTTGTAATAAACCTTAGTTTAAAAAAATAGGTAACACGCACGCTTCCTTAGTATCAAAACGATATATACGGAGTTTGGTAGCTATCAGTAGCTTTATCTCATCGCATTCCCCTTGGGCATGTTGGGAATCAATAGTCTATAGAAAGTTGTCATATAATATAACATCTTAAAGAACTTTATTGGCTGAAATGTCAAGAAATAATACAACACAAGCTCTCTTATGCGGTTTGCAAGAAAGTGTTCGGAGTGCAACTCTGCATCATCGAGAACATAAATGCCGGACAGTTATTATATCATTACTCACAATCCGGTAATGAGGAACGTATTTATCGTGGAGTAACATTCAGTGATTGTTAATACATGTTCAAAATAACAAACATACAGTTAAATAAAGACATAGAAGGTTACCCACCGCTTACCCGAAGCTGTTACAGGACGCAGCGGCGTCCTTTCGTCAGCTTCGCTCATACAATACCTAGACCCGTCCCCCTTTCATGCGGGACTCATTATCTGGGGAATACAACATTAAAAAAAAGCAAATGGCAAAAGGGTCCCCTGGTCACATTAAATCTAGTTTCATTACTATTTACTTTATGTCATAATCTCACAAAACATAACAAAACGTGATACATGATTTTAAAATTATTTCAGACAGACTGAAAATGAGAGTGTGGCATGGGACAGATAATGTGAAATGATAAAAATGTTATTATTTTTAAAGGAACTAGAGAAAATAATGGTCATGGAAACTAGAGGCAGGAACAGAGGGAACCTAACATTTTAATGTGACCAAAAATAATAAGATTGATTAAAGGAACTTAAGTTATAAGGTTTATAAGAAACACTTTTATGGTTGCGGGTCTTGGACTTTGCGAACATCAGAGAGGTCCAAAATTGATGTTTTTGAGATGTGGTGCTGGCAACGAATGCTGCGTATACCCTGGACGGCAAGAAGAACAAACCAGTCAGCCATTGAGCAGCTGAGTATCAAGGCAAGACTTCTCAATACTTTGGACACATACTCCGGAGAGGTCAGGGCAACCTTAAAAAGCTCATCATCATGGGCAAAATGGAAGGAAGGCGATCACAGGGACGACCACCGAGCCGCTGGCCTGATCAAATCAGGGATTTGACTGGCCTCTCATTAGCTGCATCCTGAATTATACGGGTGACAGGAGCGCATTGCGTTTCATTGTCAATGGTTTACTGGATGGACACGACCCTTAATCATCAGGAATATGACTGAGAAAAAGGAGATGAAACATTCATATATGAGCTGCAAATGTAGTATGCCGCAGTTCGAAACCATTTTTTTTACTGAAAATGACCCAGTCGCGCAATAGGGGTTAAAAAACAAAACATAAGTACCTTTAGAACTAAAAAAAACACCAGCCGAATCCAGCCAGCTTAGCTCTGGCTTTTATTAAAATGCTTAAACTGAACACGATCTATAAATGGCAGCGGATTTCAAAGGGAACATATCTGTGGTCATCAACCACTGAAACTTAAAAGCTTCTAGAATTTTCAGTGTTCAATATAATGTATCGACCTCGTATAACCCATTTTCGCAATGGTTTCACCGTTCTCATTTAATTACGGAATTCGGATACAGAAATGAAAAAGCTGTTAGATGACCAAAATGAACAAAAAGTATTTTTATGTATATCAGTAGGTACTCACTTTGTGGTCGTTCATTATACATTCACATCGTTTTATATAAAAAGCTCATCGGTTTCGAGGCTATTACTGCCTTCATCATGGCAATCATTAACTTTTTTTAGGATTATACTGTTAATTCAGTGGTCGAGGTATTAAAAGATAATATTAAAAAAAATAATCTAAGTTCTTTATCATCTTTTGGAACGTGTTATCAACAAAAAAATGGAAGGGTCATTTAGATGGTTTGGACACATGGAAAGAATTAATGAAGGAATCATATTTTAACGTGTAAACGGATCAAGAAATAGAGGAAGACCGATTAAAACGTGGCATGATCAAATCAATCAAATATATAATCTTGGTCACATGAGGAGTCGGAGAATTCTGTGTGCATTTCATGATGTATGAATGTTGAGGAATCCAGAAGTATTATATATCATATTATTGATGGTGACATTCACACTGCTGTCACCGGGAAACGAACCCGGGACCTTCGGTGTGGCAGTCATACCTAGATAACGATAAGTTTATGTCGTTTTCCCGATAGTCGTTTTCTTCTTCTCTTGCTTTATTTAGGACTGTGTTATGTTATTTATCGGAACCTGGGATGCAGATGTCCAACTGTCTCGCCACCTTTTAGGTGGTCTTTCTGCAGATCGATTTCCTGTTGGTACTTTATTTGCGGCTATATTTGCACATGCTCTTTCCACATGATATCTCCAGTAGCGTCTTCTCAGTCTTCCCCAACGCACGACGTCTTCTACATTTCAGATCTTTCTTATTTCAAAATTTCTTATTCTGTCTCGGAGTGTCGTTCCAGGAAAGGATCGGAGAGTCTTCATTTCTGTGGTTCTAAGGAGACTTTTTGTTCTGATGTTGTCAGATATCGTTTCTATTCCATTTCCTGGAGAGACCACATTACAAATAAGGAGGTTCTACAAAGACTCGAAGAAGAAAGGCACCTGCTCAGGACCTTGTCCGAAAGGCGTGCAAGATGGATCGGCCATGTAATACGACAAAAAGGCCTCTTGCATGTCATAATGGAGGGTATGACCGAGGGGACAAACTCTAGGAGACGCCCGAAGAATAGAGGAAATTGTTGTAAACCAATCTCAGGATTGAAACCAGAGAGAGATTCATGTAGATATTCACCTGATCTTCATGTTTATATTCACTTGATTTTCATGTTCCCGATAGTGAACCTTCAAAACATGTCGAGAAAAATAAACTTAAAACTATAAAAAACTGTTTTGTTGCCCAAAAAAATCGTTTAAATAATTTTTCTGTGAATTTTTTCTCCCTGTGCCTAATCAGAAATGCGACGTTTGTAATAAAAGAAAAACCATTTTCGTAGAAAGAAAAATGTCTTCTAGG
Source organism: Lepidostoma basale (assembly GCA_022606425.2). Classification (NCBI taxonomy): domain Eukaryota; kingdom Metazoa; phylum Arthropoda; class Insecta; order Trichoptera; family Lepidostomatidae; genus Lepidostoma; species Lepidostoma basale. Next base: position 77,186 of record JAHDVF020000366.1, on the reverse strand, counting down.
TTCACTTTAAATCATTATTTTATTAATAGCTACTTTCCATCTACAAATAAATCTTTAAGACGAAGAAATGTAGCTAATAAATATTTCCTCTAATGGACAAATTGTTTCATATAAGCGTAATTTATGTCTGTATTTTCAAATATACTAACCCAATACAACCATAGCATAGGCCAATAATCAATAGTCTCAAATCGGTATACTTACGTCCACTCGAAACCGAATTACACAACGAAAAGTCGATGCTACGCTTAAATAGGTTTTTTGCGTAGGTCTGCACTAATTTTCCAAACCATTTCGTCAGAACTTTAATTGATATGAATGATCGACATAACATCCCCTACTCCGCAAACAAACCTACCCCGAATTGATAAACCAAACTGCTTATCCGCCGTAAATGTTAAAATAAGGGCTGATGGAGTTTTAAACAATGTTGGAGGGTCCATATAAAAGCAGTAAATAGTTTACAGCTCCGTACATGAACCAGAGATTCTCAAACTTGTTATTTGAATGAAAAATCTTCTTCCTCTTCTTCCTCAACCTATTCCCGTCCACTCCTGGACAAAGGCCTCCTCCATTCCATGTCACACTGTCCTGTGCAGACTGCATCCAGGTTATTCCGACGTGTCTGTTCAGATTAGCTTTCCACCGTAGTTGCGGTCGCCCTGCACTTCTCTTTGTCATCCACGGTTTCCGAGTCAGCAGTCTTCTTGTCCACTTTTCGTCTAAGTTTCTGGCTAAGTGACCTGTCCATTGCCATTTTAGAGTCGCCACCCGGTGGATGATGTCAGTGACCTTTGTTTTCTCTCTCACCGTAACGTTTCTGACTCTGTCTCTTAGGCTTATTCCTAACATGAGTCTTTCCATGGCTCTTTGGGTCACTCGTAGTTTCTCAGCATTTTGTTTGGACAATGTAGCAGTTTTAAAACCATTAGTACCAACTGGCAGAACGCAGGCTTCATAAACTTTTCTTTTCAAGTTAATCGGTATTTTCCGGTTTTTAAGGATGTTACTCATGTTTCCGAAAGCTGCCCAGCTTAGTCCGATTCTTCTTTTTAGCCCTGCGGTTCGGTTATCTCGGCCCAATCGAATATTGTGTCCCATGTATGTATATTCATGGACATTCTTAATTCTGTTGCCGTCCACGTTGATTTCAAGCCTTTCCGTGCCCATCACCTTGGTCTTTTCCCGAAAAATCAAATACTGTAAATTAAAGAGAGCACAACAAAATTTCTACTTTTATGAAAGCCCAGACCGATGGATCGGCAATATAATGCGGCATTAAGGTCTCCTGTCGAACATGATGGAGAAGATGGTTTAGAGAACAAATTATAGAGGGTGCCTTCGGCAGGAATATCTGAAACAGGTGTGCGAGGACATGAACTATGTCTCATATGTTGAGTTGAAGAGGGCTACGTGTTCCTAGCACAGTGAAAGATGAGACTTAAGACTTTGCTGCAAACCAAACCTAGGATTTAAACTTCAAGGATGAGTTCATAACTTCACTCCTCACTCCTCCAAAAATTCACTCCTCCAATAAAATAAGCAATATAATAAAAATGTCTTCTATATTTGTCATAAATCTACGTTGTGGATTCATTAAAAAATGTTCATTTATTTTTAAACAAAACTTTATTCTTCTTGTTCTTCTTCTCCTTATAGTTCTGTTCCTGAAGTCAGGTTGGCCTCTCTTGGGAGGTTGACTCCAAACTATCTCTCCATCTCTTCGGCGGTCTTCCGGGGGGTCGGCAGCCGGCAGGAATCTGATGCACCACAGCGTGTGGGATTCTGGTGGGATCCATCCTCTGCACGTGCGCATCCAGTATCCTCTGCTTTATCTGCCCCATCTCACGACATCCTCCACCCTGCAGATTTTGCGGACTCGCCCTATCTCAAATAGTCCCTCCTGCTATCATCCTCAGCGTCCTCATCTCTGCCACCCGTACTTTAGCCTTCGTTCTTTCTTCAATGGAATATGTCAGTACAGGCCTTACGCAGGTTTTATATATTCTGACCTTATTGTCAGTTCTCATTTACTTGTTTTTCCTTTATTAATTTAAACTTTATTAATTATTTTAAATTAAATTTACAAAAAAAAAACAATTTTAACACTGATGAAGGGGTTCTGTGTCCAAAACATGTTAATTGTTCAAATATTGTTCAAATTTAAATAAACATTGTTCAATGTAATAAAATATTTTTTCATTGAAGGTTAAGGTATTAACACTGGAATTCCATTGTAATAATAACATTGCTATTGAATTTATAACGCTGTTTTGTAAGGAGTCAGAGTAATCGATGCGCATGTATGACACGATGTATGAATGTTGTGGAAGCGAGGGAAATATATCAGGAAAGAAAACTGTGGCAGTCTACCCCTGTTCTGTCTACCCCTTCGGATAGAGAGAAAAAATGGACTGCCACATTTTAACAGTAATTATAAAATTGTTTACAAATATGGTCAGTTTTGACAGATGTTATAAAATTTTTTTTTGAACGTTTATGCTTTTGTTATAACAAATATTATGAATAAATTTAAAATTTATTCATAATATTTGTTAACTTAATATTTGTTTATTCATAACATTTGTTTTGGCCAAAACATTGGACTATTCAATTTTATAATAATTATAATATTTATATAATATCACTGAGGAAGGGCTGGGTAGTCTGAAACATGTTTGATATTTAATTTTAATTTTTTTTAAAAGTGTGTGTTGTATACAAAGTATATAAAAAAAGAATAATATATATTAATAGATGGCACTAGTGTAGATTGAACTAAAATATGTGAAGTGTTTCCCAACATAGTAGCATATATACATCAAAAATTTGTCAGACGTGGTCGTAAGAAGGGCAGAATGGAGAATGTTGTATTACATAAAGCGATTGCTTAACCCAACCAATGACATGTCATACGTCCTGTAAACGCCTCGACCTCCATATTCTGTATTGAAAATAATTTGCATCTTCGTCTCTATTGATATACAATTAATCCTTAAATGATTAACCCGCAATAAGTAAAATCCAGTATTTGTCTACAAGTATTTGTATACATTTAAAAACAAAATATAGAAATACATAAGTAAAAAATAATCATCTGCGTGAATCGACGTACAAGTTGACATTCACAACCAAAAAATTCCGTTAAATTCAGTGAATTTTTGATGTCAGTGATTCTGAAGGTATCGGTCACGTAAAAAAGTAATAAAAAATAATCGTCATTGTAAATGGACCCACAGTTTGGCTTTCACAAACAAGAAATTCTGTTAAATTCCAATAAAAGGTCTCTTTGACACAATGTTACCACAGTTTACATAAAATCTTTCCCGGGATATTAAAATGCCCCGAATCCATAAATTCCTGAAAACGTAGTATTCCCGCAATAAAGCATTATTTACAGCCCTTGAGAGAAGGGCCGAGGTGCCAATGTAACACGCCTATAATAGAGACTTTTATTGGCGATTGATTGGTGATCAGTTAGACATTTTATGTGTCTGACTGTACTAAATCAAAAGCTATCATACAGTATATCGGTGAACAAAACTGTTAAATGGCAATAATTATAATACGAGTATAATTGTCTGATTGGCAAAAGAAGGATGAAAATAGAATAAATGCAGTAGAAATGAGATCTCTTAGACGAATGTGTTCATACTTTGTGATTAATAGAGTGTCGAATGAAAATATTAGAAGTGAATGCGGTGCGAATGATGGCGTTATGAACAAAATAATGAAAGGATCATTAAGATGGTTTGGATGTATGGGAAGAAAGAATGGTAAAAAAATCTATGTTAACGATGTTAATGGAAACAGAAATAGTGGAAGACCGAGGAAAACGTGGCACGATCAAATAAATCAAATATTGAATGTCGGCCAAGTGAGGAGTCAGAGAAATCGACGCGCATGCATGACAGGATGTATGAATGTTGAGGAATCGAGAGAAATATGTCTGGAAAGAAAAGTGTGGCAGTCCATTCTTTTTGCCTACCCCTTTGGGGAGACGGCGTGATGGTGAGTTAGTTAGTTAGTTTTATTACTTTATTTCTTCTACCATATATTCGCCATAACTTTGTGTTACGGATTCATTGAACAATGTTTATTTTTAATCTTTGTACAGAACACGAATTTTATGTAAAAATAAAACTTGTTTCGGACACATAAATGCTTTAAATATTTTAATAGTTATTACATTTAATTAATCAAATTTTGAAGGACGGTCGTGTCAGAAACCGGAAAAATCGACGTGCGTGTATGACTCGGAGGAATGATGTGGAGGAATCTAGAGAGGTACGAGGTCTGTTCAAAAAGTATCACGAATTTTGAATTTCCGCTGGCTACGTATATTTGATTTTTGATTTTTTTGTAGCGTTATGTTGGTACTCATGTCCCTTACTTATGCTGACAAGGTCAGCCATTTTGAATGTTTAGTTAATTTTTGACAGCTGTTTTGCTTGGATGTGTTTTGGCTCGTCTTCGATTTTTGCCTATTCCAAAAAATGGATCAAAGAATCTGTATCAAATTTTGTGTGAAAAACAAAATAAAGTGCGCGGACGCATTTCGAATGTTGACTGTGCATATGGTGAAGCTACCTTGGACCAAAGCAACGTTTATCGGTGGTACAAAATGTTCTCAGAGGGCCGAGAAGATATGAACGACGAAGAGCGTGCCGGACGCCCGAGCACGTCAACAACAGACGAAAACATTGATAAAGTGAAGAAAATAGTATTAGCCAATCGTCGAATCACCATTAGAGAAGTTGCTGAGGACCTAAACATATCGATTGGCTCGTGCCATTCGATTTTAACCAATGATTTGGGCATGAGTCGGGTCGCCGCGAAATTCGTGCCAAAATTGCTCAATTTCGACCAAAAACAGCATCGCGTTAACATTGCTCAGGAGATGTTGGACTCGGTCCGTGACGACCCAAATGTGCTCCAGAGGGTCATAACTGGTGACGAATCATGGGTTTATGGTTATGACGTGGAAACCAAAGCTCAATCATCCCAATGGAAGCTGCCGCATGAGCCAAGACCAAAAAAAGCGCGCCAAGTTCGGTCGAACGTGAAGGTTTTGCTCACAGTTTTCTTCAATTGCAGGGGCGTGGTGCATCATGAGTTCTTGCCACAGGGTAGTACGGTCAATAAGGAATATTACCTGCAAGTTATGCGCATTTTGCGCGAAGCAATCCGCCAGAAACGCCCGGATTTGTGGAAGAACAAAAACTGGCTTTTGCACCATGATAACGCCCCTGCTCACACATCGTTGCTTGTGCGCAAATATTTGGCCAAAAACAACACAGTAATGGTGCCGCAGCCACCGTATTCCCCAGACCTGGCCCCCTGTGACTTTTTCCTGTTTCCAAAACTGAAGAGGCCCATGAAAGGACGACGCTACGCCACGATTGAGGAGATAAAGACGGCATCGAAGGAGGAGCTGAACAAGATCACAAAAAATGATTTTTTTAAGTGCTTCGAGGATTGGAAAAAACGTTGGCATAAATGTATTATATCTGAGGGGAATTACTTTGAAGGGGACAAAATAGATATTCATGAATAAATAAATACTTTTTGAAAAAATATAAAATTCGCGATACTTTTTGAACAGACCTCGTATGTCAGGATAGAGTAGTGTGACTGTACATTTTCTCTGCCTACCCCTGCAGAGAAACGGCGTGATGGTTTGTTGTTTGTTGTTGTTGTACATTGCTGTGGTCAGTTTTCACAGATATTAAAATAGTTTTTTTATTACAATTATTTTATTTATTATAATTCATTAGAAAGGCGAAACATCTCATTCCCGTAAATTATAATAGAACATTCACAAAACATACGTTTTCATTCGTAATTATTAACAAATATTCAAATCAAATTAAATCAAATCAAATCAGTTTATTTACTCAAAAGACATTACAAACAGCATAAATGTTTAAGCCATCAATTGAGTACAGGTAAAATATTATAAAAATACAACATAATTAATACCAGGAACGCATTAGTGATGGTTCGACATTAGGAAGACAAAATACTTTCCAAAGTCAGGAGTATTCGTCCCCTGAACGTACTTTCACTAACATGAAAGACGTCGATCTCCGAGGAGACCGCGTTCAGCAGACTAATTGCTCTTCCCACCGGCGTCACCAGAGGCAGATTGGTTCTGGCAGTCGGTAGGTAAAAAAATCCGTGCTGTCGCTGTCGGAGATATCTATCGGGGACAAAATATTGAGTTTAACATCATTGTTTTACAAAAAAATAATGAAAATACTGTGTTTTTAAAAACACATTTATTTTAATAGACACATTCGTATTATTTGAACCTAAAACAATATTACAAATTTACTGAAACACGTGCGATATTAGAATAAGCAGAATTAATTTTTACTTGATTATGTAGGAGTATCTATTTTTGCAGGAGAACTCTTTTAATTAAATTTCGTAACCCTGTCAAGTAGACGAGGGGCTGCTCAGACCAACCCTCGATTAAAAAAACATGTTATGTAATCCATCCCAATATACCTCCATACGTATAAAGCGCGAGAGGCTGCTTTTGCCTTAAGGTCAGTAATTAACTTGACGAACATGAATATGAAGCGATTAAAAATATGTGAACTTCTGTTTGAAAAGCAAAGGAAAATATTGTAATTAATACGCCATGAAAACGTACGTTTTCTAGAAGTTTTATTACAGTTTTTGTTAATGACAAATTTCACATTTTTAAGGCATTATCAAATGATTGCCATCAGCAAACATTCGATAATGCCCTAGAAAGGTAAAATATGTTTTTCTATAAACAATTTTATTATTTCTTGAAAACTTTTGTATAACTCCATTTAAGTTAATTAATACAAATGAAAATGTCTGTTTTCTAGAGGTTTTAGTATAATTTATGGGAATGACATGTTTTCTAAGGCATTATCAATATTTACTAAAAAAACTAACTAACTAACTAACCATCACGCCGTCTCCTCGAAGGGTTAGGCAGAAAATATGGACTGCCACAGTGTTCTGTCCGGACATACTTCTCTCGATTCCTCTACATTCATACGAGTACATCTTGTCATGCACGCACGTCGATTTCTCCGACTCCTCACGTGACCGACATTCAATATTTGATTGATTTGATCGTGCCACGTTTTCCTCGGCCTTCCTCTATTTCTGATTCCATTTACACCTTTAAAATATATATTTTTCCATTCTTTCTTATTTTGTTTTAATTTTTTTTAATTATTATTGTATATGAATATTTTGTTTGAACCCAATTACAGTATACAATATATTTTTAAGCTATTATTATATATTGATTTTCGTGACAGGTGTGATAGGTAGCTAATCTGTCGCCATTTTTTTGTTAAAAATTCTGTTTTCTAGAAGTTTTATTATATTTTAAGGATGACATATTTCGGCTTTCCGAGCAATTATTGACGACCTTCGTGGCAGAGTGGTAAGTTCCCTCCGGGGAAATGGCGTGATGGTTAGTTAGTTAGGTAGTTTTTTTTTTTTTTTCATACCTCTGACTGCCCCTAACCCATTAAGTAAGTGAGTAAAGCTCTACTTAAGCTTAGGCATGTAAGGGATGTAGGCCACTGGACCTAGGTATTTCATTTTGTATATTATACGTATAAAAGGAAATGTTTACGTGGGAAGGTATTGAAGATCAAACACCCGATAAAATCGATCTTAAAATCTTGCTTGATTTAAAATGTAAATTGCTTAGGTTGGGATCGCTGGATATATGTCACCGCTGATGGTGTGTACCATGTAATGTTCGGTCTATTTGTACTGTGTCCCCGGGTCCTTCAATTAGAATTGTGGCCGATGGGACTGGAGGCGTCTGATTAAACGGATTAAGACTTAAGACAAAGGATCCTCCAAGGATACTTGTGTCCTCGCACACATAGATGCCGCGTGAATGTTAATTTTTAATCAAAGGACCGAGTTAATGCGAAAGTTTTGTATTGATCCTGTATCGTCCGTCCGCTCGACTCGTTTGAAACACTGGAAATACATCAAATCCCCTTTCAAATAAAGTATTCATTTAAATTATAACGAAATAACTGAAGTACTTCAGTTGAAATACGACATAGACACACGTAGAATACAACACTTTTATGAGAAATTTTATTTTGTAAAGGTAGTATATTTTAGTCCGAATGCCCGTAAGGAGACAAATATCCTGGCTATGAAACGTGGGGAGTGGACCTGCATCTGAATTGTGGAGGAGCTGTTCCGAGCGGCGCAGGACAAGGACAGGTTCGCCGAGGTGATCGCCAACGTTAGGGGGACCCAACAGGGCACTTGAAGAAGAAGAAGTATAGTTTATTACTGCTGTAACACACTATTGACTTGAGATTTGGAAATCTTCCGCGGACGTTATTGGAAAACTCCAGGTGTTTATAAATAGGTGCCTTCGCTCAATATTCAAGATCTATTGGCCCCAAACAGTGTCAAACGCTGTTTTCTGGACCATGGCAGGCAAAAAACCAATTAGAGAACAAGTCACTAGACGCAAATGGCAGTGGGTCGGTCACACTCTGAGACGGAACCCAGGCTGCATCGCTCAGGGCGCACTAGACTGGTCCCCCAGGGGGGGAAAGAGGAAGCGAGGCAGACTTGCAGCCACCTGGAGAAGAGCCACGTTTTCTACGTTGCGCTACGTTTACCTCGGTCTTCTTATATTTCTATTTCCATTTACGTAGTTTACATAAACATACTTTCTTAATTCATTATTTCCATGTGTCTAAATCATCTTAATGATCTAATCATTTTTTTGTTCATTCGCACTGCAATATAATATTATAACTCCAACTTAACCACAATTGACCATGCCGCTAATTATTTTTTCCCTCCACTTTTTCATTCGTCATTTAGTATTTAAGTAATAACTCAATATCATTTAACTGTTAAAATTCATACACTGAAGAATGGAAGTTTGTGCCCCGAAACATTTTGCGAAAAGTGAAAAAAAAAGTGTTGTAAAAATACAATGTTTCCAAAAAGATATTCAAATGTGAATCCACAACATAAAGTGATGGCGAATAAAGAATAAAATAATTAGTATTTGAAATTTGGAATTATATTGCATTATCTTGTGGAATTATATTGCATTATCGCTCCCATGTGGTCAATTCAGTTTACCGCTAACTTTATCTTTAAATATCAAGCATATGACTCGATGAATCAAAATTTAATTTATGTCATCTTGTAGGGAATTTCATAAGGAATAGATCGATATCTATAACATATATGGATTATTTGAAAAACATATCATTATTAATTTTTTTCTGGAACCATGCGATTTTTGATATGGAATGACGAGACAGCATATGAACAACTGACACCAAGTATGAACTTGTCTCGCCCCGCCGCGCCGTGGCGCTATAATTTTACGTATGATAAAGGCACCTAGGCAAAATGTATACTACGTTCAAGACAACGAGTATGTATTAATATTTGTCCCTTTTGGTAAAGTGTTAATATTTTCACAGTTCTGATATTATTAAGTTGCGTGCTGCGTTTCCGTCCACAATCGGTATTATTACGTATGAGAAAAGGCCAAACATATAATTTATAATGCGTTCAAAACAGCGAGTAAGTATTTGTCACTTTTGATAAAGTTGTAAATATTAGCAAAACAAATTTTACCTTAACACGAATGAAGGTGAGGGCAGTCTTAGAAAATATTTTTTTTTGGGATAAAGGAAGTAATTTTTTGCTTTTTTTTTATTACGAAATATTGAGAACACTTGAATGGAGGATTACAATTTTTTAAATAATATTAGGGTCCATAGGTTTTAAGAAAATCAACTTTAAATTGGCAGTGGAAACTCAATTGACCACATGGCAACGCGACGGTTAAAAAGGAATATTTTAATAGAGCTTCTGAATACTCCTTCGATGTCCTGATTTCGGATATTGTAGGGCAGCCTGTTCCACGCGAAGTAACAGAATGTTTCTTCAATAAGTATAACAGTCATAGTAGCATAATGAATCATTAGAACACGAGAAGCGCGTACGCAACGTGAATAATTTATTCATACACATTGTACAATAACACAATATAGTGGGGTTTTCATTGTATTGGTTAATTGTTTCTATTTCAATCTGGCGACTCAACCCCCGGCCTCAAATATATATAATACATTATACAGAAGACAGTGGTAATTGCGTGAGATATTGTTATGGTATTTGAAATATAATGAATTAAGAGAAAGCGAGGAAATCAAGCTCCATTTTTAATGTAAAAATTAAAAAAAAAATACTTATACCAAGGCTTTAAATCAATAGTATAAGAATTTGTTAAGGATTAATTGTATCTCAGTAGAGACGAAGATGCAAATTGGAAACAGAATATGGTGATCGATGCGTTTACAGGACTTATGACCTGTCATTGGTTGGGTTAAGCGCACGCTTTATGTAATACAACATTCCCTATTCTATCTCTCTTACGAAATGGGGAATGGGAATGGGAATGGAATGGGGAATGTTGTACTACATAAAGCGTGCGCTTAACCCAACCAATGACAGGTTATAAGTTCTGTAAACGCCTCGATCACCATGTTCTGTTTCCATTTTGCGTCTTCGTCTCTATTGAGATACAATTAATCGTTGAATGAACCCGCAATGGGTAAAATCCAGTATTCGTCTACAAGTATTTGTAAACATTCAAAATGTTGTAAAAAATTTTTACACAATCATAATATGAGCAGAAAAAAGCTCATTATTATGAAGAAGGAATCTGATCGTTTGCAGGCTTAAATCTTAAAACATCGTTCTATAAATATTTATGTTTTAAATTTTTATTTTGTTATTTGAAGATTCACAAAAATATAAATTTAATGAAAATTATAATTCTTTTAATTTTTTCATGTTTGTGTCTTCGACCGGTTTCGGCAGCCCGTTTGACCAGAATATGGCATCGAGCTGCCGAAACTGGCCAAAGACACAAACATTAGTAGATTTTAACTTAATATATATTTAAAAATAAACATATTCATAATCAACTATTGTTTCTTGAACAATGATGTAAAACTCTATATTAAATAATTAATATAAATGAAAACGTATGTTTTCTAGAAGTTTTTTTACATTTTATATGCAATGACTTGTTTCGCCCTTCTTAGGCATTATCAAATGCTTAAGAAGGGCGAAATTTGTATTTTGATACTAACTACTTTAAACATTTGATAATGCCTAAGAAGGATGAAACATGTCCTTCAATATACAATTTAATGAAACTTGACGTTTTCATTTATATTAATTATTCATTAAAAAAAAATTATATTGTCGTCTTCTTCGTCCTATCTATTGCAAGCTAGTTTTATAGGGATGACCTTAAAAAGGTTAATATAAATTATTTTTCTTGCCATTGTGGTGGAAGGCTTAGTCGACTTGGGTGCGTTGAGTATTTTAGTAACAAAGCAAAACATGTTATTTCCATAAAAATTTTTTAAAACTTCGAGAAAACAGACCTTTTCATTTGTATAAATTGTGAATTGTTTTAATTCAATTATGTTTTTTTGTAATTTTGTGTCATTTATCTTTATTATTTATTCATAGCTACCATACAATCCTAATTTAGTATATTTGAGTGCTTACCCCTCGTTTCAACCAAATACATTCCGAAATTTTCTAGTTAGCATTTTCGGAGAATGTTGCTAGATAGATATTTTTCTTATTATGTTATTACATTGAACGAAACAAAAAGTATATTGTGAATTTCAAGCTGTTTTATCATGAACCCTATTGTGAGTTTATTTATTATAATAATTTTCCTGCTGGATGATTGGCATTCCGAAGGACCAGGTCTACGATGGCTAATCATCCAGGTTTTCCAATTATTCAGTTTTTCATGTATCCAGGTCCAGATCGTGCTTCGGTTTTTTTAACCAGGTTTACACATAAACAGAAAAGCAATAAAAACAATTCATGAATTGGTGCATAATACAATCAATATAAATTAAAAAAAGTTTAATAAGTAAGTTTAGTCCTGGTGAATTGTATGTATGAGGTATGCATGCGAAATGATCTGATGATGAATGTTAATAAGACCAAGGTAATGATTTTTGAAAAGGAAGAAACCACGACAGTCTGCAACATTAGCGTGAATGGTGAAAATTTGGAGCAAGTAGTTGAGTTCGTGTATTTAGGTAGAGTATGTTTACAAGAGATGGGCGAGTGGAGAGGGATATTGAAAGAAGAGTTGGGGCAGGCAACAAAGTGAATGGTGCACTTAAAGTTGTCATCGCAAACAAAAACCTATAAAAAAAGCTAGAATGGCAGTGCACAATGGTGTTATTCTACCGACCCTTATGTATGGAAGCGAAGCATGGAACTGGCAAAAGAAGGATGAAAGTAGAATAAATGCAGTTGAAATGAGATCTCTTAGAAGAATGTGTGGATACTCTGTGTATGATAGAGTGCCGAATGAAAATATAAGAAGTGAATGCGGTGCGAATGATGGTGTCATGAACAAAATAATGAAAGGATCATTAAGATGGTTTGGACATATTGAAATAATGAATTAATGAACAGTAAAAAATTATATGTTAACGATGTAAATGGAACCAGAAATAGAGGAAGACCGAGGAAAACGTGGCACGATCAAATAAATCAAATATTGAATGTCGGCCATGTGAGGAGTCAGAGAAATCGACGCGCGTGCATGACATGATGTATGAATGTTGAGGAAGCGAAAGAAATATGTCAGGAAAGAAAAGTGTGGCAGTCCATTCTTTTTGCCTACCCCTTCGGGGAGACGGCGTGATGGTTAGTTAGTTAGTTAGTTAATAAGTAAATTGTAATTGTATATACGTGCATACACATACAAACAATACATTTAAGCATTGTGACATGCAACAAATCAGTTACGAGTATATGGGCCTGTTTCATACGCTTAAAATGTTGCACATCTCATCGTGAGATTTATCGACGTCAAATTCTTGGATTAGTTTTAGTTTCGAGCTCAAATCAAGGCCGTTATATTCGCGTTTGTGAAACATTACGATCTGAAAAGCACCACCTTCGATGAGTACAGAATTATCAGTTTACAGAGATCTTGAAGGCAGTGCTCTCCGATTACAGAGGTACACTCCGACCAATTACAGAGGTCGAGAAAGAAGTGCTCTCCAATATCAGAGGTTAAGGGCCAGAAGGTTTATTTTGTTTCCAATTAAATAGGTTTTAACGCCTAAAAGGGGTGGGACCGTAACTTTTCTGTCAATTATAGAATTTTGCCAATTAACCAGGTTGCAACTATCCAGGTTTTTCTGTAATTAAATGATATTATTATATAATAAACGTTTTGATCCTTTTAAACTTTTATTCACATTATACTTTCTTCCAACATTCCATCCAGCGACCTTTGTGGCCGAGTGGTAAGTGCATTGGCTGCCACCCCAAAGGTTCCGGGTTCGATTCCCGGCGAGGGCAGTGTGATTGTCACACTGTCTTTGGTCTGGTGTAGAATTCACGTGACCGTAAAATGGCGATAGCTACCTATTAAATGTCACTATGATAGCTATTATATCATACCCTTTACATCGATTTGGCTCATGCTGTTACGATGTAAAGAGCGATTCAACAAAATTAAAAAAATATATATATAATTTTCTCGAGCATCGATTTACCACACATACGTCTTGGGGATGTCATCTGTAACGCGTTTTTCTGCTCTCATGCTTCTGCCAGTGCTATGCTTCTCTGCATACATAAGGCAGTGTACCATAATTGAAGACTAAAGGGGAAAAACAAGGAATGTCAGTAGAAGGTTAATTTGAATAAATTAAGAATAAAGCTAATCAAAGTCTATACATTTCATAGCAATTAGCATTGGCAATTATCTGGCCATAGTCGATGAATACGATTTTTGAATATGAAAATTTTACTGTGGATAGATACGTACAAATGCCGCAAGATGGCATTATTACATTTATTTTGAATTTTAACTGACATTCCTTGTTTTTCCCCTGTAATTATTTTTTCTGATACCACCATTCGAAATTCTGACTTTGTTTTCCCCACACAAGCGTCAAAGAGATTATAACTATACTATGAAATAAACAATGTTCTCGACATTATATAATACATAATGTAAGTAAATAAAATGGTCGTAAAACAACAGGCTATATATTTATTCGGGGAACGATAAATTGAAAGGGCCACTCTCCTGGTTCAATTCTCCAATATCCAATTACCTTAATTCCTTTTTTGGGCGGAAATGAAGATAATCCTACTTCGGAAAATAATGCCTCCTCGGGTATCAAAGGGGAAAGCAGTGACGATTCGGAGGTTTATAATGTTCTATTTCTACTCGTAAAAGCCAGAACTCAACTTATCAATGGGGTGGTTACATGGAGTGGCGGAACAATTAAATAATAACTTTAATATTTATAAACAACAACAACAACAAACCATCACGCCGTTTCCCCGCAGGGGTAGGCAGAGAGAATGGACCGCCACACTACTCTATCCTGGCAAACCTCTCTAGCTTCCTCCACATTCATACAACGAGTCATACACGCACGACGATTCCTCCGACTTCTAACATGACCAACTTTTAAAATTTGATTAATTTGGTCATGCCATGTTTTCCTTGGTCTGCCTCGACTTCGTACCCCATTTACATCATTAACGTAAACTTTCTTAACCATTATTTTTCCATCCATGCGTTCCATATGTCCGAACCAACGCAGCGATCCTTTCATAATTTTGTTCATAATACCTTCTTCCGCTCTACATTCCTTTCTTATATCAGCATTTGAGATAATAATAACAATATTTAAATATAATAATAACAATATTTATATATAATATAAACAAAACTAATAAACAAACAAACCATCAGGCCGTTTCCCCGCAGGGGTAGGCACGAGAGAATGGACCGTGACACTACTCTATCCTGGCACACATGGTTTCCTCCGAATTCATTAAAAAAAAAAAATAATATTAGGCATGTTTCGGACAACCCGGTCCTTCCTCAGTGACATTAAAAAGATATTTGAAATATTATAATATTTAAGGATTAATTTTATCTCAATAGAGACGAAGATGCAAATTGGAAACTGAATATGATTGATCAAGGTGTTTACAGGACTTATCCTGTCATTGGTTGGGTTAAGCGCACGCTTTATGTAATTACAACATTCCCCATTCCACCTTAGTTATGGGCATATCTGACAAATTTTGGAAGTTGTACATATGTTAAAGTCCTACACCAGATTTCACATGTTAGTTTCAATGCGCCATCTATGAAGATTTTGATTACATATGTTAATCTTTTAAGATTACTCTATATATTATCTACGTACTAACGCCATCTATGGAGATTTATGTTTATTAAGCTTTAAGCAGAACATTTTTTTAACACAATGTGAAAGGCTACCCCACCATTAGCGCATTGTTAGAAGCCGCCTGGAGATGTCACTCCCATCTATATGCCAAACATTAGACCATATTTGATTATATTTTTTTGTGAATGTATACTTATACTTGTATACGAATACTGGATTTCACCCAAAATCATGAATTGATAATCCGCAATGGGTGAAATCCAGTATTCGTATACAAGTATAAGTATACATTCACAACAAAAAAAACTTTAATATTTATATATTAGGTCCTTACATATGAAATTGGCGTTTTGTATGGGAGGAACATAAAGTTGATTTATTTTAAATATAATATACTTATTTAATCAAAGTATGTACCATTGCTATCTATGCACTTTTGCCATCTCATAGGTAGTTCATCGATCCCTTTACTAAAAAAACCATTCGGTCGGGAATCAATAAAATCTTTGAAGTCGGTTTGGACTGCCCCATCGGAGTTGAATTTTTTCCCTTGCACGAAGTTATCCAAATTTCGAAAAACATAGTAATCTGTTGGGAGAAGGTTCGGAAAGTACGGTGGATGTCTTAAACATTCCAATCGAAGCTCTTCTAATTTGGTAGCCGTCTGTTGTGCAGTGTGTGGTCTAGCGTTATTATGAAGCAGCAGTGGCCTAGAGCGATTAACCAGTCTCGGTTGTTTAGCAGCTAGCTTTTCCATCATGGTTTGTAGTTGCTGACAATAGACATCTGCCGTAATCGTTTGGCCAGATTTAAGAAAGCTGAGCTTTAGTGAACGACACCAGCACTAGTCCACCAAACGCTCACAAGTAACTTTTTTGGAGTCAATTTTCGCTTCGGGCATGGTTTGGCTGGTTCAGCAGGGTCCAGCCATTGCGATGAGCGCTTCCGATTATCATACAGGATCCACTTTTCATCACGCCGTTTCTCTGCAGGGGTGGCAGAGAGAATGGACCGCCACACTACTCTATCCTGACACACCTCTCTTATTTCCTCCACATTCAAACAGCGAGTCAATTATTAAAAATAATAAAATTAAATATCAGGCATGTTTCGGACAACCCGGTCCTTCCTCAGTGATATTATAAAGATATTTGAAATATTATAAAATTGTTTACAAATATGATCAATTTTGACAGATGTTATGAAAATTTATTTTGGAACGTTTATTGTTTTGTTATCACAAATATTATGAATCAATTTAAAATATAAAATAATAATTTTAACTTCTAATTGGGGTTCAGGTTATTACTTATAACCCTATAACAACGGAAACAAATCAAAGGTAGGACTTGACGTAAAATTTATTAGATTATTTATAATATTTTCTTTATTTTCAATTGCTTTTTAAAATTTCGATTATGACATGTGGACCACATGGATGAAGAAAGAAAGAATGTCTTCTATGTTCGCCATACTTTGTGTTGTATATGTTTTATTTTTATTTTTCTTTTTAATATACTTATACTATAAGCAAAACAAACAAACCGTCACGCCGTTTCTCTGCAGGTGTAGGCAGAGCGAATGGACCGCCACACTACTCTTTCCTGGCACACCTCTCTAGCTTCCTCCATATTCACACTTTTTTTTTTAATTTCTAAAATTTTGAAATTTTAGAAATTAAAAAGAAAATTGTGGATGGGAATGGAGCAAGCGAGAGATTCGCGTTCATCGATAAGTTCTTTTTTTCAATAACCAGCCTTATAAAAAATATCTAATGTATCAAAAAGAAAACTTCACACGCCGCCTATGTTAAGTCCCTGTTTACAAGAGCTACGAGCATCACAAAATGGCGGGTACTGTTACAAAACATGGAGAATTATTCCCGGAATTCTATTGAACTTAATATTCGCTGATAGCAATTACTTTGTAGTTAATTGAACGGAAGTAAGCTACTGATAGAAATAAAATATATTAAGAGATAGGCGATGTTAAAATATCGAGTTTCATTATAATATAATTTATACATTTACATAATAAACTTATTGTACGCTAAGGCATTAACGCTCTGGAATTCTATAGTAATATACTTAGGAAATTGAAAATAACTTTGTTTAATCAACAAAATATTAAAAAATATTTAAAAACACGACTTGTTTTGGAGGATAACTCCATCTTCAGGTGTAAAAATATAATAAAAACTAAACAAAGAAAGACTAATATAAAAAAACGCATTTAAAATTCGATACAATAATTCACAATTAATAATCGGATTCCTCCTTTTACTCTTTTCTCCTTAAATACTTTGTCTTCGTTTCATCTACCAAGCTCCCATTCCCAATCAAATGCAAATTAATCATTTGTTAATTTCTTTATAAATTATGTCTTTTCACATGTATGTTTTGTTCAAAATTACAATTTTGTACATGACACGATGTATGAATGTTGAGGAAGCGAGAGAAATATGTCAGGAATGAAAAGTGTGCCAGTCCATTCTTTCTGCCTACCCCTTCGGGGAGACGGCGTGATGAATAGTTAGTTAGTTAATTGTTTAATATTATTTGCTATTTCTTACTTATAAAAAATAATTATAAATTGCGTAAAATTAAAGTAAAATTAATTGCATCTATTGAGTACAGGTAAAATATTATAAAAATACAACATAATACTAGAAACGCATAAGATATGATTTGACATTAGGAAGACAAGATACTTTCTAAAGTCAAGAGTATTTATCCTCTGAACGTACCTCCACTAATTTGAAAGACGTCGATCTCCGAGGAGATCGCGTTCAGCAGACTAATTGCTTTTCCCACCGGTGTCACCAGAAGCAGATTTATTCTGGTAACCGGTAGGTAAAACAATCTGTGCTGTCGCTATCGGAGATAATCGGGGAAGAAAAGACCAACATCCTCCAGCCGAGTTCTTGAAATATCCCCTGATTAATCTAAAGAAATGGGTAATAAGATGCCCATCTTTTCGAAGCTGTTGATAATTGGTTCCAAGCATCCCAAAAAAAAATGCCGTGGGATAGAGCCACGGATAACTACCATACTCTCTCATGTAGAGATACCTCAGGATTTTTTTCTGAACCCTCTCCAGCATAAGTGAATATCTCGTCTCATGAGGACACCATATCACATAATCACTTTCGAGTCTGCTCCAAACAAACTGCACGTGCGCATTCCAGTATCTTCTGTGTTTTCTGTCCCATCTGGCAATATCTTCCAGCTTGCAGATTTCGGTAATAGTCGTGTTCCTCACCCTATCTCGAAGAGTCAGTCCTAATATTGTCCTCAGCGTCTACATGTTGTAGTTTTGGTAAACTTGATATTTACTTCCGACCGGTTTCAGCATTATGCCTGCTATCTTCTGATTATAATAAATACTTGATGATATTCAGAAGATGGCAGCAAGATGCCAGAATCAAAGCTAAAAGAACAAGTATAATGAAACTTAACATAATTTAAACTAAATATTATAAATAAGCTTTTATAAATGTAGATATTTTACAAGACAAGCTTCTACCAAAACTTTTCAATAATAAAAAGCATTAATAATTTCGTAACATTTTAACGTGAATTTTTAATACTTTTAGGTGTATTTAATCCATTTTATAACTAACTTAACAAAACGTAGATTCACTAGAGGTGTAGGAAAAAAGGAAGGACCACCATCCTGCTTTCATATGACATTATTTTTCAAAAAATCCTTATTTAAAAAAAAATATCACATGCAAATTAATACTTTATTGATTTCTATATAAATTGTGTCTTTTCAAATGTATGTTTATTTCTCAGTTATAATTATATATTTCTCTATGATCGTTATGTACAATAATTGTTAAATATTTTTTATAAGTACTTACTAATGAAATTTAATTATTAATACTCAAAACAATTTTTTCAGGGTAATTTTTAAATTTAAATAATTGAATCGAATTTTAAATGCGTTTTTATATAAGTCTTTAATTGTTTAGTTTTTGTTATTTATTTTCACCTGAAAATGAAAGGATCTTCCGAAACATGTCGTGTTTTTAATATTTTGTGGTTAAAAAAACAAAGTTACTTTCGATTTCCTGAGTGTATAAAATTTCGGCATTGAATATTCAAAAATAACTAACTAACTAACCATCACGCCCATGGAAACCCATGAAGGGGATGGCAGAAATAATAGACTGCCGCATTTTTTTTTCTGAAATACATCACTCGCTTCCTCAACATTCATACATCGTATCATGCTCGCACGTCTATTTCTCCGATTCCTCACGTGGTCGACATTCATAATTCGATTTATTCGATCATGCCACGTATTCGTCGCTTTTCCTTTATTTCTATTTCCATTTACAAAGTTAACATATTTTTTACCATTCTCTCTTTCCATGTGTTTAAACCATTTTAATTTTCATTTTATTTTTTTGTTCATAATTCTTTCATTCGCGCCGCATTCACTTCCTTCATTTTCATTCGACACTCTATCATACACGGTTCGGAAATAGTATGTATATTAAATTGTTTTTCATTCTTACTGCTTGTATATTTTTTCTAACAATTCATCCCTTATTTTATTCCACTTTATATAACAAGATAAAGAGGGATTTTCTTGTTATTACATTATGTTTAAATATAAATACGTCCTTTCGGATCAGGTTATTTCAAAGGTAAAAAATTCACTTAAAATTTTCCTTTGATTTGATAAAACCGCTGTTGGATTAGGGTCGAACTTTCTCATTTTTTGACTCGCACTGATCCTTTGAAAGCTCTCTGATTTCCCCTACAATGCTCCACGTCTTCGTTACAGGATAATCCATCACCCCCTCCCCCACCCCTTCCTAATCCTGCCAAGTTCAAGTCTCATTTTTTTGGCGTTTGACGCGTGGCCTGCCTCCTTCCGTCGATTTCCTAGAGAAATCCTGCCGTTTAATTTTTGCCGTGCCTTCAATCCTAGATTGTTGCTAATAGGAAATACTAATATATCATAATAATAATAATATTTTGCTTACTTTCAAAAGGCATTTTTTCAAAAGCTTATCTAAAAAAGCTAAGATCGCAGTGCATAATGGTGTTCTTGTGTCGACCCTAATGTACTCGTATGGAGGTAAGGCATGGAACTGGCAAAAGAAGGATGAAAGTAGATTAAATGCTGGAAATGAGATCTATGAGATAAATGTGTGGCAAATCTGTATTTGTTAGAGTCTCAAATGCAAGTATAAGAAGTGAATGTGGTGCGAATGAAAGTGTTTTTAACAAAATAATGAAAGGGTCATTAAGATGGTTTGGACACATGAAAAGAATGAATGAAGACAGAGTGGTGAAGTATGTTTTTTGTAAACGACGTGAACGGAGCTTGAAATAGAGGAAGGCCGAGGAAAACGTGGCACGATCAAATAAATCCAATATTAAATGTCGGTCACGTGAGGAGTCGAAAAAATCGACGCGCGTGCATGACAAAATGTATGAATGTAGAGGAATCGAGAGTTGTTGGTCAGGACAGAACAGTGTGGCATTCCATTCTTTCTGCCTACCCCTCCGGGAGACGGCGTGATGGTTAGTTAGTTAGTTAGTTAGTTTTAAACCGCATTTTTTGTGATTTAATCACCTCAAATGTACAATTTGACGTGTTTTAAATTAAAAATAATGTACGAGTATTTATTATTCTTGTGCAATGATGAAAACTCCATTTTAAATAAATAATACGAATGAAAAACGTCAGTTTTCTAGGAGTTTTATTATATTTTATGGGAATGACATGTTACGCCCTTCTAAGGCATCTTCAAACGTGACGAAATTTTAGCTCGTTGCTGTTTATATACACTAGTAAATGGATCAGAATACGGTAATTAACTAACGATTTCCAAGAAACACTTTTAAATAATTCTGGACCTACCCAAATAATTATTTATTAAAAATGTATAAAGTAACATCAATTTACGTTAATTACCATATTCTGCTCCATTTACTAGTGTATATAAACAGCAAAGAGCCGATGTTTCGTCACATTTGATAATGCCTTAGAAGGGCGAAACATGTCATTCCCATAAAATATAATAAAACTTCTAGAAATCTGACGTTTTTATTTGTATTAATTATAAATATGTTGGCAACATCTTTTAAGTAAATAAATAAATTGAAACCGAATCTGAATCTGTAACTAAAACTATTACGCAAATTGAAATTGTTTGTATTGGGATGAAATAAATAATAGTATTGGGATGTGATTTCAATTAAAATTAACTCCAACATCCAAATTATTCAGTAGTCCATGGTAAACATCCATTAGATACCAAGTTATGTTTATACTATCATTAATGTATTCTGTTTACAGCACCCCAAAATCAACTGCAGTATCGTTGCACTAAACCAACAGAGAAATCAGTTGCATCCTGAGATAGGGACTTGCGTCTTCCAACTTCCAACTTTCAAAACTTCAGTCAACCTGACGGTTGAGAGACATTTCCGCCAGGAAGCGCAGTCAGTGCAGACGTTATTAATCACCGTAGACTTTGCTATCACTTCCGGGGGGAAGTTGCATTAATTAACAGCGAAGGATATTTCATCTTTCGTCATTAGAGATTAATCTTAATCTTGAGACTAAAGTCATTAACACTGACTTAAGTCATTTAATGGTGTAGAAAATTTGCTACACATCGATAAATCTGTAATTCTACTCTTAAAATGTATACTTGGGAAATTTATAAACTTTGTTTAATCCACTATTTATTAAAAAATACTAAAAAAACACAACATGTTTCGGAGGATTCCTCCATCTTCAGGTGTTAAAATATAATAAAAACTAAACAGAGAGAGACTAATAAAAAACGGATTTAAAAATCGATATAATAATTCAAATAAAAAAATTAACCTGGGCTATTTGTTTTAAGTAGGTACTAAAATTATTTTTTCTAACAATAAGAACTAATAAATAATAATAATACATGATGGTAATATAAACAAATATAAAAATATGTTTATAATTAATACGAATGTAAACGTCTTTATTCTAAAAGTTTTGTTTTAATTTATGTGAATGATATGTTTCACATAGATGTTATCAAATGTAGCAAAAATATATAATATGTTTTTTTTATATTTCTTTTGTACATGAGAGAGTATGGCAGCTATATGTATCTCTATCCTACACCATTTCTTTTAGAAATATTGATAAATTCTTTGCAGTTTCAATGAGACGATTTTCTGATAATCCTATTTCTAAAGATTAATCAGGGGATATTTCGAGAACTCTGCTGTGTTGGGGGGTGTGGGTATTTATGTTCCCGACATTTATCTCTGACAGCACCATCATTTATTGTTCTTTCTACTGCAAGAAAAAACTTGCCTTTAATGATACCAGTGGGAAGAGCATTCAATCTGCTGATCATGATTATCTTGAAGATCGACGTCTTTCATATTAGCAAAAGTGCGTTCAGATTACAAATACTCTTGACTTCAGAGAGTATCTTGTTTTTGTAATGTAGAACCATCTCTCATGCGCTCTTTAAACTATACATATGTTTGCAACATCTTTTAAGTAAAAAAATGAATTGAAACTGAATCTAAAACTGAAACTAAAACTATTACACAAATTGAAATTAATATTAAAACTGAAACTGACACTGTAACTAAAACTAAAACTGAAAAATAAACTGGAACTGAGCCTTCACTGAAACTATTAAACTAGGGAGCAAAAATTTATTCAGATACCTGAATACCGAGAAACGTAATTCTCTCGATAATCTGAACGATATTAATTCATTTATTGATTCTTGAACAATCATGTAAAACTCTATATTAAATAATTAAAACGAATGAAAGCGTCAGTTTTCTAGAAGATTTATTATATTATATGGGAATGACATATTTCGTCCTTTCTAAGGCATTATCAAATGTGACGAAATATCAGCTCGTTGCTGTTTATATGCACTGGTAAATGGAGCAGAATATGGTAATTAACGAAAGTTTATGGTTGATCGTAGGTCCAGAAATATTGGAAAATGTTTCTTGGAATTCATAAAGAAATTTTGTGACGATGATTACATATGTAGTTATGGTATACTAAATGATATTATATAAATCAAAAATAAGTTATTTGAGGTAGGACGAAATAAAGTGTTTCTAAGAAAAACGTCTTCTTACAAATTGTTTACAAATGATTTTACATATTTCAAGGTGGCTAATGATTCTAAGTATTATGTTTGTATAAAAAATATTAATTCATTTGTCTTTATTATGTAAAACCAGCAAACTATTCCAGAGAGCTTTTGGTCGATCCGATTTTTTATGCCTGCAGGAGATCTATGGGACCTATTTAAAGTGATGCAGTTTGGACCATGTTCAGACAATTCGCACATTAATTGGCTTTTTGTTTGGCAAGAATCACGAGTTAAAATTTTGCTAAACTATTTACGCCAACGTTACCAATTCGGCGTAATTAAATATTTAATAAGTAACGGTGCACCGTACTAGAAGGTTAACCCTTCATTGCATCATTTTTTTAATTTAAATAAAAAACATACTTATCTATAGCAAAATAGAGATGATAAAAATGTCAAAACTAACGAACCATCCCGCCTTTTCTCCGAGGATAAAAGGAGGGAGGGGTAGGCAGAGAGGATGGATCGCCACATTGTTCTTCTTCTTCTTCTTTTCCTCAGCTTATTCCCGTCCACTCCTGGACAAAGGCCTCCTTTATTCGCTTCCATGTCACTCTGTCCTGTGCAGACTGCATCCAGGTTATTCCGACGTGTCTGTTCAGATCATCCTTTCACCGTAGTTGCGGTCGCTCTGCATTTCTTTTTGCCGTCCACGGTCTCCAAGTCAGCAGTCTTCTTGTCCACTTTTCATCTGAGCTTCTGGCTACGTGACCTGCCCATTGCTATTTTAGAGTCGCCACCCGGCGGATGATGTCAGTGATCTTTGTTCTTTCTCTCACCGTATCGTTTCTGACTCTGTCTCTTAGGCTTGTTCCTAACATGGCTCTTTGTGGCTCATGCTCATGGACCGCCACTTAAGCCTGCCTATCCTCAGAGCCACTTCAGTCACCTTGGTTTGTTGTCAAATAAATTCGTTTCTAAATCTGTCCCTCAAGGTAATTCCAAGCATGGCTCTTTTCCTGGCGCATTGGGCGACCTTGAATCTGTAGACTAGACTTTTTTTCAGCATTCACGTCTCGGCTTCGTACGTCATAACTGGCAAGTCGCACTGGTTGAAGACTTTAGTCTTGAGGCATTGTGGTATTCTTGGTACTTCATACTCAACATTAATAAATCGTGTCATGCACGCACGCCGATTTTTCGACTCCTCACAAAGCCAACATTCCTTGCAGAATGGTGTTTTTGTACCGACCCTTAAGTATGGAAGTGAAGCTTGGTACTGGTAAAAGAATGATGAAAGTAGAATAAGTGCAATAGAAATGAGATCTCTTAGACAAATGTGCAATCTGTATATGATAGATTGTTACATATAAATATAAGACACATGAAAATGAATGAATAAAGGAAGAATGGTAAAAAATACACGTTCACAATGTAAATGGAATTAGAAATAAAGGAAAACCAAAGACAACGTGACATGATCAAATTAATCAAATATTGAATGTTGGCCACGTATGGAGTCGAAGAAATCGACGTGCGTGCATGACACGATGTATGAATGTTGAGGATTCGAGAGAAGTATGTCAGGAAAGAAAAGTGTGACCGTCCATTCTTTCAGGAGGAGGGCGTGATGTTTAGCTAGTTTTTAAATGGGGAAGTTGTTATAAAAAGCATCGTTTTATTTAATTATAATTTAAAATGAACTTCCATTAGGAGATTTCAGTAAAACCATTATATTGTCTGTAAAAAAGATTGAATACAATTTGAACGAAATGAAAGTTTTTATCAATAAAAAATATACGAAAGTTAAGTACTAAAAAATTCACAACAAAACATGTTATCTGCGATACTTGTGAAAGGGCTTTCAGATAAAGTGAGTCAAAAGAAAATCTATGAAAACAGATTGATAGTGTAACACGCCACTAAAGTTTCCTTCATTAGAGAGATACTTCAACTATTTATATCGAGGAAAAACATCTCTTTATATCAAACTTCGCAAGTTTAATGGGTGTTGTTAGATGAGTAAACTTAAAAAAGTTTAGTGTGCGAACTTTGATGTCACTTACTTTTTTTTGTTCAGTCTTTGTGATGGGCTGTATTGTATCGTAATAATAGCGTTTGATTGTGAAGTTTTAGGTAACAAAAAACAGTGATAGAATGAAACATCGCCTAAGTAATAAAACATCGATGACACTTTTTTTATTTTTAATAATAATTTACCAAGTTTTTAATAATAATTTATGAAGGCATTTTTATTATTTAATCATAATAAAAAAAGCTAGTACACAATCTATCTATTGTGTTTCATCAATTCTTATTCTACTTCTTCTTTATCTTAGTGTAGACCTTGTGACCGAAATTGTTTTGTTGGTTTCGAAATTTAATGTTTACTGTCAAAAAAATTTCAACAGTAAACATTTAATTTCTTAATAATTTGTACTGACGAATAAAAATTAATACTTCATCAGTTCATTAAAAAAGGGTCACTAATTTTAAAAGGATTTAAGGTTGTATATTAGCCCTTCTTCTTTCCGTGTCCTGTCAGGTCTCCCCAACGTTGACTATCACCCTTGAGTAGGCCTCCCTGTCCTGGGCCGCCCGGAACAGCTCCTCCACGGTCCTTAGCCCTGTCCACTCTCGGATGTTCATCAGCCAGGAAACCTGCCTTCTCCCAACACCTCGTCGACCCTCAATTTAACCCTCCAAGATCAGATGCAACAGAATGTACCTTTCACCTCTCAGAACATGACCCAAGTAGGACCCAAGTTGCTCAGCAACTCTCTGTCAACTCTGGCTCTATGGAGAACGTTTCTGTTGCTGACCATGTCAGTCCAGGAGATGCGTAACATCTTTCGGTGTATCCACATCTCAAAGGTCTCTAATCGGTTCATAATATTGATTTTAAGGGTCAATGACTCCACCCCGTATAACAATACTGACCAAACATAGCAACTGACCATTCTTTGTCGTAATTTTAAATTAATATTATCATCGCAGAAAGTAGTTATCATCTTATTAAAGGCATATTAGCCCTATGATAGAATATTACCAGTGTTTTTTGTGAATGTATACTTATACTTGTATACGAATACTGGATTTCACCCATGGTGGGTGAAATCCAGTATTCGTATACAATTGATTGTATGAACCCTTCGCATTGTGTTAATAAAGTAGTTTGCTAAATGCTTAAAAAAAATTATCTCCATAGATTAATATTAAAAAGATTAACATATGTAATCAAATCTACATAGATGGTGTATTGAAACTGACATGTGAAGATAAGCATAGATTTGTAGCATATATACAACCTCCAAAAATTTGTCTTACATGGTCATAAAGAAATTTGTGGAATGGGGAATGTTGTAATTACATAAAACGTGCGCTTAACCCAACCAATGATCATAAGTCCTGTAAACACCTTGATCAACCATATTCAGTTTCCAGTTTGCATTTTCGTTTCTATTGAGATACAATTAAATTACCAGTGTGATTGAGAAAACATTGTGAATGGAATACAAATATGTCATGACCTAATAAATTAATTAATTCATTAAATTATAGATATATACTTTTCTTCTTCTTAGTGTTGACCTTTGGGCTTGTTTCTTAAGAGGAATTGGTCTCCTGCGAGGTCTACTCCCAGCTGTCGATCCATCTTTTTGGTGATCTGCCTGGGGTCGTCTACTTTGGGGCTGGCCGTGCAACATAATAAAGGGGAGTCTAGATGGATCCATACTCCTCACGCGTGCATACCAGTATCTTCTCTTTTGCCTTCCCCACCTAACGACATCCTTGACCTCGCATATCTCCCATATCCATGTATTCCTTATCCACCTTCACAGTGTTTTGCCAGATATATTTCTGAGCGTCATCATTTCTGGCACTCTGAGCGCGTTTTTGTGATTGTGGTGTCCGCCCTGCACTCCATATTATATGTCATGATAGATGTGTTGCACATATTAAGAAGATATCATCATCTTCAGCCGTCTGTCATCCACTGCTGAAAGTAGGCCTCTCCCAAAGCATGCCACCGCCCTCTATCCGTTGCCAGTCCCATCCATCCATGTCCAGTAATCCTCTTCAGAACGTCGACCAGCGGGCAGGGGGATGTCCAACTCTACGGAATCCTGTACGCGGTCTCCACTCCACCCGTCTTCCCCATCGGCTGTCGGTTCTCCGACAGATATGGCCAGCCCACCGCCACTTCAGCCCGCCTAACCGCAGAGCCCCCTCAGTCACCTTGGTTTGTTGTCGAAGATATAAACATGTAAAATAAAATAAATAAAGTAAACTTAACAAAAATATACATATACAATCTATCCATTGTGTAGTACAAATGAAGAAGATAAAACGTAAACTTGATAAGAGTAACCACAAAACACCATTCTCAGCTCAACAGCCCATGCATGAGCATCTAAATTACCCTACCTTAAATTTTCACTTTGAATTTATTCACTTAAAACACAGCAAGGAAAGTGGGCGGCTTGCCACGCTACACGCTTCCTCTATCGGCGGGAAAGATGGAAAAATGGCGTCATTAGTCATTCGGATCACGTGCCCGCCCGACGTATAAACCCTAACCCCCAGAAAAGATTATCGGAGTATCATACCCCAAACCAGGACCCCGTGTTTTTCTTTTGCTCGAAAAACGACATCCCTGCAATATGCTTAGCAAGCGGTATCAAGAATCGGAACAATGAAAATCGATGAGTTCTTTTTTTAAATTTATTGTTTCATCATACTAAGACCGAAAAATTTCCTTGTTTTTCTCAGTAAATTGTATTTTCTTTATAGCTTGTTATGTAAATGAAAACTTTTTGTGAATTTTTCATCACGATTATCTTGCTTTTTAAATATTCAATGTGGCTCACCTAATTCTTTTTCAGAAAGTAAATAAATAAAACACTAACTAACTAACCATCACGCCGTCTCCCCGAAGGAGTAGGCGGAAAGAATGGACTGCCGCACTTTTCTTTCCTGACATATTTCTCTCGCTTCCTCAACATTTATACATCATGTCATGCACGCGCGTCGATTTCTCTAACTCCTCACATGGCCGACATTCAATATTTGATTTATTTGATTATGCCACGTTTTCCTCTCGGTCTTCCTCTATTTCTTGTTCCATTTACACCATTAACATATAATTTTTTTACCATTCTTTCTTCATTCATTCTTCCCATACGTCCAATGATCCTTTCATTATTTTGTTCATAACACCATCATTCGCACCGCATTCAGTTCTTATATTTTCATTTAAAACTCTATCATACACAGAGTATACATACATTTGTCTAAGAGATCTCATTTCTACTGCATTTATTCTACTTTCATCCTCCTTTTGCCAGTTCCATGTTTTGCTTCCATACATAAAGGTCGGTAGAAGAAAACACCATTGTGCACTGCCATTTTAGCTTTTTTGGATAGGTTTTTGTTTGCGATGACAACTTTAAGTGCACCATTCACTTTGTTGCCTGCCCCAACCGTTATTTCAATATCCCTTTCTACTCGCCCATCTCTTGAAAACATACTTCCTAAATAAAATTTAAAAAAATACAGAGTTATCCCAAGGATTAACATATTGTTTTATTATTTGTATTTAAAATAAAAAAAAATAAAAACGCTGCACTTCATTTTTCACCATTATGCGGTTATTTTAATTGCCGACTAGTTTTGCTTGTACCCAAGCTTCCTCAGGGCTTCGTAATAACTGGTTATTACTAAACGCTGAAGATACTTGGGAGTTCACAATGGTGTTCTTCTACCGACCCTTATGCATGAAAGCGAAGCATGGAACTGGCAAAATAAGGATGAAAGTAGAATAAATACAGTAGAAATGAGATCTCTTAGACGAATGTGTGGATACTCTGTGTATGATAGTGTGTCGAATGAAAATATAAAAAGTGAATGCGGTGCGAATGATGGGGTTATGAACAAAATAATGAAAGGATCAGTAAGATGGTTTTGACATATGGAAAAAATGAATGAAGAGAATGGTAAAAAATTATATGTTAACGATGTAAATGGAATCAGAAATAGAGGAAGACCAAGGAAAACGTGGCACGATCAAATAAATCAAATATTGAATGTCGGCCATGTGAGGAGTCAGAGAAATCGACGCGCGTGCATGACATGAATGTTGAGGAAGCGAGAGATATTTGTCAGGAAAGAAAAGTGTGGCAGTCCATTCTGGCAGACTAGGCAGACTAGCTAGGCAGACTACAGTTAGTATATTTTTTAAGTGTCTTACCACAAAGTGAATGCTTCATACGAAAATTTGATTAACATATTGTTACGAAAATGGCTTATTTTACAGTAAATTAATGTATAAGATTTCTATACTAAGCATTCATTAAATAAAAGCATCAACTGTGACATAGTTAACTTTCTGGATTGTTTCCTGAGATCAAATATGTACTTTGTCGACCACCGTTCTGAACGCACGCGAAATTTCTTGTATTTACTTCTATCTTCATATTTTTATCTCGAAATATAACTGTATTATACATGAAATTGAGCGGACTATGCAACTTGCATATAATGTTATTAACCCTTAACGTACCGTGTTCAAAACAAAACGCTCGCTCCCATGTGGTCAATTCAGTTTACCGCTAACTTTATCTAAATATCAAGCATATGACTCGATGAATCAAAATTTAATTTATGTCATCTTGTAGGGAATTTCATTAGGAATAGATCTATATCTATAACATACATGGATTATTTGAAAAACATATCATTATTAATTTTTTTCTGGAACCATGCGATTTCTGATATGTAATGCGTCACAGCATACGAGCGACTGGACATCGGGTATAAACTTGTCTGCGCGCCGCGGCCGGCGGGGCGAGGATAAAGGCACCTAGGCAAAATGTATAGTACGTTCAAGACAACGATTACGTATTAATATTTGTCCCTTTTGGTAAAGTGTTAATATTTTCACAGTTCTGATATTATTAAGTTACGTGCTGCGTTTCCATCCAGTCGGTATTATTACGTACCTATTGAAAAGGTCAAAGATATAATTTATAATACGTTCAAAACAGCGAGTAAGTATTTGTCACTTTTGATAAAGTTGTAAATATTAGCAAAACAAATTCTACCTTAACACGAATGAAGGTGAGGGCAGTCTTGGAAAATATTTTTTTTTGGGATGAAGGAAGTAATTTTTTGCTTTTTTTTTTATTACGAAATATTGAGAACACTTCAATGGAGGATTACAATTTTTTATAATATTAGGGTCCATAGGTTTTAAGAAAATCAACTTTAAATTGGCAGTGGAAACTCAATTGACCACATGGCAACGCGACGGTTAAGCTTCAACGATGAGTGACTTTTACTTTGTGAGTTTTCAATCGTATAAACGAATATTAAGGAAGCGAGAGAAGTTTGTCAGAAAATAACAGTTTGACGGTCCATTCTTTCTGCTTACTCCTTCCGGGAGACGGCGTGATGGTTAGTTAGTAAGATTTAAATATAGGTTTTAGCCGAGTTAATTAATGTTATTATACCATATTCTGCTCCTTTTACAAGGGTATATAAACACCAACGCGCTTGATATTCCCTTTTTCTTCTGATAATGCAGTAGCAAGGCGAAATATGTCATTCCCAAAGAATATAATGAAACTTCTAGAACAAAAAAACACTTTCAATTATAAAAATTAAATAAAACGATGTTTTTTTTAACTACTTTCACTTTTGTCTTTATTTCGATAGCGAGCCTGGCGAAACCGGTCGCTGTCGAAATAAAGACAAAAGTGTAAGTACAATAGTTTGAAAAAACA
Source organism: Lepidostoma basale (assembly GCA_022606425.2). Classification (NCBI taxonomy): domain Eukaryota; kingdom Metazoa; phylum Arthropoda; class Insecta; order Trichoptera; family Lepidostomatidae; genus Lepidostoma; species Lepidostoma basale. The sequence continues at coordinate 46,032 of JAHDVF020000366.1, read as the reverse complement.
TCGTTTTATTTAATTATTATTTAAAATGAACTTCCATCAAGAGATTTCAGTGAAATTATTTGTTTATCTTTAAAACTTTCAATCATATTCATTGTTTTTTGGAAAATGCTGTAAAACTCCATTTTTAATAATGAATATATATGAAAACGTCTGTTTTCTAGAATTTTTATTATATTTTATTTGAATGACATATTTTGCCTGTCTAAGGTATTATCAAATGTCATTTGATTGAATTTTATAAATGATATTTGATAATGCTTTATACAGGCAAAATATGTCATTTACATAAAATTATAATAAAAGTTCTAGAAAACAGACGTTTTCATTCGTATTAATTTCTCTAAAGTCTTAGAAAGCTTGTTGCTTAAATAAACATTACCCTACAGTGAAAAGGCAAGTTCATAAGTTGATTCAGAGTTTATAAAACTTTTGTGATAATACAGAAATCTACTGATGCGTATCTGTTTGCTAGTTCATTTGGTCTTTGTAAGATAAACGCTAAATACATTGGACCTATGAAATAGCAATTCCTTGTAATAAGTACACTGTGAAGAATAACCGTTTTCAGTACGTCGCTTTTCCTCTTCACAGACGCGACAATGTTTATTGAATGAAACAACGCTCAACCCGAATCTTCAGTTATCCCACAATATGGCATTATTGCCTTTTTACTTTTATGATAACTGTATAATTATACGCGAAGGGTTTGTCAGTGACGTCATTAAGGCTTCCATTGGCCGACAGGGGACGATAAAAATGATAAAAACCGTAAAAAACGCCAATAAACGGCTCCGCTTATTGAAACCCGGACTCGGGGTTGTTATTTCATACCCCTGCGCATGGGCCGCTATATGACATATCATCCCTTATCGCACTAAAAGCGCTCGATGGGTCAAAATGGGATTTGATTACGAAATCAAAATACGTATTTGATTTAGCACAATATTAGTTATTTCATAACGTATTTGATTCCATACATACAAAATATAACTTACTAACCATCGCGCCATTTCCCCGGAGGGGTAGGTAAAGAGGATGGATCGCCACAATGGTCTGTCCTGGCATACCTCTCGGATTTCCTCTACATTCATACATCGTACCATGCACGCACGTCGATTATTCCGACTTCGACTATGGCCGCCTTTTAGTAATTGATTAATTTGGTCATGCCATGTTTTCCTCGGTCGTCCTCGGCTTCTTTTTCCACTCACGCTGCTTGTGTACAACTTTTTAACCATTCTACTCTCATCCATTCATTCTATATGTCCCGAACATCTCAGGGATCATTTTTTTAATTTTATCCATAATGCATCGTTCGGTAATTCTATCATACAACGTTTTCCCGCACATTCATCTTTGTGATTTCATTTCTACGTCGTTTATCTTGATTTCATCCTTCTTTTGCTAGCTCCAAGCTTCACTTCTATACATGAGAGTTGGCACTAGAATTAATCCATACATACATACCAATAAAAATCCATACATGCATACCACTTAAAATGTATAAAGTATTTGGGTTTAAATAGCCTGTTATTTATTTTGATTTTATTTATTTATATTATGCACAAATGAGACATTACAAAGAATAACATTTGGTAAAAAAATGATGTATCAAAAAAAAATAACAATATGAAACTAAAAAATATCATAAAAATCCCAAATATGTCAACGTCAACGTCAGTGAGGCAGAATTCTTTCTAGAATTTAAAAAATATGTTTAATGAATACCGCCTCACTGACACTCAAAATGTTAAAATCCGAGACGATTAGTTCAATGTCCGAATTGTTGTAGAAAAACACGTGGAAAACAGCGGAAAACTACCACATGTAAAGGCCCAAGTGGCAAACCTAAGAACCAACAATAATGTTGTCTGCATCCACTGCTGGACGTAAGCCGTAGGTCTCTCGCCAATGTTCTTCAGGCCCTTCCCGCTGTCCGCACAATATCTTCGCTCCAGCTGGTAGGCTATCTCCCGACACTTCTTTGGCCCAACCTTGGTCTCCATTCAGTAACCCTCTGGCTCCATCTTCCATCATCTCGTCAGCACACTTGCCCAGCCCATTGCTACTTCATCCTTGCAATGGGTATCCTTACATCGGTGACCCTGGTGCGTCTTCTCGCTAGCGCATGCAAGATAAGCAAAATACCTAACATGGATCTTTTCATGGCCCGTAGTGCAACTTTAATTTTGTGCATTGTTTCTTTAGTTAAAGTCCATGTATCGCATCCAAAGATCACAGGTAACATACACTGCTCCAGCACTTTTATTATCCTTTGCTGCAAACCAATCCATGAGATTGAAACTTAAGAAAATACGGAAAATCAGGATTTCTTGAAATAAAGATAATGAGTAAATTGCAGTGGCTCCATCCCACCATGTTTTTCTTGAACACGCTGGGTTCTAAAAGTTTGAAGATAAGAAGGGATAGCGTCAGCACAAACTGTTTTTCCTTCCAACTTGCAGAATTAACCTACCTTTGGTGATGCTGGTGGGATAAGCAATCAAGCTGCTGAATATGACCGCTTCAGAGATCAACATTTTTTTTATATTGATGGGACAGCGAGCTTTGGAACCTGATATTCTTTTAAAGGGGGCGGTGGGCCAGAAATGTTTGGGAATCTAAGCTTATCTGTGCTTAGGAATTTCAAGCACATGTTTTGATTAACATTATGTATATAATAAAATATATGATTGTTGTTGTCTGATGTGAAGTCTAGAAATATGGCATATTTGGGACACATTCTCCGCAACGAGAAATACGATCTGCTGCACCTAATCATACAAGGGAAGATCGAGGGTGGGCGCGGTGTGGGAAGACCCCAAATGTCCTGGCTCGAGATCAAGGAATGGACCGGAGTTCGGGGGGTGGGGTAGTTGTTCCGTCTGGCACAGGATAGAGAGTCCTACGTCGGGGGGACCTAACATGGCACTCGAAGAAGAAGAACAAGATATTATAAAAATGTTCCAGTAATATTGTGAAAATCTTCTTATTCATCTTATAGGTCAATGTGACCTGTTATTGGTTGCATCTCCATCCTCTCGGGAAGTGGACCGCCAACTATCTCGCTACCTTTTTGGTGGTTGCCTTCGTGTTCGGGACTCCTCCGGTTTTCTGTCTGGATCTTTCTTTGGGATCCAATTTTCTTGCATACGGGAAACATGCTCAAACCACCATCTTCTCATTTGGCGTCTCCATTTGACAATATTTTCCACTATACAAATTCTTCGGATTTCTGTATTTCTTATTCGGTCACGAAGGGTTTTGCCGACTATACATCGCTGTACTTTCATTTCGTTAAAACGTAGGAGAAAGCCTCACTAACCACCACGGCGTCTCCTTGAAGGGGTAGGCAGAAATAATGGACCGCCATATAGTTCTGTCCTGACACACTTCTCTCAATTCCTCTATATTCATACATCGTGCATTCATACATTCATACATGTACGCACGTCGATTTCTCCGACTTCTCACGTGACCGACATTACATATTTGATTGATATGATCGAGTCACTTTTTCCTCGGCCTTCCTCTATTTCTAGCTCTGTTTACGTCGACTTTACATAGCTTCTTCACTCTTCTGTCTTCATTTATTCTTTCCATGTATATAAACCATCTAATCGACCCTTTCATTATTTTGTTCATAACACCGTCAATCATTCGTACCGCATTTATTTCTTATATTTTCATTCGACACTATATCATACACCGAGTATCTACACATTCGTCTAAGAGATCTCATTTCTAAAGCATTTATTCTACTTTTATCTTTCTTTTGCCAGTTCCATGCTTCGCTTCCATACATAAGGGTCGGTACAAGAACACCATTGTGGACTGCCATTTTAGCTTTTTTAGATAGGTAGGTTTTTGTTTGAGATGTCAACTTTTAGTGCACCATTATCTTTCTTTCCTGACCCAACCCTTCTTTCAAAATCCCTTTCCACTCGCCCATCTTTTGGTAACATACTACCTAAATATACGAACTCGTCTACTTGCTCCAATTTTTCACCATTCACGCTCATGTTACAGACTGTCTAAAAGAACCTTGTGTTATATTGTAATAATATTGTATGATCATAACACTTTCATTAAAGACAAATGAATCATTTCTTCTTTAACGTTATGTAATATAGCTCTTAAAAAAAGAATCAGAACAGTCTCATATACTAGAAATATAATTAAATTGTTCTCATGAAATTGTTGGCGCCCGGAATATGAAAATTCGGTTATCGTTCGGAGAGAAAATGGTACGTAAAGAATTTTCATGTCGTTTCGGACAGAATGCCTGGTACAATGGAAACAGTTGCACAATAACTCTAGTTGTAAAAGTGTCATCTGATAAGGCGGACCGACCATCGTTTGGAAGTGCGCAACTTACTGACATATTGTATTATTCAACGACATATTTTATAACCCACTGACATGACGCTGTGGGCATTTCCATACCATTGTATATTAAAATATTCTATTGTTAAATTGTTTTCCGGCGTGGCTGATGAAAACCCACAAGCAAAGCCACTATTGTGGCTGCATGCTTGAAAAACAAAAACATTCTGAAGGAGAGCAAAATTATTAATTAATTAATTAAATTAATAATTATCAAAAGTACAAAACCATAGTGACATACGAAATTGAGATGAAGGCTAACACAATAAGAACAATTGAATGGTTGAAGTAAAATAGGCACTTATTACAAAAAAAAAACTGGGATGCAATTTTGGTCTTTATGACATATAGAACGAAACTGCATACTTAGTTTTTTTAAATATATTTTTTTTGGTACTTCGTGCCAATTTTACTACAACCATTCAATTATCCCACTGCATTACTCTTGGGCATGCTGGGGACCAATAGTCTGTAGACGAGGAGAGATAGGTCCACATTTACCTTCTGTTTCTTTCTTTCTTTCTTTCTTTCTTTCCTTCTTTCTTTATAAGTGGATTATTTGATAATTCCATTAAATTGGAGGGTGTGCATCATTTTGTTCATGGTTATCTTCGATAGTCAATACATACTGTTTTATCTCCCAACATGCCGAACCAACCTGTTTCTGGTAATGCCTGTGGGGAGAGCAATCATACTGCTGAACGTGATCGCTTCGGAGATTGACGTCTTTCATATTCGTGAAATTACGTTCAGAAGACAAATACTCTTGACTTTAGAGATAATCTTGCATTCCTAAATTCGAACCTTCGCTCGTGTATTCGTGATATTATATATAAGATTTTATCTGTTCTTAATTGATGCTTTAAACAATGAATGTTGTTTGTAATATCTTTTGAGAGAATAAACTTATTTGATTCGAACAAAAAGTCTCCTTAGAGTCACATAAATGAGGTCTCTGATCCATTGCGGGAATAATACTTCGCAATATAATGAGATATTCTGAAAAATTTGCGATGTTCAAGATGTAATGCGATGGGTTTATATATAAATGTATAATACTCAAAAAGTGTTAAATTAAAAAAAAAACTTTGTTTTGTCTATCACAATTGTATTTTCATTTTACGCGGCAGCTGTTTCGTCAACGTATGTTGACATCATCAGGTATTACAATAAATTATTATTGTTAAAATCTATAGTAACACTTGATGATGTCAACACAGGTTGACGAAACTGCTGTCGCGTAAAATAAAAAAACAATTGTGAGTTAAAAGAACGGTTAGTTACTATTTATAGGATAAAATATTAAAGGTAGAAAATATAACAATAATAATAATAATAAAACAGTAATTAGAAGGATATGATTCATGCATACTGCCGGTGATGACGTATGGGATGGAAACTGTGACCCTCACCAAGAGAAATGTTGAAAGATTGAGAGTCACGCAGCGTTCCATGGAAAGACATATGCTCGGCGTCAGTCTCCGAGATAGAATCAGAAATGAGGAGATTAGACGCCGAACAAAAATAACGGACATCATGGAACGACTAGCGAGACTGAAGTGGCAGTGGGCGGGTCATGTGGCGAGACAGAGTGAGGATAGATGGACCCAGAGAATAATAAGGTGGAGACCATGGGAGAATAGGAGACACGTCGGCAGGCCGCAAAAAAGATGGGCCGACGACATTGCTGCCGTGGGGGGGAAAATGTGGCTACGGCTGGCAGAAGATAGAGACGAGTGGAAGGGAAGGGAGGAGGCCAATGTCCAGCAGTGGACCGATAAGGGCTGACGAAGAAGAAGAAGAAGAATTAGAAGGAACAATTAGACATAGTATGGAGTCAAAAACGATGAAATATAATAAATTAAAAAAACGATAAACAATAACAGGAAGTACTTAGATTAAATTAATAGGAAAGGTGACAAAAGTTGAAGGTAGTATTATTATTTTTTAGCTAGATTGTACAGGGGAAAAGATTTTAATGTACTATATAAACAGCTGTCGCGTAAAATAAAATACAATTGTGATACAAAAAACAAAGTTTATTCATTTACAGTTTATAATTTTTTTTTTATATTCATATTGAATGGCAGGTAGATTGTTCGCCAAAATTTGCCACCAGATATAAATCATAGATTTAAAAAAGTGACATGGTGATTTATGGTCTCACCAACTTACAACTCGGACGGTAAAACTGCGCATAATACTGTCACATAAAATATAAAAATATACTCGCTTTGTGCCACAATCTGCAATACATTTGAGTAGTAAACAAAGATACAAATCATTTTTCCTTCAAATGCAATAGTTCATTTTGTCGAGTCATTAAATGACATTTGATTTCATTGCATTGAAGTTAATTTCTTCTTCAGTCTTGTCTTTTGACTGTCTTGTGACTTGTCTGGCATTCAGGTCCTCGTTGATGCAGAGTTCAGATATATAAGCTGGTGCCATTCCATGCAACGCCTTGAAGACCGTCCAGCAGAGCTTATATTGTATTCTTTCTGGACATTTCAGCCAGTGGAGCTCCTCATGACGGTGTGTTATGTGACACCTCTTATCAGTCTTGCTGCTGCGTTGAATGTAGACTGGAGTTTGTTATTTTGCTGTTTAAGAAGAATGTACACCTAAGAATGTTTGGATTTTTACAATGCGAAAATTTCAAGTTGGGTCAAAGAAGTTTCCCAGACGCCAGGCAACCTTGATCGTTAACATCTTATGTTAGTTTTTCCCCCAATTTGATATTCAAAGAATATTTAAGAAACGAAAATTTGAGAATTTACGAGAAGACTTAGAATTTTCCGCAATGAACTAAAATAATTTATTACTGTTAGCCTTCACAATGTAAACTGATATAATTAATCATAATTTTCAGGTTAAAAAGCTTTACAAGTTATAAAGGCGGTACTAAGGTCCTAGTTAATTTTACTACAATATCTCTAATGATCTAATGGCATTATTAAAATATGTTATTTTCTCTCTGTAAAAGGAAAATATGTATTTATTAAATATTTAGTAGTTTTAGCGTTATATGATAATTTGCGATGTTTATGGTATATATTTTACGTATAAAAGTATATATTTTAAGTGTAAGGCCATGTCGCTCGCAGCTCTGACGATAGATGGACATAAGGCCTACTTTGCTGGTGTCCTAGAACTGCGACCCGAAACCCAAGACGTCCTAAACTTTGAAGGAGGGACGACATAAAGAAACCGCCAGAACGAACGTATAGGAGTAATCGAATACAGGCTGATGATGATGAAGTTAAATTCATCAAAACTTGAGAACCATCTAACTAAAATAGTTTCGTCTCATATATTTGCTGGTTCTTGGAATGCCACTTGGACCTCTGGTAGTAGTCTGGTATCTTAAGCCGATTTTCATGTATTTTTGGAGGGCGTTTTTTTGTAGGAAAATAAAAATTAATCGTTTTGGAAATATAGGATGTTTTTATATACATACTAAATATACCATTTTTTTTTAAATAAATTTAATAGGTTATTATTATTATAATATTTATTAATCAAAGTTGGCAACATGAAAAAAAAGCATGTGGGTGGCCCGGGTGATTTTTGCTCTTGAGGTTATCTAAAATCAAAAATTCTTAATCTAAAGACATGTTATTCTGGTCGGAACTAAATAAGTTAAATTTCATCGATAAACAACAAAATGTCGGACTTTGAAAAAAAAAAGTCAGCAAAGAAGGGGTGTAAAATAAAAAGTTAGGGGTGAAAAAATTTCTCTGTGTCTTTTTTTGTATCTTTAATATGTAAATAAAAACATATTTTTTTTTAAAACGATTCATTTTTATATTCCTACAAAAAAACGCCCTCCAAAAAAGACATGACAATCGGCTTAAGTTACCAGACTACCACCTTAAAGTGGTGTTACGTAGTGTACGAACACAAGCAAGCTTTCATCAAACATACTATTTTTTCTGAGATGGATAACCATTATATTGAATTTGACCATTGTTTCGATAAAAATTACAATATTTGTACCCACCGTTAACAATAGCAATAAATTAAACAAACTTGAAAATTTTTTAATCCTGAAATCGGTGAATTTGGGTGAAAACATAATTAATAATCAGATTCCTCCTTTTACTCCTTTCTCCTTAAATACTTTGTCTACATTTAATCTCCCAAGCTCTCATTCGCAATCAAATGCTAATTAATCATTTATTAATTTCTATATAAATTATGTCTTTTCTAATGTTTGTTTTTTCTAAAGTACAATTCTATATTATTTATATTATCATCAGGTATGATTATTGTTTAATATTATTTATTAGTTCTTATTGATAAAAAATAATGATTGGTACATATAACAAATAGCCCAGGTTAATCTTTAAATTTCATTTCATTTAATTTATTTTGATAAAAATCACAAACATTACAGACATACAATTCCAGATCGTTTGCAATTACATTATTAAAAGAGAAGCATTAAAAAAAATTAACCTTAAGAATAAGAAAAAATCATATCATTGATATTGCATCCCTGAGGCAACTCACACTATCACGAAATATGTCGACCTACGAGGCGATCCGATTAAGCAATAAGATTGCCCTACCCACAGGCATAACCATTGGCAGATTGGTTCTGCAGCGCGGCAAATAAAACAATCTGTGCTGTCTTTGACGAAGGTAATTATCAGGGACAAATAGACCTACATCACTCTGGACATCCGAGTTCTGTATACGGCCGCCAATCAGCTGAAAGAAGTGAACTCCCAAGTGAATATTTCTCCTTCTCTCCAATGATTTATTGTATCCAATTATTGTATCGAATTTTAAATGCGTTTTTTATATTAGTCTTTCTTTGTTTATTTTTTATTATATTTTTACGCCTAAAGATGGAGGTATCCTCCGAAAATTAAATAAAAAAAAATTTAATAATTTTTTTTTGGATTAAACAAAGATATTTTCAAATTTTAATTGTATCTCAATAGAGGCGAAGACGTAAACTGGAAACTGAACATGGATGATCAAGGTGTTTACAGGACATATGACCTGTCATTGGTTGGGTTAAGCGCACGCTTTATGTAATTACAACATTCCCCATTCCACCTTTGTTATTGTGATCATGCATGACAAATTTTTGGAAGATGTATATATACTTCTTCAAAATCCATATTTATCTTCACGTGTCAGTTTCAGTCAGCCATCTATGTAGATTTGGTTGCACTTGTGAATTTTTTCAAGAATTAACCTATACAACCGACCCACTAACGCCATCTATGGAGAATGATTTTCGGCGTTTTAGCAAACTACCTTATTAACACAATGCGAAGGCTGTCGCCTAACATATTGTTAGAAGCCGCTAGGAGTATTATTCCATTCTATATGCCAAAGAATTTGACCAGAATATTTGAAGAACAAATATTTGTGAATGTATACTTATACCTGTATACGAAATCCTGGGTTTACACCAAAGGGTGGTTAATTCAAATATTTTCAATTTCTTAAGTATATCTTTTGGTGGTCATCCAGGAGGTTGTAGCCAAGTGGAATCTGATCCATCTTTTGCACTTGCACATTGCAGTGGCTTCTGCTTTGTCTGTCCCATCTGACCACCTTGCAGATTTCGTGGTTTATATAATTCAGTTTATTCCAAATTCGAAAAAATTCCTAAACGTTATTTCTTACGTATTTTTTTATGATGGAGTGACTTTTAAATTTATTGCTTACTTTTATTATGAACAAGTTATGGCTGTAAATTACAAAAGTAGATATTTTAATATTCTAGTACTAAAAAGTACTCTTCGTAATTTACAGAAGTAACATTAATGGTGTAATTGAGTTATGGGGAGTTATAAAAACCACAATTACTAAGTTAAGCATTATTAAATTGAAATTATTTATCTTAATACCTCTCGACTACTTGTTTATGGTTATTTAATTTTAATTGAAAATAAATAAACTAATTTCTTAATCAGCCTCTCTACCCCCACGCCATCCCTTTCGATCTCTCGCCAGTATTCCCCAGGCTCTTTCCGCTGTCTGCACAATATCTTCGCTCCATCTGGTAGGCTGTCTTCCGACACTTCTTCAGCCCAATTTTGGCTCGATCTACCATCATCTCGTCGGCACACATGCCCAGCCCATTGCCACTTCATCCTTGCAATGCGTATCTCTATGTCGGTGGCCCTGGTGCGTCTTCTTATCTCCACGTTGGTTATATAGTCTCTAAGCGAGATACCCAACATGGATCTTCCCATGGCCCGTTGTGCAACTTTGATTTTGTGCATTGTTTCTTTAGTTAAAAGCACTATTGTTTTTAAATTCTGTGGCATGTCTTGTTTTTTTTAACTTAATTACGTATGTACTCGTATAATTGCAAAAAAATATATACAAAACTTTAACATTTCTTCTCTGCTGAATATTTTTTTTAATATTCGTCTTTATTTGTGTTGTGGATTCATATTTGAATAAACAAAATTCTTTTTGTATTTCCATAACACTTTATTTCACATGTATAAATTTTTACGATTAGTAACATCATGTGATTCGGAATTTTGGGAATGTCCGCGTAATTTCTCGTTCTCGACCGACGTTTCGGAGATCGTTGCAGTCTCATGCAACTAATAAATAGGGTAGTTATATGTAAAACCTTATTTCATTTTTCGCAGATATGTTTTGCTGGTGACACTTTATGGATGAAAGGATATAAGAATAATTAAGGATTTCTTAGGTATATTAATAGAAGGCTAAACATATTTTATAAGAGTGATATATCGTAGCCAGGACATAATCAAGTGTGAATCAAACGCGTAATGTATTTAAGTGTCTAAATTCTTAGGGGTGAGAAAAATTTCTTACTACAAAAGAATTCACTATTTAAAATCTTCAAAACTAACCATTCTTTACGTTCATATACCGTCTTATGCATGCACGTCCAATTCTCCAACTCTTCGCGTGACCGATATTTGGTTGATTTTATCGTGTTATGTTGTGCTTCGTCTTCCTCTTTTTCTTGTTACGTTTACATCGTAACAACATTTATAATTTTTAATCATTTTTTCTCTCTTCGTTTCTTTCACGCATCCGAGTAATTTAAATAACCCATTCATTAATTTAATCATAACACTTTCATTTGCACTGCATTTACACTTTAAATTTTTTTATTATTTTTAAAAGGCTTTCTGTTCTTCTTCTTAATGTTCTCTTATTCTATCAAAAATCTGTTGATACACGTTTAGATATAACTTATTTGATTTATGAAAAAAATGTTTTAAGATTTGTACTGAAATGGAGTCGACGTAAACATGTCCAAACAGCAAACTAATAAACTCCAGTCTGCATTCAATGCGGCAAAAAGACTGATAACGGATGAGCCGAAGAGTTGCCACATAACACAGCATCCTAAGGAGCTCCACTGGCTGAAATGTCCAGAAAGGATACAATACAAGGTCTGCTGGACGTTTTTGAAGGCGTTGCATGGAATGCACTACCTTATATATCTAAACTCTGGATCAACGAGACCCTGAATGCTAGACAGTCTACATTGCAATCAGCTAAGACTTCTGCGATCAGAGATTGACTGTGCCAAAACGCTGTCTTCACACAAACTTTGACGACTTAGCCTTTGCAGTAGATGGCCCTTCAGCCTGTCATTGAGAATCAATCAGAGTTTATATCGAGACTCAAAACGCACCTTTTCAAATTTACTTTCCTGATGAAAATGTTGATCGACTGCGCCAGGTGCAGCCCTTATACTTAATATGTTTATTTTATTTTGTATACGCCATACTTTGTGATGTTATGGTGGTTTATTTATCTTTTTCTTTTTTTTATATATTCTTTTAATATACAACACTTACATTAAAAATAAAATTACATAGACATGTTTCGGACAAACAGTCCTTCTTCAGTAATGATACATTTAAAAAAAAGTCCAATCTTTGATTTATTCCCTTTGTTGTGAGTAATTACCTGAACCGCAATAAGAACTTTAAACTATTATTTTAATTTTTAAATTGAATCATAATATTTGTTATAACAAAAGCATAAACGTTCCAAAATAAGTCTTTATAACATCTGTCAGATCATGTAAACAATTTTATAATATTTAAAAAAAATTATCTTTACTGAAGAAGGACTGTTTGTCCGAAACATGTCTATGTAATTTTATTTTTTAATATAAGTGTTGTATATACAAAGTATGTAAAAAAGAAAAAGATAAATGAATGTTTATTTTAGTTCATAAAAGGTAGCATTTTCTACAGCGCCAAAGAGATGAGTAATTCATTAAAATAGCGCTCTAAAAATTTTCCAATTTATTATTTTATTTATATTATATATGTTCATAGGAAGATAATTATTAGAATGTTATCTCTTAATATAAAAATGAATTAACCATCGTTTGGTTACGAAAGTAAAGATTTTCAAACTTCGTGGGTTGGTATAATTAAATAATATCTGAGAACTTGTTAAAATAGTAATTGAGCTGAAATTTCCCAAAAGCCTTCGAGCAATTTTCGTTTTTTCATCTGGAAAATTGTAAGGTCACACCGCTATCAAACTAAAAAGGAAAGTATAGAGGAAGAGGTACGGGCTAGTTAGGGTTTTGAATAATAAGATTCAGGGGTTGTAAAGCTAATTTTTCCAGAGGTCACGTTTGCGACCTCTGCCTGAAATCCTTTCACCCTTAAGCCATACTGAAATATTGCGGTGTAATTGAGAGAAATGCGTCTTTTAAGTTGTTGTTATGATCATCGCTTTGATAAATTCATTTTAAACTATCCATTATGGATGAGATTAGATTAAATTATTTTCTCAAAACGATTTAATGACTGATTCGTCGTTATAACTCCATTATAATACTTTGTTAAGAAAGTTGAATAAACTGTGTCTTAAAATTTATCATGCGAAATATATATATTTTTATAAACTTTTTAACTGATAATCTGATAATTTAATTTAACTGATAAATAGGGAGAGAAAATGATCCGCCATACAATTTTAATTTAATAGTCCATTGTTTTGGCCGATCTTAATATTTTAAACTGTTAAATTAAATAATTTTGTTTTTTGTATCACAATTGTATTTTATTTTACGCGACAGCTGTTTCATCAACCTATGTTGATATCATCTGTATTGTATCATATTGTAATACCTGAAGATGTCAACATAGGTTAATGAAACAGCTGTCGCGTAAAATAAAATACAATTGTAATACGAAAAACATTATAATTTAATTTTACATTTTAAAATTATAATTGATCTTAATTTGAATAAATAAAACTGCCCTTAGTATTTTTACAACACAGTTTTCACAGACATGTTTCGGTTATGACACAACCTTTTTCAAGGTACAAAATTATAACAAAAAATAAAATCACTTATGAATGTACTATGTTTTGCAAAAAGGTGGAGGGGCTATAATTAGGATGAAGGAGAGGGGAAAGATAACGGAAACATTTCAAACATTGAGAATTTCATTTAAAATTAATTAGTTGTTTTTTATAATTTCAATATTTTTGATGGCTTTTTCAAGATCTAGTAAAATTTCTAATTCATAACTCCACCATTTAAATTTTTACTATGTCCACATTAATCGACGTGTGTGTATGCCTCGCTGTACGAATGTGGTGGAATCTAGAGACGTGTGTCAGGATCGAGTAGTGTGGCGGTTTCTTCCCCTTCGGAGAAACGCCGTGATGGTTTGTTGTTGTTGTTTTTAAGAACTACTTCCACTTTTGTCTTTATTTCGACGGCAAGAACTCTGATTTGAATAGAATATAGTAAATTTCAAAATGAATTTTAAAATCTATATCAGCATTGATTTTGATATTATCTGATATTCAATTTAATAAAATTCACATTTTTTTTCGGGATTCTGAAATTATGCAATCGTTATAGTACAAACAATTTTTTTTAAGTATTTTTTATTCGTGTGCATATTTTAAAATTTCCCAAGCTTAGTTTAAGCAGCAATTTTGGCACGGGGTTTGCTTAAAATTTGGTTAAGTCAGCGTTTCATTCCAGAAAATGGGTTTCCGATACAAATTTTGCTTATTTATCTCAGAATTTTGTGTAAACAGATATTTCTATGACTATAATTTGTAAAATTACCGGAAACTTGTGCAGAATTAAAACAATGCAGAAAATAAGCTTAGTTTCGGAATAACAGGTACTTTTCCGCTTTCCAAGCGGATTTTTGTTAATTATTATTTTAATACATTTAGAAAATTGAAAAAATCTTTGAAATATTTATATTTGATATTCGATATATATAATTCACAGAATATAAAAAAAAACACGACATGTTTCGGAGGATACCTTCATCTTCAGATGTAAATATTATAATAAAAACTAAACAAAGAATATATATGATAGTCTGTGTATGATAGAGTGTCGAATGAAAATATAAGAAGCGAATGCGGTGCAAATGATGGTGTAATGAATAAAATAATGAAAGGATCATTAAGATGGTTTGGACATATGGAAAGAATGAATGAAGAAAGAATGATGAAAAAATTATATGTTAACGATGTAAATGGAACCAGAAATAGAGGAAGACCGAGGAAAACATGGCACGATCAAATAAATCAAATATTGAATGTCGGCCATGTGAAGAGTCAGAGAAATCGACGCGCGTGCATGACACGATGTATGAATGTTGAGGAAGTGAGAGAAATATGTCAGGAAAGAAAAGTGTGGCAGTCCATTCTTTCTGCCTACCCCTTCGGGGAGACGGCGTGATGGTTAGTTAGTTTAGTGAGATAGTTAGTTAGTTAGAGAATAAAAAATAAAAAAATAAAAAAATCGAAATAAAAAAAAAGAGTCCAAGGAATAAAAATTAAGGGCAGAATTATAATATGTAAACGATCTGCACATTTTGAAATTCATCTGTTTAATGAAAGTTTTTTGGACTCTTGCGATGCGTTGAATATGCGCTGCTTAGTAAGGAGACTAATCGGGATTGGATATGATTGGCAATGGGAGCTTGGGAGACTTAGAGTAGACTAAGTATTAAGGAAGAAAGTTAAAAAATATATATATTTAATATTTTTATATATTATTATGTATTGTTCTTGTTCTCTGGTTTCAATCCTGGTATTGGTTTGCAGCAATTTCCTCTATTCTTCTCTTCCATTCTTCCCTGTCTTGTGCGGCTCTTTTGAAATCTGCATATGATGAGCAGCGCACGTCCACCAACAGGTTCTCCAGGTACTCTCGGCGTGGGCGTCCCCTAAAGTTTCCTTATTGATGTATTGTTAAATATTATTTATTAGTTCTTACTGATAAAAAATAATTATTAGTACTTAAAACAATAAGCCTAGGTTAATTTTTAAATTTTTATTATTTTATCGAATTTTAAATGCGTTTTTTTTATATAAGTCTTTCTTTGTTAAGTTTTTATTACATATTTACTCCTGAAGATGGAGGTAAACTCTAAAACATGTTGTGTTTTTTTTAAAATATTTTGTGGATTATACTTATGGATGAAAGTTATTTTCAATTTCCTAAGTATATTACCATGGAATTCCACAGTGTTAATGCCTTAGCTTTCAATAAGTTAAATATTATGTTAAATATGTTATTTTGTTGGATCGCTCTTATATCGTTATTATTATCGTATGGTATGCTAAGCTACCAATCATTGGAGAAAAGGAGGAACATTCACTTGGGAGTTCACTTCTTTCAGCTGATTGGCGGCCGTATACAGAACTCGGATGTCCTGAGTGATGTCGGTCTATTTGTCCCTGATTCGTCAAAGACGGCAGAGATTGTTTTATTTGCCACGCTGCAGAACCAACCTGCCAATAGTAATGCCTGTGGGTAGGGCAATCTTATTGCTTAATCGGATCGTCTCGGAGGTCGACATATTTCGTGATAGTGTGAGTTGCCTCAGGGATGCAATATCAATGATATGATTTTTTCTTATTCTTAAGCTTAATTTTTATTTTTTTAATGCTTCTCTTTTATAATGTTATTGCAAACGATTTGGAATTGTATGTCTGTAATGTTTGCGATTTTTATCAAAATAAATGAAATGAAATTATCGCAGCGCGAGCCAAATCGATGTAAAATGTATAGCTATCGTACTGATTCTCATGACATGTGACACTTTCTTCATTCATCTTTCCATATGTTCAAACAATTTGAATGATCCTTACATTATTTTTTTCTTTCATAATACTATATTCGCACTGCATTAATTATTTTATATTTGCATTTGACACACCATTCAAAACTCAGGTGTTTAATTTATTTAAAATAATTTTTTTGTTTTCTTTTTGAAAGTTTTTTTCTTCGACAATAAAATTATACGACTAACCCCAACTTTCATATGCAGGGAAGAATTAATATGATTATTTTACGTTGAAAAAAACACGAAAACCTTATCCAAATCACCCCATTAATTCCTTCGCCGACCAAGCGATGTAAACGAGAAAACAAACCCAGTCTAGTGTGAAATGAGCAAGTATAATGAATATTCGTAACTCGGGGATACTTTGGGAAAATTTTTAATGAATTAAATTTCATACTGATGTATGGTACTAGGAAAAGAAGGATTAAAGTGGAATGTGTAAAAATCTTTGGATGATATAGTATCAAATGAAAATATAAGAAGTGAATGCAGTGCGAATGAAATTGTTATGAACAAAATAATAAAGGGATCATTAAGATGGTTTCAACAGATGAAAATAATGAATGAAGAAATAATGGTAATGTATATTTGGTTGACTGTGTAAACAGAACTACAAATAGAGGAAAACGCGAACGATAAAATAAATTATAATTAAATAAAACGATGTTTTTTTTAACTACTTTCACTTTTGTTTTTATTTCGACAGCGCCCGGCTTCGACAGATTTGCTGGCATCGACAGACTGGACCAGTCTTAAAATGAACTTCTATAGAGGGATTTCAGTAAAATCATTTGATTATCTTAAAAACGATAAAATAAACCAAATATTGAATGTCGGCCACGTGAGGAGTCGAAAAAATTGACGTGCGTGCATGATACAATATATGAATATTGAGGTAGCGAGATAAGCATGTCAGGTCAGAACAGTATGGCGGTCCATTCGTTTTCGCCTACCCCTTCGGAGAGATGGAGTGATGGTTAGTTAATTAGTTAGTTAGCAATTATTCAATGTATCTAAACCATCTTCACCATTCTTCTTTAAATATAATGGTTGTGTGACTTTGTCGTGTATCTTATATCCAAGTTAGAATCTAATCGTATCTTTAAAAATAAAGTTAAACACATTTTTACTTAGTATAAACCACTGTTGAGTTCGTAACGCCAACAGGTTATACACAAACCAGTTTGTTATCGCACAAGTTGGCGCTACTAACTATGTAAAAGTGTTTAATTTTATTTTTAAATATGTCAAACCGCAATAATGAAAATTTTGTAATATATACTCGTATAAACATATCAAAGTACAACCAAAAAAAGCAATTGCAATATACATTAATTATACAGGGTTATTGTTTATTCTACTTTAACTCCCCGACGTCCCTCCACTTTACCCATTAATATCAGTCGAAGGAGGTGGTATTTTTCTCCCCTTAGCACGTGACCCAAATATGAGACCTTTCTAATTTTCACACTTGACAACAGCTCTCTATTGGCTCTGGCTCTCTGCAGTACGTCTGCATCACTGACCCGACCTCCCGGAGCATTCTGCGGTATATCCACATTTCGAACGCTTCCAACCGGTTCATTACATTCACTTTCAGAGTCCAGGTTTCGCAGGCATATAGTAGAACAGACCATATATAACATTTAATCATTCTTTGTCGGAGTTTCAAGTTAAAATTATCGTTGCAAAATAATGTATTACTCTGTAAGTGACCCACAAGATCGATTAAAAAGTTTGTACAACCCGACGAAGCTCTGGATGGAGCGAAACCGATTGGTGCGTCAAAACAAATATAATGGTGTAAAAATAAAATGAAACAATGTTTTTAAATTATTAATGCTATAACACAAATCAAGTGCTTTATATGAAAGTATAAAATAATATTATAAATAGTTTCACGTAAATTTTTTTTACAAACAAATGTTTAATTTAGTTTAGTTTTTTTAAACATAAAACGCTGTTAAATTTTTCATTTTTTTAAAGTGTCTACCCTAAAAAGTTACCTTAAAAGGTAACGTAATTAATTAGGGGCAGAATTTCTCATCTCCCAAGATACGTAAAACGTAGTATTTTGAGGAATACGGCAAATTTTTAAACAATGCACAGATGGTGCTCAGGGTGTAAAATTTTCAGTTTTATGTATACAAAAACATAAAAATATTTTAACATTTTTTATGTTTTGTTCAACTCATCCGTAAAATAAAGAACATTTCTTGAATGTTTTCTTTTAAATATAAAATTTAAAAATTCACAAGTCTTATTTAACCCCTTACCGCATACTGGCTCATATATGATCCAAAATAATCTTTCGCCATAAAAAAACAACAAAATAATAAAAAATGTCTTGCTTCTAGCAATAATACTAAAGTTTTATCCGCGTTACTAGTTGTCAAACTTCTTGGAAGATGTCTCTGGTTGTACTAGATGTGCGTTCGACTGTTTTCAACTATCGGTTTATGATTTTCTGTACAAACATGATATTCAAAAGTGTTATTTTTTTGTTTGTAAAACGCTATGAATAATTATATTACACTGGTTCACTATTATTTTCATTAGGTAAGTAATAAAATGATCACTTTTATATAAAATTATGGATAATATTATGTAAAATCTAGGGATAAAAAGGGGAAGACCTAGAAATATTTTTTTGTATTTTATATAGAAAAAAATAATACTCGTATATTGAAAAATAAAAAAAATACGTGTCTTTTTTTTCATCTTTTACACATCATATATATTTTTTGCAAATTAAAAAAAAATCATGCAGTTAGGGGTTTATATGTTAAAAATAATTAATAATTTGTGTTGTTATGATATATTTAATAAAATCAATAGTTAAAATAAGATAAAATGCATAAAACGTGATATTAAACGCCTAACGTTAAATGTATTTTTAGCCAATACCCTGCACATACTAAATTACAAATAAATGCTTTTCTGATAAAATATGATTGCTTCAAGTAATGGTCACTCCGGGCCACACAAATCATGCCCCCGAATAAACTAACAACCCACCAAATCACCTTCCAACAATGTTCCTATCAGACGTAAGAGGAATAGCCACATGAGCTGAACCTCTGTAAGCCAGAAGATCCAAGTCCAAGTCCAAGTAATGGTTGTTCTTGTGATCATGAATCGATTAATTACAGTGAAAACAGTACAAACATAAAAAAAATATAATTTAATCAATAAACAATATGTTCAATTGCGCATTTAGGCCGCTGTCAAAATCGAATTTAAGACATTTGTGATAACTATTTATTTTAATTTGTTTCAAATCTAAATTGAATTATATGAGAACTTGGAACAGGTGAGGGAATTTGTGTATTTAGGTAGCATGTTCACAGCAGATGGCCGAACGGATAGTGACGTCGAAAGAAGGGTTGGTGCGGATAACAAAGTGAATGGAGCTTTAAAAATAGTTATTGGAAACAAGAATTTATCAATGAAAGCGAAAACGGCCGTTCACAATGGAGTTCTGGTCCCAACCCTAATGTATGGAAGCGAAGCATGAAACTGGCAGAAGAAGGATAATAGCAGAATAAATGCGGTAGAGATGAGGTCCCTAAGACGTATGTATGGTAGAACGATATACGACAGAATCTCAAATGCTGATATAAGAAAGGAATGTAGAGCGGAATAAGTTATAATGAACAAAATTATGAAAGAATCGCTGCGTTGGTTCGGACATATGGAACGCATGGATGGACAAAGAATGGTTAAAAAAAGTATACGTTAATGATGTAAATAAGGGAACGAAGTCGAGGCAGACCGAGGAAAACATGGCACGACCAAATTAATCAATTTTCAAAGGTTGGTCATGTTAGAAGTCGGAGGAATCGACGTGCGTGTATGACTCGTTGTATGAATGTGGAGGAATCTAGAAAGGTTTGCCAGGATTGAGTAGTGTGGCGGTCCATTTTCTGATGGTTTGTTTGTTTGTTTGTTACTTAAAGTTATAGGCGGTGCTGCAATAGATATATGCACAGTATTTTCAAAATGTTGTATTTTAAAATTCTTAAGCAGATACGTCACGGCCGCCTCCCTTGTCAAACAACGCCACTCATTTGATTCTGGGCCCACTGCCGCCCCCGTGGATAATACCATTAGGGGGCGGAAACACCCCCGACTTACACATTAAATATTCACATGGATATTAACAACATTGTTCGCGTAGCAATAAATAAATAAATATTAACATTATTTTGATATATCTTATAGTTATTCCGGTTCAATTCACATTTGTTGTTTTGTTGGTGACACTTAATCTTTTTTACTAGTATAATATTTCACGACTTGTTTATCTTATTTTCTAATAACAGCATTCGTACACTGTCATACATCGTCTCCATAAACATTTCCCGCAAATACCACATCCCTCATAAAACCAAAAGGACACGAGTGTAATCCTTTATGCTTAGCGGTAAATATAAAAATATATTATCATAATACAGTGTTACATTGCTGATTAAATACATTAAAAGATCTGCCCCAAAAAATAATGAAAATATATATTTTTTAACAATGTTCCTTTTTCAACCTTTTTACACAACACACAATCATTTTACGAGCATTTACTACAAGTCCTGGTGAACAGTACGTATGAGGTATGCATGCGAAATGATCCAATGATGTAAATAAGTCCATGGTGATGATTTTTGAAAAAGGAGAAATCATGACAGTCTGCAACATTAGCGTGAATGGTGAAAATTTGGAGCAAGTAGATGAGTTCGTGTATTTAAGTAGTATTTTTACAAGAGATGGGCAAGTGGAGAAGGATATTCAAAGAAGGGTTGGGGCAGGCAACAAAGTGAATGGTGCACTTAAAGTTGTCATCGCAAACAAAAACATATCCAAAAAAGCTAGAATGGCAGTGCACAATGGTGTTCTTCCACCAACCCTTATGAATAGAATCGAAGCATGGAACTGGCAAAAGGATAAAAGTAGAATGAATGCAGTAGAAATGAGATCTCTTAGACGAATGTGTGCATCTCTGTTTATGATAGAGTGTCGAATAAAAATATAAGAAGTGAATGCGGTGCGAATGATGGTGTTATGAATAAAATAATGAAAGAATCATTAAAATGGTTTGGACGAAAATTATGAATAAAGAAAGAATGGTAAAAAATTATATTTTAACGATATAAATGGAACCAGAAATTGAGGAAGACCGATGAAAACGTGGCACGATCAAATAAACCAAATATTGAATGTCGGCCATGTGAGGAGTCAGGGAAATCGACGCGCGTGCATGACACGATGTATGAATGTTGAGGAAGCGAGAGAAATATGTCAGGAAAGAAAAGTGTGTCAGTCCATTATTTCTGCCTACCCCTTCGGGGAGATGGCGGGATGGTTAGTTAGTTCACACCTTATTAAAAAAATATGAATTTAAAAACAAACATGTTTCGGACAAAGAAGCCCTTCATTTGTGATATATTTTAAAAAATTTACCATATGTCTCTGATTAAAGGCTTCTGTGTTCGAATCATGATTGTTTTTTTATTTTTATATTTGTAATAAAGTGTGTTGTGTACAAAGATAAAAAATAAACATTTTTCAATGAATCAACGAATATAGAAGAAAATATATATTTTAAATTAAAAATTCCTTCAGAGTATAATATATTATTAGTTTTATAACATTCAGATTGACGGCTTCGACCGTTTTTGGCAAGTTCACTTGAAGATGGTTGCGAGCGTATTTTTTACGTATGTTTTTAGTATTAATAATGAAGCATTCTACCAAGAAATTTTAAATAAGACGTTACAACATTAATTTCTTCTATGTTCGCTATAAATTTGTGTTGTAGATGTTTAATGATTTTTTTAATATACTTTGTATACAACTTCAAAAAAATTAGAATCGTTTTTAAGGATTCAATTCAACGTCTTCAGGATCAGAATCCTAAATTGCAATGGATATTGATTAAATGTGTTTATTGTTTATATTGATATAGCAGCACTGTTTTTAAAGCTAGGAGTTTATTCAGACTTTTTGATTAATTAACATGAATGAGAACGTCTGTTTAGTAGGAGTTTAATAATATTTAAAACGGTATGTCTCACCCTTCAAGTCAAAGTCATCACTGCAAATATAAATATTTCAACTAAAGCAAAGATGGCAATACAGAATTGAGTTCTAGTGCCCACCCTCATGTATGGAAGTGAAGCTAGGAGCTGTCAAAAAAGGATGAAAGTAGGATAAATGTCGTAGAAATGAGATCACTGAGAAGAATGTGCGAGAAAACGATACATGATAGAATACCGAACGACGAAATGAGTAAGAAATGTAAGCAGATGATTGCATCATAAGTAAAATTAAGACAGGATCCCTAAAACGGTTTGGACATATGGAACAAATGGATGAAAGTAAACAAGCAGTCTGAGTGAAAAGAGAAGTCGTAGAATACCAAGGAAATCATGGCATGACCAAATTAATGAAATACTGAAAGGCGGCGACAATTGAAGTCGGAAGAATGCATGTTACGATGTATGAATGTGGTGGAAGCCAGATAGGTGTATCAGGACAGAACGGTGTGGCGGTCTATCCTTTGCCTACTTCTTCGGGGAAACGTTGTGATGTTTAGTAAGTTAGTTAATTTTTTCTTAGAAGGGCAAAGCATGTCTTTTCATTTAAAATAAAATAAAACTTCTAGAAGAGAGACGTTTTCATTCAAAATAATAATTAAATAAAAAGATGTTTTTTAACTACTTCCACTTTTGTCTTTATTTCGACAGCGACCAGTTTCGACAGGCTCGCTGGCATCGCCAACATTTCCAACGGAAACTGAACCAGTCTATCGATGCCAGCTAGCCTGGCGAAACCGGTCGCTATCGAAATAAAGATAAAAGTGGAAGTAGTTTAAAAACATCGTTTTATTTAATTATTATTTAAAATGAACTTCCATCAAGAGATTTCAGTAAAATCATTTGGTTTTCATTCATATTAGTTTTTAATAAAGAGTTTTACAACATTGTTCAAGAAACATTAAAAAACAAATATCCACATGCATTAAAAAAATGTTACTGATTAATTAAATTTTTGTGTCAACTCCTTCCGTTTTGTTTTTTCATTGTACGCATACGGTTTTATTTTCCGGTCTTTTCTCATTTAGCGTCGAAAATATAGCGTCCACCGCCGCATGTAACATTAATGCGGTGAGTGGCTGGAACATGATGAAAGGATTAAACGAAATGCAAAAAACTTTTAATTTCTATATATTGTTTCTTAAACAATGATGTAAAAACCATATTAAATAAATAATACGAATGAAAACGTCAGTTTTCTATATTCTAGAGTTTTCTCGAGTATCATTTCTGGACATTTAAGCCCATGGAGTCACCTTAGATATTCGGTTACATAAAAAATTTTTTGGAGGTAAGAAAGGTACCTTAACGTGTGGTGTTATTATAACTATAATATTAAACTCAGCGCCCCTGAAAATGACGTTAAATCGACCAAATGGCAAGATCATCATTATTATCACTACTTATGAGTTTGAAGACGATACGACGTAGACGGTGAAGAAACACAGCGGAGAGAATTTTAAATGTACGCAACGCAATCTATGGTAAACAAACATAACTATGAATTATTGTCAGAAAGTTAATTATTCATGAACTTTCCAGAAGGATTAAATATTCACCTACCGGGTCCAATTGTGAATCTTAACCATCCAGTGACTCACTCTAACACACAACAAAATCATTATAATCGGTCTGGCCGTTAGGACGAGTTTAACTACATATGCCTGTAGAAAATAATTTATTTAAAAATACCTACACAATTGGTTTGGTAATATTTGGGCCTTTTATGTAGCAGTTTAATATGGAGTTTTAAATAAATCTCTCATTGTGTTGCACAGCCAACCCGGATCAACAGTTGGGAGTCGACCTCCCATGAGGGCAATTTCTCTTAAGATAACTATGAACAGACCATTAGGAAAAAGTATGATACAGATAATAACACTTAGAAGAAGAATAGTAAAAAAACGCTTAGGTGAAATGTGAGAATTGATCATTTGGCATTTCCATTATTTTCTTTCCTCGTGTGGTCCATTTCAGTCATTTTGCGACACTGGGGCTGGTCCCATATTGAGTTTCGTAAATTTCTTATACAGTCCGGACCTCTGGGATCATCCGTGACTGTGATTTTCCGAAAAACTAGGAAAAGCGTATTAGAAAGAAGTTATGTTAATTATACATGAGTTCCCTCATAAAATATAACCTAGATCTAGAAATGTTAAAATTGGCATTGTAAGGTGAATATTTACCCTAGAATTTATTTTGAATCCTAGAGAGTCTTCTTACAAGTTTTAAATATGCATTACCATTTGTTCATTGTTCTTGAAAAATTATAAATACGAATGAAAACGTCTGTTTTCTAGATGTTTTTTTATAATTTACGAGAATATGTTTCGCCTATCCGAGGTATTTCAAATGTATATTTTAAGACATCATATGTTAGGAAAAATCTTCTTCTTCTTCAAGTGCCCTGTCGGGTCCCCCCAACGTTGGCGATCACCTCGTCGAACCTATCCCTGTCCTGCGCCGCTCGGAATCTACACTTTGGATGCCGGTCCACTCCCTCACGTTTCGCAGCCAGGACATTTGTCTCCTTCCAGGCCCTCAGCGTCCCTCAATTTTCTCCTCCAATATCAGTTGGAGAAGGTGGTATTTTTCCCCACGCAGTATATGATCCAGATGTGAGATCTTTCGAACCTTGATAGTTGATAACAGTCCCCTGTCAACTCTAGCTTGCCTCAGGATTTTCGTATTCGTAACCATGTCTGTCCAGGGAACTCTGAGCATTCGGCGATGGAGACACATTTCAAATGCTTCCTGTCTGTTCATTGAGTTAACTTTCAAGGTCCAAGTTTCACACCCGTACAATAAAACAGACCACACATAGCATCATGATCATTCTCTGGCGGAGTTTCAAGTTTACGTTATCCTTGCAGAAGAGTGATAAGTTAGTGAGTAGCTTTAAAGACCAAAAGCCAATGTTATTTAAGATCCTTTCAATGCTTTCCTGAATTGAAATGGACATTCATAAAAAACTTGAAACTTACTTTTAAATATATAAATGGTTTTAATTAATATTTCTAAAATTCTGTTTTAATATGAAAAAAATTGCGACGATGTAACATTAAAAATGAATTAATTTAATAAATGAATCCATGGATTTCTCCTTTTTATACAAATTCAAATGGGTATAACTTAACAATGTGTAATTTAGGAATTACTCCTGCGGCAGACTTATTTGACTGCCGCACTTTTATTTCCGGTCATAATTTTCTCGTTCCTCAACATTCACACATCGTGTCATGCACGCACGTCGATTTCTCCGACTTGTGTACAACTTTTTAACCATTTTATTCTCATCCATTCGTTCCATATGCCCAAAGCATCTCAGGGTCAGCAAGTCGGGCTTCTGGGATTCTATAGGAGTATCGTCACTGGCCCCAACACATTTTAAAATTGACCTCAGAAAAATACAATACGTTCATTTGCAAACATGCCACGAAATCGCTTTGCAATAAACAAACGTCTTTCATAATTCACGCAACAATTTACTGATAATTCCATTCGATGTAAATTATGACGACCTTGCAAGGGGCCGTATTTATAAGTCTACTATATGCCCCCGCACGAACTGTTCGCCTAAATAAATTATGTACGAGAGCGCCGCTTCCAAAATTACATACGCAGAGTACATTGTTCCAGAATATTGATAACAGATTTACATTGAAATCGTTAAGGCTTGTATTGTAAATGCTTTTACATGGAATAACACTCCAACACACAGAATATTGCCATGTTACATTTAAAATTAATTTTAACGTTTACATCATTATTATTGTAACGTAAATTTAAGCTTTGAACGTGAAAATAATTATGTTACGCACGTGCCTATTACTAGCACGATTCATTTGTTTTAATTAATACATTTGTGTGATGATTTTCACAGAATTCGTATGTGTACGTCGATGTGTTTGTTAATCATTATTTGTAAAATGATATTAAGCTAAGAGGAGGCGTGCCAGGATAGAGTAATGTGGCGGTCCATTCTCTCTGCTAGTGGCGACCGCAACCACGGTGGAAGGATGATCTGAACAGACACTTCGGAATAACCTGGATGCAGTCTGCATAAGACGGAGTAACATGAAAGCGAATAGAGTAGGCCTTGTCCAGGAGTAGACGAAAGTAGGCTGAGAAAGAAGATGAAGAATAAGGAAAACGTCTGTTTTCTAGATGTTTTATTACATTTTACGGGAATGATTTTTCAGGCTAAGGCACTATCAAATCGGATTGTCAATATATCTGAGGCGTGCATGGAGCAAGTATACCATAGACCGCAATACCTTTTATTCCTGACAAATTTACTTTTCCTCAACATTCATACATCATATCATTCACGCACGTTGATTTCTCCGATTCCTAGCCGAAATTTAATATTTGATTGATTTGCTCACGCGACATTCCATTCCTTGGTTTTCCTATATTTCTTGTTCCGTTAACATCGTTAACGTAAACCTTTTTAGCTATTCTTGCTTTTTTTTCCATTTGTTGAAACCATATTAATAACCCTTTAATTGTTTTTTTCAAAACGCTTTAATTCGCACTGCATTCACTTCTTGTTTTTATTCATTTGATATTGTACCATACTATTTACAGATTTACTACACATTTGAAAATATCTAATTCGTATTTATAAATTCTTAAACAATGATGCAAAACTCCATATTTAATAATTCATATGAAAAAATCATACATATCAAAGGAAACCCAAATATGTCGACATCAGTGAGGAAGTACTCTTTCCAGAATTTGTAATATATTTTTTATGAACACTGCCTCACAGACACTGAAAATGTCCAAATCCAACACGATTAGATTCAACGTTCGAATTGGCAAATCCGTCCGAATCCTACTACCGACATCACCAAATGCAGGTTGGTTCTGCGTGACGGAGCAAAAAACAATTGAGATCGGCGCTGTCACAGGTAATTATCAGGAACAAAAATACCTATTCGCTCTAGAACATACCGGTTCTCAATAGAGCCCCGAATAGCCTGTCTAAGAAATGATCAAATGTAGCGAACAATTAAACGTGCTCCTGTTTGTATATAGAGTTAAAGAAGCAAAATACGGTTATAAATGTGGCCTAATACATCATTGAAAATAATTTATGGATTAACCCCAGAATACAGTAATGTTACCATTTGATAATGCCTAAGACAAGCAAAACATGCCATTCCTGTTATTCATAATAAGACTTCTAGAAAACGATTTTTTTTCATCTGTATTAATTAACTAACTAACTAACTAACTAACCATCACGCCGTCTCCCCGAAAGGGTAGGCAGAAAGAATGGACTGTCACACTTTAACCGATGCGACACTCCATCCTTCTATTTTCGCCCCGCGGGAGACGCGGTGTGATGGGTTGCGAACCTCATCGCCACCAATAGGCATCTCCCGCGCACACTTCGATCTTCCAACATCCACAAAATAAATCTAAAACAAATAATATAAAATACAATAATATAAAATAAAATAACAAAATAAAAATAATTTAATACAAAATGTTATTTTTAGATGGTGCACATAATTATTGTCTATTTAATTTATGTTCCACGAATCCGTCGTTTTTTAAATTTAGCACATAATGTAATAACACATAATGTTTTTTTCGATGTTGCACATGTTGACATGGACGATCCGGACTTTTGTGTTTATTTAATTTATGTTCAACGTATCCACCGTTTTTTTAAATTAGCTGTAATTAGGCACTTAACCAGCAAGAACTTTGAAATAATATTGAAGGAATTATTCAAATTGTCATTGGAACAAATGAAAAATTTATTTTTACACCTGTCAAAATTCTTTATAAAAACGATAAAACTAATATAATTTTAACAGCAAAACAGTACAAACGTATTACGTGTCACAATTAACTATTATAAAGTGCGGCAACAGTTAAATTGACTAAAACAATTCACTTATACGCGAAATTTCTCCAAATTAACAGGAGCACCACATGAACCAAACCAAATTTTCAAAAACGAGTTAAAGAATATATACGATATTATATACGAGTTAAAGAAGCAAAATACGGTTATAAATGTGGCCTAATACATCATTGAAAATAATTTATGGATTAACCCCAGAATACAGTAATGCTACCATTTGATAATGCCTAAGACAAGCAAAACATGCCATTCCTGTTATTCATAATAAGACTTCTAGAAAACGATTTTTTTTCATCTGTATTAATTATCTCATTTATATATTTATTCTACGTTCATCTTTCGTCTGGTAGTAAAAAAACTGTTGATCTTGATGGGACAATTAAGAAATTCATAGCATACGTTGATATTTAATAAATATAGTTAAAACCGCACAACTATGAAGAGTTACTCAAAGGACGTCTTGCCTCTTCACATATAGTTATTCCACTATAATAAAATTGTTCCATTCCACATTCGTTCACCAATTACCGTATTCGAATTCAACAGCAAAGTTTCGAACACACTTAGAAATTTCGTCAGGTGGTGGTTGTTTAATATCTAACGAGCTTTCAAAGCTAACAGTCCAACATTCAAATGAAAACACACTGACGTATTCACATTTAAATAAAATATTAACCGTCGCGTTGCCATGTGGTCAATTGAGTTTCCACTGCCAATTTAAAGTTGATTTTCTTAAAACCTATGGACCCTAATATTATAAAAAAAATTGTAATCCTCCATTGAAGTGTTCTCAATATTTCGTAATAAAAAAAAAAGCAAAAAATTACTTCCTTCATCCCAAAAAAAAATATTTTCTAAGACTGCCCTCACCTTCATTCGTGTTAAGGTAGAATTTGTTTTGCTAATATTTACAACTTTATCAAAAGTGACAAATACTTACTCGCTGTTTTGAACGTATTATAAATTATATGTTTGGCCTTTTCTCATAGGTACGTAATAATACCGACTGTGGACGGAAACGCAGCACGCAACTTAATAATATCAGAACTGTGAAAATATTAACACTTTACCAAAAGGGACAAATATTAATACGTACTCGTTGTCTTGAACGTACTATACATTTTGCCTAGGTGCCTTTATCATACGTAAAATCTCGTAAAGTCTCGCCCCGCCGGCCGCGGCGCGGCAAGCGGCGCGGAGACAAGTTTATACTTGGTGTCAGTTGCTCGTATGCTGTGACGCATTCCATATCAGAAATCGCATGGTTCCAGAAAAAAATTAATAATGATATGTTTTTCAAATAATCCATGTATGTTATAGATATCGATCTATTCCTAATGAAATTCCCTACAAGATGACATAAATTAAATTTTGATTCATCGAGTCATATGCTTGATATTTAGATAAAGTTAGCGGTAAACTGAATTGACCACATGGGAGCGAGCGTTTTGTTTTGAACACGGTACGTTAAGGGTTAATAAAGCTAACAAATATTTCTTCTATGTTCGCCACACTGTGTGATACTACTTTGTATACACAACACTCACTTAATTTAAAAAAAAATTAAATATCAGACATGTTTCGGACAACCCAGTCCTTCCTCAGTGATATTATAAAGATATTTAAAATATTATAAAATTGTTTACAAATAAAATCAGTTTTGACAGATGTTATAAATATATATTTTGGAACGTTCATGCTTTTGTTATAACAAATATTATGAATCAATTTAAAATTTAAAAAATAATATAATGTTCTTATTGGGGTTCAGGTAATTACTAATAACAAAGAAAATAACTCAAAGATTGGACTTGACGTTAAATTTATTTGATTATTTATAATATTAACTTGTATCTTTAGTGTATTGGAAAAAAAAACTATAATGCTTTAGATATATTTAAAATAAATAAATGAAATGAAATATTTTCTTATTCTTTATAATATTTTCATAATTGCTTTTTTAATTTCTAAAATTTCGAATTTGCTCAAAATTATATTTCTATTATTTGCATTCAAAATTTCAACGTCATTAACTTTATTAAATGTTAAATAATAAAAAATATTAAATCTTTTTCAATGAGGTGGTTAGCAAATCCAGAAAAATTATTATCAGAAAGACATCTTATGTGCTCTTTTATTCTTAATTTAAAATTTCGCCTCGTTTTACCTGCATAATATGTATTTTTTATACACTTTGGAATTGTAAAATAACGCTGCTTATTTTCTACTTAAATATTAAATATCAAGACATGTTTCGGAGGAGACATCCGTCTTCAGGTTTCAAAATTTAACAAAGAAAGTCTTGTGTCAGGATCGAGTATTGTGGCGGTCTATTCTCTCTACCTACATTATTCGGGGAAACGGTGTGATGGTTTGTTGTTGTTGGTGTGATATTATAATAGTGTTCTTTATTATACAGTGAATAATGTTGAGAGAAGTATCATTATGTGTCGCCAAAACAACTGAATGTCCGTAAGATAAAAACTGGATAAGAATTAAGATCTTAGACTAAGGCTGCACCAAGGGAAGGAAACTATTAATATCCATCAAAAGCATAGCACTTGTGTATTGTAATCCTTGTTTTAGCTCAAGCAAGCTACAGTAAGGACTTGTACCGCATAAACCTGACGTATTGTGACATGCCTTAAGGAACATCTTGTCCTTGTTAACAGATGCGGAACTAGGGAAACATGTTTCTTATAACTTACAATAAAATTCACATCTGATTTTTCATTGATTGATATAAAATTTTACAGAAAACTATTATATTTTTGTAGGTTCTATTAATTCTTAATTTGTACATTTGTTCCAATGTCAGTTTGAATAATTTCTTTGAGAACATTTTGAATTATTGCTGGAATTGGATTGTTTCAAGTGAACTAATTTAAAAAACGGTGGATGCGTGGAATATAAATTAAATAAACACAAAAGTTCGGATCGTTCAGCTGACATGTGCACCATATAAATATCATTATTTGGTATGTTTTTTTTATTTGGTTATTTTATTTTATGTCATTGTATTATATATATTCTCTTCGGAAGTGGAAATCTTCCATGAAAGTGAGGCTACCCTCAGAAAGCATCTATCTCTTATTAATGTATAAAATTGATATTTGCTTCTCTTGTTTTTATTATTGTTTCTGTTTGCTTACTTTTTTAATTATCATGTGCTTTTTGGATTTATGTTTATTGTTTATATTGTTTTTGTCTTTTTTAAATTTCACAATTGCATCTTCTTTGTGTTTAAAATAGTATTTTTAGTGATGTTTCGGATTTTTTAAAAATATTTTGAATTGAATTTAATAATATAATATGTTTTAGATTTATTTTGTGAACGTTGGAGAATCGAAATGTGCGTTGGAGATCCTTATTGGTGGCAGCGATGTGGTTCGTACCCCGTCACACCGCGTCTCCCGCGGGGGCGAAAAGAGAAGGATGGAGTGCCGAATCAGTAGTTCTTTCTACCTACCCCTTCGGAGAGACGGCGTTAGTTAATTTACTCTTTTAATTTTCTTCAATATAATCGTATATTTAAATAAAGCTTGTCGATATAATTTACCGTGTTGGCAAACTGAAGGTGAATTGGCAAAACATGTCGCCAGACAGGGAACAGAGTAATACGCTCTCACCAGGACTTCTGAATCATCTATCAAATCTGTTCACGGAATACGAAGCATTCTTCCGTGTACCCATATTTATAATCCTCTAATCGGTTTAAGTTTAAAAAAAACTTACTAACCATCACGCCGTCTCCCCGAAGCGGTAGGCTGAAATAATGGACTGTCATACTTTAACCTTTGCGGCACTTCATCCTTCTCTTTTCGTCCAACGTACACAAAATAAATCTAAAACAAATAATATAAAATACAATTAAGTTAAAGTTTTCCAAATATATGATACGACACAAAGTCATGAGTTTTTTTATGGCTTTTTAATCTAAAACGATTTTTTTAAGTAAAAAAAATATTTTAGTAGTATATACAATATTATGTATTTTTATATATAATATTAGGTGTATTAATTTGCTTTCACCGTTTTGCAATAGATGGCAGTAGCGGTAAGTGGTAGTTGGAATAAATAGATCATAGATGTCATACAATAAGCTTAAGTATTTGTAAACATAACGCCATCGAAATATTAGTCGATTTGTGTCTGCATCATAAAGTTATTCCCGATTAAACATGTCAGCTTACGAGCCAAATTCTCGTCATTTGCGGGAGGTTTTAATTTTATGCTTTAATATGAAGAAATCTGCGGCTTAGGCTCATCGAATGCTCTCAAATACCTTTGGTGAGGCCGCTATTAGTGAAAGAACGTGCCGAGAGTGGTTTCAACGCTTCAAGAACGGTGATTTTACCGTCGAAGACCAGGGCAGCATACGATTCGTATGCTGCCCGAAAGATGGGAGAAAGTAGTGGCCAGCGATGGACAATACTTTGAATCATAAATGTATAACCAATTTTTTACGACAAAGCCTCGAATTTCGGAAAAAAAACGGCGGAAGCAAAGTTATACACCTAATATTTTAACTGAATTTCACAAAATACATAGTTTGTACTCTGATAGATTTCGAAGTTCAAATATTAAGTCGTAAAGATTATTTAACTACCCGATTCCACCCCATCCCAGTAACCCTAAATGGCCTCCTCCCGCAACAGTGTGACTGACTATCTATTTCTGTCGGCATTGACAAATTACCCCGACATGATTTGTACATACTATCGTAACGCACGCTCTGGCATTTCGACAAATTCGTTTCAAACCCAATCATACATTTCTAACATTACAACCGATAAAATTAACAAAAGAAAATACGTAAATATTTCAATATTTAATATTAATAAAAAATGTATGTACCAAACGAAAATACTTATGTAATATTATGTGGGAATGACATACGAGTATTTAGCCAAAAACTACTTTATACAAGACTGTGACAAGACTTTGCCTACCCTTTCGGGGAGACGGCGTGATGGTTAGTTAGTTAGTTAGTTACAAGACTGTAATACGGACAGCAAAAACTAATATATACAAGACTGCATTACTATATGTAAGACTGTAAATCAGTACACAATGGAGTTTTAGTGCCAACCCTCATGTATGGAAGTGAAGCTTGGAGCTGGCAAAAGAAGGATGAAAGCAGGATAAACGCCGTAGAAATGAGATCACTAAGAATAATATGCGGGAAAAAGTTGTATGATAGAATACCGAACGATGAAATGAGAAAGAAATGTCATGCAGATGACTGCATCATAGATAAAAGTAAAAAAGGATCCCTGAGATGGTTTGGACATATGGAACGAATGGATAAGAGAAAAATGGTTAAAAATTTGTACACCAACAGCGTGAGTGGAAAAGGAAGCCGAGGACGACCGAGGAAAACATGACTAAATTAATCAATTAATAAGAGGCGGCCACATTCGAAGTCGAAATAATCGACGTGCGTGCATGGTACGATGTATGAATGTAGAAGAAGCCCAAGAGGTATGATAGGACATAACATTGTGGCGATCCATTCTCTCTGCCTACCCCTCCGGGGAAATGGCGTGATTGTTAGTTAGTTAGATTTTAGAGAAGGAGAGCAATACCGTAATCGACGCAACGAGGATCTGTATTCCATGTACCAGGGCCCCAATATCTCCACGCACATAAAGCCACTAAGATTGAGATGGGTTGGACATGCACAGAGGATGACAAATTCACGGGTCCCAAAACGCATTATGACTGGACACCCGGTCGGAAGAAGAAGGATAAAAGGACGAAATAAAGAGAAGGAAGAATTGGAGGGCGACGGCTAAGGACAGAGACATCTGGAGGCGAAAGTTGACGGAGGTCAATGCTTTATATTTGCTGTAGCGCCATCGGAAGAACAATACTTAATTAAGTCTTGATAAGGTATTGTCAAATTAGCTTTAATCTCTCCACGCGTAACACCTCAACCGTGGTTATATATTATGTAGTGTTTTTATTGATCTTCTTTCTCTTTGCCATTTCCCATCATCTGGGGTCGGCCCTCCTCGTACGAAAACGCCAAACTTTCCTATTTTCACTCATTTTCACTGTCAGGTTCTCGCGTTGGAGCTCCTTTTCCATGTTGGCCCACCATGTTGCCATTGGGCGACCTCTTCTTCTTGGTTTTGTGGGAATGCTGAGGGCTTTTTGGACAATGTGCTCGCTGTCTCTTCGCATCACATGACCGTACCACCGGAGTCGAGATTCTCTTAATTTTTCCGTTATTGGGGCAACCTTAAAGCTACCCCTCACGTATTCGTTCCTTACGTGGTCCAGCCTTGTGACGCCTCCAGCCCACCTCAACATTTTCATCTCGGCAGCGTGGACTCGACTTTCGTGGACTTTTTTGTTGGTCCAGCACTCTGCTCCATATAGCATGGCGGGCCTCACTGCAGTCTTGTAGACTCTGCCCTTAGTTCTGATTGGAATTTTTGGATCACACAGGACACCTGATAGAGACCTCCACTTGAGCCAGGCGTCGTTTGTCCTGTGTTTGACATCCGTGTCTACGTTGGCGTCCGCAGTAAGGACCGACCCGATTGATGAAAATTATAAATTAATATTTGCTTGTAAAATTGTCAATTGTTATTGCATACTTAATAACAATGACTAATAACCCAATTTCAACAATGAATTTTTTACCCTATAAAAAGTAAGTCTTTCGATTTGTATCTTTAGTTGTTTGTAACACCTGATGATGCCAACATCGGTTGGCGAAACAGCTTTCGCGACATTCTCAAAAGGTGTAAAGATAGCATTGAGAATCAATCAGAGTTTAGATCGAGACTCAAAACGCACCTTTTCAAATTATCATTTCCTGACAGGAAGGGCTGATCGACGTCAGGTGCAGCTCTCAAACTAAATATGTTTATTATTATTGTTATTATTCTTATTATCTAGTTGATAAAACGGAGCATCTTCTACAGCGCCCTTGAGATGAGTAATTCATAAAAATGGCGCTCTATAAATTATCCAATTTATTATTATTATTATTATAAACAATTGTGATATTATTTATTTATTTATTTATTTATTTATTTTGTTGTTGACGGAATTAATTCCAATACATTATTCATAATACAGATAAGTTACTTAAATCTAGGAACATTTTAAAACAGTAACAGTAAACAATTAGCCTAGGACAAGTTAAGAGGATGATCTGGAAGAGAGTAAAGAAGAAAGTTTCATAGATATGTATACCAGAGATGAGCAACAAGAACACGACTGCAATTAGCTAACGACATATTTGATTATATTGTGGAAGGATTACAAGGTACAAGTAGTCTCAGTGACAAACAAATAGTAAAATCTGAATCTGGTTTAGACAATTTAAGGGTTTGATGGAGGTCGATATTTTTTAAGTTTAGACAAAAAAGAATTTAGATTTAATCCAAAAAAATCTAAGTCTTGACAACAGTTTACAAGTCTAGTCATTCTAGGTATAGGTGCATTATATCCGTAGTTTGTTTTATGGAGATTTTCGTGAAAAAGTTTAATTTGCCTTAGATTCCGGGTGGGTACATTGAATTTTATATTTTCGAGAAGACAGGGTGCATCAAAGTATGAGTTTATTATTTTAAAAAAAGGAGATTAAATCATTTTTATTTCTGCGATCAACTAATGGTGAAATATTTAGTAGCTTTTCCAAGTCAGAATAGGAGTAATCTTCTCTGTCAAGTCTGAGCATTCGACCAATTTTCCTTAGAAAACGATGTTGTACAGACTCAATATTAGAAATGTGAATTTCATAGTATGGGGACCAGACTACTGAAGCATATTCCAAGTGTGGGCGAACTAGGGCGCAATAGAGTGATTTGAGGGTGGAAATGTTTTTGAAGTCGGATGAGATTCTATTGATAAAGCCCAGAAGTTTATATGATTTGTTGACAGATAGCTCAATATGTGTGGTAAAAGATAATTTAGAGTCGAGTGTGATTCCTAGGTCACGTATGGTAGTTTCATTTGATAACTGTATATTGTCAATGTTATAAGGGTAATCTATTGGATTATGTTTTCGAAAAAATCGCATAACTTTACATTTATCAGTATTCAATTTTAGGTCATTTCGTACACACCATTCACTAAATGATATTAAGTCAGCTTGAAGAAGAAGACAATCTTCTGAAGTATTTATGACTTTGAGAATTTTGTTGTCATCAGCAAATAACCAGAACGATGAGTTATTAATTGACATGTGTATATCATTAATAAATAAGTTAAATAGTAAGGAAGCAAGGTGGGCTCCTTGTGGTACACCCGAAGTCACGTCTATAGGATTTGATAGATAATTATTGATTCGTACTATTTGTTTCCTATTATTGAGGTAAGATTTAATAAGTGAGAGAAATGGGTCACTTATACCCAGCGCATATAACTTGGAGAGAAGAAAATGGTGATTTACTTTATCAAAAGCTTTGGAAAAGTCAGTGTAAATCACATCAAGTTGTTTATTTTGTTCGAGACCTTTAACGAGATAATCAGTAAAAGAAAGAAGATTTGTTGTGGTAGATTTTTTTGATCTAAAGCCATGTTGTTGATCGATAAGTATGTGATTGAAGAGTGGTGTTATTTTGGACGTAATAATGGATTCAAATAATTTAGGGATATGAGACAAAATTGATATTGGTCGATAATTTTTTATATCAGCTTTGTCTCCAGTTTTGAAAATGGGTTGAATGTAAGACAGTTTCCATTTTTCAGGAAATGTTCCGGACGTAAGTGAAGAATTAAATAGTGTACAGAGAGGTTTAAATAAAGTAGTTTTACATTTCTTGAGAACTATTTCAGGAATCAAGTCCGGTCCCGAGCAAGATTTTCCCTTTAGTGACTTTAATGCGATAAGGACATCTGAGGGTTGTATCTGTAGGAGGTTTAAGTCTACCGTTTTATTATAGTTTAGTACAAGGTTATTGGTGTTTGAATTGGAGGAATACACAGAAGAGAAATGAGATGCAAGAAGGTTAGATATATCTTGACCATTGGATGCTATGATATCATCAAGAAACATATTTGATGGTAGATTGTTATCGATTCTTTTTTCAGCAACGAAGTGCCAAAACTTTTTGGGATTGGAGTTTAATACTCTTTCTGTTTCCTCAATATAGGAGTTGTGACATAACACGGATTCAATATTACATTGCGATCGAAGATGAGAGAATTGTTTATAATAAGTTAAGCGACCAGTAGATTTGTACAACTTATGTACTTTCTTTTTCTCAATTATTAATGTTTTAAGTTTTGGGCTAAACCATTTTGGAAATTTAGGTGGATAGAAGATTCTAGTAGGTATAAAATTTTCGATAGCTTGGGTGAGGACAGAGTTTAAGTTTGAAAGACTTTCGTTTATATCATCTGTTTGGAAGTGGGAATTCCAATCTACTTGTTCCAGGAATTCATTCATTTCGAAATAATTACCGTCTGTATAATTTTTATAAGTAGTGTTTTTCGGGATAAGAATTTCAGTTTTTGTTGATATTTGAAAGATGAAAAAAAGGGGTGGATGATATTTATCAATTGGTACAAGTGTTTCGTCAGCTTCGTGAACTTGAATTGAGGGCATATTACTAAAGATTAGGTCAAGATATGATCGAAAAGCATTTTGAATAAAATTCAATTGGAACATATTCATATATGCAAAGAAATTAGATATTTGGGATGCTTGGGTTGATTGATGACCGAATATTGTGGCACCTTTGTCGTCATTTGACCAAGATATATTGGGGAGATTAAAGTCACCGCATATGACCGAGGAGTCGTGTTTTTTACGCAGTGCTCTATCTAAAACTTGTGTGTAAGATTGATAAACAGCTAATGAGGAAGATGGGGGTATGTACACACAACCGGCGACGAGTTTTTTCGAACCGACTGAGATACTTAGAATTATTTGTTCGTAATCCTTATTGTGCAACTCTAGTATGAGGGATGGGTATATATTTTTTACACATATCATGACACCGCCTCCCCTAGAGTCGTTGGCTCTATCACAACGGTAGATATTGTAGCCAAATAACCCCAATTCCGATGAAGAGACGCTGCTTTTTAACCATGTTTCTGTCAGGAATATTATGTCATATTGAGTAAGTAGTATATTTTCTTGCAAGGTACTGATTTTAGTGTTAAGGCCTCTGACATTTTGATAATAGGCATTAAAGCAGGTCTCTCCATCAGGACTAATAGATTTCAGCAAAAAAAATTAATTTTCGAGAGCTCACGCTTTTCTGCAGCTTGTCTCGCGGGACATTCAGGAGAGCCAGTGACATGAGATGCTATTTTTTTGAAAAAAGAACATGTAGCACATTGAGGGGTAGTGTCTTTCTTGGAACATGTATCACGGTTATGGCCA
The DNA here is from genome assembly GCA_022606425.2 of Lepidostoma basale. Taxonomy (NCBI): domain Eukaryota; kingdom Metazoa; phylum Arthropoda; class Insecta; order Trichoptera; family Lepidostomatidae; genus Lepidostoma; species Lepidostoma basale. Next base: position 7,212 of record JAHDVF020000366.1, on the reverse strand, counting down.
AGCTGAGCACAGTGGTGGCAAGTGGGTTGGTCAGCTGTGCAGTTCTTGACGTGATGTCCATACAGGTGGCACTTAGTACACTTTAAATTGTCGATATTATAACAGTGTTGTAAATTTAAAAGTTTATACTTTTGAAGTAAATGTTTCGGTCAAAACAATCAAGTATTTTATTACGATTAGCTATAACCAGTGAGAATATCATGAAAGAAAAACCTTTTTTCCATTTCAAAACTTGGTTTACTGTACAATTGTTAACAATAATAAGTTTTTACTTTTAATTTAAATAAAAAAATTTTTACACATAAATAACACAATTAATAATACCAAAATGTTCTCCTTTTGTTTTGTTCACTACTTCCATTCAAAAATATACAAAAAATTAAATATAATTTAAAATAATTTAGAAACATTCTCGGGTATGCGCATTGTGTGCATTTCGAATCACTTTCAGATAGAATCAAAGTATTCATCTCTGTCTCTCCCTTTTACTAAAAATATTCTCGTACGTACATCCGGGTTTTTGCATTTTTATATTATGATATTATTATAAAATGTTAAACAACATATTTAGTAAATAAAAAAATTTATTTAAAAATAAGAACAGATTTTGGGCAGACACAGTAAGGACCAAACAAGTTTTGAGGACTTCCGAAAAGAAGACACTAAGGACGATAGCAAGCAAGACACTGAGGGATCGCGTGAGGAACACCAGAATAAGAGAGATATGTGAAATTGAGGATATTATAAGATGGAGCAGACAGCCAAAAAGGGACTGGTACGGTCATGTTTAAAGAATGGACACCACCAGACTCCCCTATATTGCATGGCATAATCTCTCTCATGGGACTCGTCCTCGTGGAAGACCTCCCAAAATATGGAAGGACAGCTGGGATTCTACCTCACAGGAGCAACACTCTGGAGAACAGAACACATAGGTCTACAATAAGGAAGAAGAAGAAGAATAACAAATTTTGTATTTAGAAATGTATCATATTATTTTATGGAAGTATGTATGGAAGCGAAGCATGGAACTGGCAAAAGAAGGATGAAAATAGAATAAATGCAGTAGAAATGAGATCTCTAGACGAATGTGTGGATACTCTGTGTATGATAGAGTGTCGAATGAAAATATAAGAAGTGAATGCGGTGCGAATGATGGTGTCATGAACAAAATAATGAAAGCATCATTAAGATGGTTTGGACATGTGGAAAGAATGAATGTAGAAAGAATGGTAGAAAAATTATATGTTAATGATGTAAATGGAACCAGAAATAGAGGAAGACCGAGGAAAACGTGGCACGATCAAATAAATGAAATATTGAATGTCGGCCATGTGAGGAGTCAGAGAAATCGACGCGCGTGCATGATATGTATGAATGTTGGGGAAGCGAGAGAAATATGTCAGGAAAGAAAAGTGTGGCAGTCTATTCTTTCTGCCTACCCCTTTGGGGAGACGGCGTGATGGTTAGTTAGTTAGTTAGTTAGTTAGAGAATCAAAGTATTCATCTCTTTCTCTCCCTTTTGCTCAAAATATTCTCGAACGAATATCCGGGTTTTTGCCTTTTTATAATATAAATATTGGGAGTATGCATTAATTCGTGCGTTTGCGCGCTTGGGGTTATCTTAATAAATCCATTTTTCATCACCAGTGACAATCCGATGCAAAAATGACGTATTTTTGTGGCGTTCAAACAACATTTCCGACATGCAGAATCGGCGTTCGACGTCTCTTGGCCTCAATTCATACGGCACCCAATTTCCAAGCTTTTGGATGAATCCCTATGCTTTTAAACGTCTGGAAATGGTTGCTTGATTAACTCCCGATGATTTTGCAAGTTCTTCTTGCGTTTGGAACGCATCTTCATCTAGCAAGCCTCCGATTCTTCATCTTCAAACTTTTTTGGGTGTCCGGATAGTTTTTCGTCTTCGAAGTCGAAATTGCCACTTTTTAACCGTGCAAACCACTTCTGGCACGTTTGATCAGCTAGAACATGGTCACCATAAACCTCCGCTAAAATACGATACTATTTTCTTCATGTTAAAGTAATGAAGAAGAACTCCCCGCAAAAACACTCTATCTGGCACAAAGTTCGACATTTTCAAATGAATAGAAATTTTTTTTTCTTTACGCTTCAACCAAATGACATATACTGAAAAAGACGCGCAATGACAGTAGCTTTCAAATGAATATAGTCACTGATGAACACGACGCGAAATAATACTAGTAACGCCCTCTCTTAGAAAACCGCACGAATTAATGCATACACCCAATATTAAAATGTTGAACAAAATATATTTAAAAAATACATTTAAAAATAAGAACAGCTTTGTATTGAGAAATGTATGTATCATTTTTTATGCCACCGAGGTAGACTTAGAAGATAATTATTATTTAAATAAAGACCATTCGATAGATTTTCCTTTGAAATAAGATGATTATCAGTGTTCCGCATTTTTTATCAGTAAATAATTATCTTTCTTTTTGAAATCGTCCATGTTTGAATAAGTGATTATTCATCAAAATTGTACATTTATTTTATAAGAGGAAAAAACGCTTGTTTAATGTCAACAAATGTTCCATTAAAAATATCAAGAGTACACCGAACACAGGTATTCAAATTTTGCGGAGTCATCAATTTTTTAAGGCTAAGTCTCTAACCGTTAGAGGTTAATAAAAATATTCATGAAAAATGATGAATACAGTAAAAAGCACATTATAAAGTCAAGCTATCATCAATCACTTATTTTGGAGGGAAAATGCCGCAGTTCCAAGGAAAAGGATTTAAAAATATATTGCGTTTGTGTTGTGCAAAAAATATTAAATTTTGTTTTTTATGTACAAAACAGAAGTGCTATATCTATAAACTTATTAAAGATTGTTATTATTAAGATAAACTGTAATTATATTTTAAACTGTTAATAAATAATCTTTGTTTTTTGTATCACACTTGTATTTTACCCGGACATAATACAACTATATATAAGAAATTTAGTCGTGCACTACCACAAGGACACCGACAGACACTTAAAAGCACAACAAACGTACAACACACGCAACAAACATAACCATTTTGTACCAAAAACTAAAACTTCTTATGCGCAAAGACATTTCTACTATCTTGGACCCAAACTCTACAACATAATTAACAAAACTATAAACGACCCACAAAAAATGACAATGCACAATTACAAAAAACATGTAACTACGGAGACATTAAAAAAAGGACGGATTGAATGTAGTATAATTTTTAAAAATAAGTAAATAGTTTAAATAGTGTTATATAAGACAATATAGTGTTAAAATAGTGTTATATAATATATAAGTCAATTAATTTTAAGTTATACACTTTAGGATATGTGTTGCTTCCCTTAACTGTTCCCTGAATTTGTAAATTATATTATATATTGAAATTATATGGAGTACTAGGAATGCCTCCCTAGAACGGGTTACCCCAGTTGGGAGGTATTAAAACCATGTACTTGGTAAATGATCAATAAATACATTTTATTTTACGCGACAGCTCTTTCATCAGCCAACATTATCAGGTGTTACAATAATATAAAAATGTCAAATTTTCGTGATCTTTATGTTTATTTTTTCATATGTCAATTTGAAAATTTTCTATGGTATACTTTTAAAGTTCGTGCTTAAATTGAGTTAGGTAAATCCTATGAATAGTAACTTACCGTTCTTTTAATTAAAATATTTAGGTACCTAACTCAATTTCAGCAAGAACTTCAAAATTATATCAAAGAAATTTTTTAAATTGACATAGGAACAAATACACACAAAGATTCGAAAATCACGAAAATTTGACATTTGAAATATTATTGTAACACCTGATGATGTCAACGTGGGTGGATGTAACAGCTGTTGCGTAAAATAAAATACAATTGTGATACAAAAAACAAAGTTTATTCATAACTAACTAACTAACTAACCATCACGCCGTTTCCCCGAAAGGGTAGACAGAAAGAATGGACTGCAACACTTTAATCGATACTGCACTCTATCCTTCTCTTTTCGCCAACGCGAGAGACGCGGTGTGATGGGTTGCGAACCTCATCGCCACCAATAGGCATCTCCCGCGCACACTTTGATCATTCAACGTCTACATAATAAATCTAAAACAAATTATATAAAATACAATGATATAAAATAAAATAACAAATAAAAATAATTTAACACATAATGTGCACGGTGCACTTGTCGTCAGCTGGACGATCCGGACATTTGTGTTTATTTATTTTTTTATTCCACTGTTTTCATTTTGATAAGGCACTTAAAACAATCGAACACCAGCAAAAACTTGAAAATTTGATTGAAGAATTTATTCAAATTGTCATTGGAACAAATGAAAAATTTATTTTTACACCTGTCAAAATTATTTTTTTAAACGAAAAAACTTGTATTATTTTAACATCAGAAGAGTGAAAACGTATTTTGTGTCACAAATAACTATCATAAATTGCGGCAACAACCAAATTGACCAAAACAATTCACTTATACAAGAAATATTTCCAAATTTACAGGAGCACCACATGAATAAAACCTTTTTTTTTTTTAATCAGAATTATAATTAAGTTTATTCATTAATATTTTAAATCGGCCAAAACAATGGACTATGTAATTATATTATCAACAACCAAATCAATTTATCTTTCAGTCCTATTAACTTATTTCCAGCAAAGCTAAGTAATTCTTGAACCGTTTTTTTTCCCGTCCATTTGTTGTGATTGGTTGCACTAGTAATTACCGCTACTTGAAATAACTTATTGTCTTTCTGATCTACTTTCACTCGCATTCCGGACAATTTCTTACAAATGTGCTATTTCTGGAGGTAAACATTTTTCTAATATACCTGTCGGTGTTTTCTCCCCACTCCCTCTCTTTCTATCTTCTTTATATACATGTTAATCTGTGTTATTGTTATGTTATTACGAAGCCCTGAGCATTGTGGTGAAAAACAAAGTGCAGTGTTTTTATTTTAATTTATTTTAAATACAAATAATATATATATTTTAAATGTCTTACCACAAAGTGAATGCTTCATACGAAAATTGAAAAATCTAATATACAATTTATGATTGTGATACGTGTAACAGCATTGCTTCAAATTATTATTTTTTTCTTGAACAATAACTGACTAACTAACTAACTCACTAACTAACCATCACGCCGTCTCCCCGAAAGGGTAAGCAGAAAGAATGGACTGTCACACTTTTACTGATGCGGCACTCCATCCTTCTCTTTTCGCTCCGCGGGAGACGCGGTGTGATGGGTTGCTAACCTCATCGCCACCAATAGGCATCTCCCGCGCACATTTCGATCGTCCAACACCCACAAAATAAATCTAAAACAAATATTATAAAATACAATGATATAAAATAAAATAACAAAATAAAAATAATTTAACACAAAATGTTATTTTTAGATGATGCACATATTGTCTATTTAATTTATGTTCCACGAATCCACCCTTTTTTTAATTTAGCACATAATGTTTTTTTCGATGTTGCACATGTTGACATGGACGATCCTGACTTTTGTATTTATTTAATTTATGTTACACGTATCCACCGTTTTTTTTAAAATTAACTGTAATTAGGCACTTAACCAGCAAGAACTTAAAAATAATATTGAAGAAATTATTCAAATTGTCATTGGAACAAACACGAAACTCTACATTAAAAAAAAAGCTTAATAACCATCACGCCGTCTCTCCGAATAGGTAGCCAAGAAAAATGGACTATCACAATTTTATTTCCTGACACACTTCTTTCGAGTCCTCAACATTTATACATGTGTCATGCACGCAAGTTGATTTCTCAGACTCCTCACGTGTCCGAAATTTAATATTTGATTTATTTGATCGGGCCATGTTTTCTTCGGTCCAATTGAATAATGACATAATACGAATGAAAACTTCTGTTTCAAGAAGTTTTATTATAATTTATTGCAATAACACGTTTCGCCTTTCTAAGGCATTATCAAATGTTTAAATAATGATGCCTTTGAATGGCGAAACATGTCATTTCTATGAAATATCGTAAACGTCTAGAAAACAGACGTTTCCCTTTTTTTTTTAATATTATATATACGATAATACAATATTTAAAGTTGAAGGAAAGTATGTTTCTCTTAAACTCTTCTTCACAGAACGAATAGAAAGACTTTCGTAAAAAAAGCACTTAGCACAATTAACGGTGAGAAGTTTTAAGAAATAAATAAAACTTTTCTATATTTTTCCAACATCCTAATATTTTGTTTTTTAAACTACTAACCAGTTTCGCTTCAAACTGACTTTTATCAGAGTAACCAAATAAACAAAGGAATCAACCGGTACATATATCAAACGAAAAAGGTCTCCCCTTTATATTTTAATAGATCTGACGATATGTGGCATATGAATCATGTCTCCTGGGATGATGAAGTCAAGCTTTCCCTCCATCTCTTAGGTGGTCTTCCAGGCGGAAGGTGTCCCGGAGGGATTTCGTTCGAAGCAGCGTTACACGCGAGTCTGTCACTATCCATTCTAGCTACATGGTCTCTCTAGAATCTTCTTCTGGATCTACTCCACCGAACGATATCAAAATTTTCGCAAGTTTTTCTTATATCTGCATTACGGACACGATCACCATATCGGCCCACGTCTCTACACCATTCGTCATGATAGTTTGCACGCATGTCTAATAAATATTTATGATACGAGATATGGTACCGAAGTACGAGAACAAGTCATTAAATTAATTTGTTTTATTAATAATAAAAAAACTGTTTTATGTATCACAATTGAACCTTTATGTGTTTTATGTACATAAATGTTAAAAAAATCACGAAAATTTGACATTTGATATATTATTGTAACACCTGATAAATTTCAACATAAGCTGACGAAACAGCTTTCACGAAAAATTTAAATGCAATTTTGATACGTAAAAAAAGTTTTTCAATTTAACAGTTTATAATATAAGTACGAAAAACAATGGACTATTTAATTAAATTAATTAATATGAATGAATTCCATTTTCTAGAAGTTTTATTATATTTGATGTGAATGACATGTTTGTCTGAGGCGTTATCAAATTTCATGAAAATAAATTTTTCACGAAATTTCTTTTCTAGAAAAGTTCTCGTTTTCATTCGCATTCATTATTCAATACAGAATTTTACACCATTGTTCAAGAAACAATAAATAAGTCAATAAAGC